>JAVYIG010000466.1:69623-577686 GCA_035222895.1 Strongylocentrotus droebachiensis | reverse complement strand
GACGTAAGAATCAAGCGCTTACATCCCAGCGCGTCGCGCAGTATTTTGATTGTTAACGAATAGCACGTGACACGCATGGTGATGACCTCAACGAACTTTTATTTATTTTTTATTTTTCATTTGTATTCCTTCTTCACCTCAACTATTTCCATTTTATTACAATTTAGAGCATTTAAAACCTTCAAGAAAAGTTCATATGGAAAAGACGGCTAAATCAGATGCAATGTGTAAGTTGTGCAACAGTTAATGACTTGATAATAATTCCAAAACACACAAACAAATTGGTTAAAATTAAACGTTTTTGTGTGAATGATGTTGTAAAAATCAATTCTTAGTTGTAAAAAGATAATAATGTTAGAAAACTATGTTCATACAATGTATTTATTGGACTGACTTCGATGTTATTTTGTTAGTTCCTTTTACCAAAATTATGTCTCTGTATATTTGTTGCTCTTAAATCAAAAATCAAAATCAAATCAAATCAAGTTAAAATCACAATCCTTGCTGTTTTGCTTTTGCATTTTGCTTATGTTCGTGTGAAAATCATTTAATATATAAACAGTTTAATTATGATGATCACAAGCAATGTGTTTTTATCTAACGCTTTGTTTTTTTTTCTCCTTCATTCAAGTCCGTTTTTGATGGTATTTAAAGTTTTTCTCATTCAATTTGTTTATATATATACTGTAGGCTATATACATTTTTCTTTCTTCTTTTAGGTCCTGACTGTTTTAAAGAAGATGTAAAATGTCACTGTGTATCTTCCTATCCCAGGAAATTACAGTTTGTCTGCCGAATATTCGGTCTGAAATTCGATGATGGATAGAACCTAG
The DNA here is from genome assembly GCA_035222895.1 of Strongylocentrotus droebachiensis. Taxonomy (NCBI): domain Eukaryota; kingdom Metazoa; phylum Echinodermata; class Echinoidea; order Camarodonta; family Strongylocentrotidae; genus Strongylocentrotus; species Strongylocentrotus droebachiensis. The sequence continues at coordinate 576,853 of JAVYIG010000466.1, read as the reverse complement.
ATTTATATAAACGATGGTAGAGGAAGAAAAAGAGAGGGGAGTAGAGGGAGTGAAGAGAGAGGGGAGAGAGAAAGGAGGAATAGAGAGAGAGAAGAGAGAGAGAGAAGAGAGAGAGAGAGAAAGAGAGGAAAGAGAGAGAGAGAGAGAGAGAGAGAGAGGGAGTGTTCTAATAAAGAGGAGGAAAAAACAAGAAGAGACAGGGGAAATCATAGAGAAATGAGATGCATGGACAGAGAGGGATAATGAGAGACAAATAGAGAGAGAGAGAGATGGTTTACAGGGAGGAGAGAAACAGAGAGAGAGATGAGTTTAACGATAAACACGAAAAGACACAGTGTTAATGGAAGCTAAGGAATAGGTGTGTTTACATGTATATTGATAGGCTTTTCTCGTTCGCTCTCCTTGTCTCCTCATCATTAATATAAATAAATTGACTAATTAATTAAGTAATCAAGTAATTTAAAATGAGGGATGAAAAACAGTCGCTCGGTGTCCTTCAAGCCATGTATTTAAACTAGGCTATGTACGATATCACTTTTCTGGCATTCAACATACAGCGCAATACTATTACTGCTTGAATTGGCAATGCATGTCAACATCTCATAATACTTTCATGACTTGTTTAGCTGTGAACAAATTGACAGTGGTATAGTTGTCGTCGTACCAGCCCTCGAATGAAGCACCGTTACTTGTAAAGTAGCTGTCAACAAACAAGGAAAACTTACACACTGGACAACTTAATCCTTGGGGGTGGATTCTACTGCTTCTTGTGCATTCAATCAATCGCATCTCTTGTAATGTTTGTTTTCGGAAATGCTCTGTATCTGCTTCATGAAAAAGCGCTATAAATAGTTTTGTTGAATTGTTAGTATTATGATACAAAGAAGACCTAAATATCGCCTTACAAAATAGGGAACCGGACCCCTGAAGAAAGCAACTTTATGAGAGTAGAAAACACAACACCTATCACCAAATATCATTAGGATTTGGGAATATTGCGCAGATTAGACATGTTCACTCAAAAGTGTCATGCGGAATTAATCAAGGTAGCAGACGACAACAGATTTATACTGTTCGTTAGCATTTTTAAAATGGGATACTGAGCTCTAATTGCACAGATGAGAAAATGAAAGTTACAAGCTTGTAGTAAAGAAAGTATTTGCGATAGGGCTCAATAGAACCGCCGTTGTGTACTCTCTCCGTCTCTTGTAACTTTCGATTGCACTTTTGATTATACTCTCGGCTGTGTCAATATACGACGTCGATACGACGAGCAAATATCAAACACCTTAATGCATTTTGTCACCATTTTATGTTCAACACATTAATGTTTAGATGTTTAAGAACAATGTGTGAACAATCTGAAAACATCCATAATGCTCTCTTTCTCTCTCTCTCTCTTTAATATCTAACTCTTCCTTTTACCTCTTTCTCTCGCTTCTTTTGTCTATAACTCCTCCCCCTCTCTGCCTTACTTCTTTTCCAATCTATTTTCACCGGGTAATGTATTTTATCCGGTTCTCCCTGTCTTTATCTGTTTCCTTTTCTATTACCCCCACCCCTACCCACTTTCTCTATCTCCCTCTCCCTCCCCCTCTCTCTACCTCCCTCTCTCTTTATTTCTCTCTCTCTCTCTCTCTCTCTCTCTCTTTCTCTCTCTGTCTCTTTCTACTGATCCGAATCTTTTCATCGTCAATATCCCGTCCTTGCCACTAGTTTCTCATTTTCCACCCATCACCCCCCCCCCCCCTCCCTCCCCTCTCCTCTGTATCTCCTTTTCACACTCGAGCCATCCCCTCCCCTTTAGATGGCTTCTCTTTCTTCTCATACAAATCAGTGCCCCCTTGGACGAATATTCCCTCTAGCAACTTGTCTATTTACTCTCTCTTTTTCTCAATCGTACTAACCTGTCCCCTTTTCTTTCATCTCGCGAGTATTTACACAAGTCATGTCGCTGGTTGTTTAGTAACCGCTCCAAATAGACGCTATTGTAAAAAACACGGGAACTAGCTGTAGATGGGTTGATTCATCTCGGCATCATGGCGCCCTAATTGGATTATAACCGAGGAATATATTTGTCTAAGTCAACTAGAGAGATCTCTTCTCCATGTAGAGGTAGCGAATATGTCAGCAAGGTAGGTAGAATATTATAACCATAAAAGTTTACTTAAATATTGATTTATGTATTTTAACAAAATCATCCTATAGGAAAAGCTGAGACCATCTCAAAGTAGCTTGGCATGCTAGGTCTGACGTCAAATTTATAAGTTGGTATTATTGGTCTTATGTCTTCATCTTCAATCTTGAATGCTTCGACTTTCATTAAAAACCTCTTTTTTCTTCATTATTATCATTTCGGAATTTAACAAAAAGTAAGATGTGACGACTTCGCTTGGGATTTTTGTTTCTATGTGTGTCTCTTTCTCTTCGTAAAAAATTATAATCTTCTTTTTTCATTTTGATTAACCTCTTTTTCCAGGGAAAGCTTAAGAGCTCAAGCTTTTATCGCATTACCTTATCATTTGTATTTTCATCAACGCAAAGAAAATAATTCGTTTAACAAATTATTACAAATTGTTATTCTATTTTCATCGATTGGATAACGTTAATCTATGGAGATTTCTTACACGCCCTAACACTCTGACATACAAATAATTAACCTAGATTGTACCCGCATTAAATCGAATTTTATATTTTGTATACAATTTGCTCATTTCATAGTGTCTTAATTACCTTTATATGAGGAACAAGATTTTAAAAATTAATTCGACCGCTCTACTTGTTACAGTTGTCAGGTATAACTCACTTTTTACCTAGCAATTAACCGTCCCGCATTTTTTTCTTCTCAATAGTTGGATGTTATGACATTTACAGGCAATACTAGCGATGATAAATTCACTGACATCGTCGCTCCTTTCTGATGGGCCATCTACTATAAATTAATGTGGGAACCGATTGAGTAGTGAATAATTCATGCGGTTAATAAACCAATACACAAAATGAAATAAAAAATCACTAATGGTGACGACAAAATGAAGCGGTATCGTCGTTGTAGCAATTGTATTATTGTTAAAAGAATGCATATAATTTATAAAGTACGCAAAGATTATTTCCTCCTTTCTTAAAAGTTCTTGAGCTTTTACTCTTGACCAAATCTTGATTTTTCAGAAAGCCCCACCAGATCTGCAAAAAATCCATTATTACAAACAAAATTGTCGTTCTTTGTTTAAAAAACAAACAAAACAAATTTAAGAATATAACTAGTTTTCCTGTGGACAAATTCTGTCTTCCCCTTTTCTATTATAATAAGCCAAATTTTAAAACATTAAAAGTTTCACGTATAAAGTGTAAACGTTTTAATTCTAGATTCACTGTAGAAATCAAAATATTGTTCTAAATTCTAATGTTTTGGGTGGGTTTTTGTAGGCCCTCTGTTCAAATAAAGATGATTAAGGTCAATTTGAAACGAATTATAATTGAAAGAAATTAAAAAAGTAAGAGAAAAGGTGAGAAAAAGAAACCAGAGAGCAACAGAATATAGGCTAGAAGATAATTTTCATGATTGACAAAAATAATCATAAAAAAGTAGGACACGAGCCCCTGATGATAAAGGTAAATGATGGGAAATAGAAAATGGAGAAATATCTGAAAACTATGAAAGGGCAGTCCAGCATCATTGCATCAGTGGCTTTACCGTTTCGCCGGTTGCTTGTGAATGTTGTCAAATTTGTACTCATCCGTTCGTCCAATGTTGTGCTTTTCTTCAAATGAAATTATGATGGCTGGATAACAAGTGACTGCCGAGCCCGTAGCTATAGAGGGGTAACATTCGTGTGGTTTAACATCACTATCAGGGAGAGGCGAGAAAAGAAAGAAGGGAAAAGGGAAAAGAGGAAATGACAAAAATCAAAGATGCCACGACCCCCCCCCCCCTAATCAGTTATAGCCTTGTAAATTTGCATTTCACCCCCCCCCCCCCGTGATGGACTCACGTTTAATAGTAAGTATCTACGTACTAATCCAAATGTTCTCTTTCGTTCGTTTTGCGACGGCGCAGTGAGTTCTCCGAGGGCTATCGGCGATCCTCAAATCCGCGACGAGTCCTACGGGAGGCCTGGAGCCCGACATTGGACCAACAGCCCTCCACCCAGAACACCTACAACGACAACGGCCGTACGCCCCAGCAGTCGCCCCGTCACCCAACCCGGCGTTCGTTCCAGCACAACACCCGGGTCCACCCCATCAATGATAGGAGTAATTATGGAGCCCTCGAAGCAGGGAGCGGAGCAGGGGGAGGAGCAGGAGCCGGTGGTGGAGCTGGAGGGAGTACTGTGTGCATGGTCGCTACCATAGCTGTTTTATCTACCCTCATCATCGCCGGTGCCGCACTCGCCGTGGTTTATTTCGCAACAGGTAAGTGAAAACACCCCCCCCCCCAATAAAACAAAAAATCCTTTTCTTTCTGTAGTGTGGTTTAAAAAAAAGATTGCCGATATTTTGTATTCAACTATCACGACTTAAAATGAGCCAGAATATACTGTGAAAGTAACTATAAGGAATAAAGTAAATTCAATGCCCCCCCCCTTCCCTTCCGGTCGCGTGACTATATGTCATTATTCTAATAAAATGCCATTCCATCCAGGCGCGGATCCAGGATTTCTTAGGGGTGGGGGCCCAAATTTGAAATCAATTACAAATTTAGTGTGCTGAAATATGAAAATCGTGCCGGTGGGGGGGGGGGGGGGGGGGGGAGGGGGGGGGGGGGGGGTGGTGGGGTAGTGAGCACTATTTTTTTTTTGCCCTTGAAAATTTGAAAATTTGCACCACCCCCCCCCCCCACCCCCTTGAGCGCCAGGGGGGGGGGGGATCTAAAAAAGAAGGTAAAATTAACGTTTAAACGTTTTTTTCTTTTTCCAGGGGGGGGGGGACCCCCCTGGATCCGCCACTGATTCCATCCACACTTACGCGGTATTTAGATTGCTTGGAGTCTCTCAACTTCTTTCTTTTTGTTGTTGTTGTTGTATTTCTTTGAATAAAACATTTATTCACAAATCAAGAACTGGTATTCTTTTCAGAAATGAAGTGTATACGTAACATTCAAATGTTACTTAATTTGGATTAAGAGGCTTGTTTTGAAGGAAATTTTGCTACTTTGTAGGCACCTCGGGCTTGAAGTGTAAAATGGATTCTTTGCATGCTCTGACCACTATGTTTTCCAGAGCTACAATGAGGGTAATAACATCTAAAGTCCTCTGGGAGCGGACAGAGCCATATCATGTGATATGTGCCATACACAAATGGAACATATTCATTGTAAAAAAACTGCACATCTTGTTCACTTATTCAGCATGTTGAGACTGCAACAATGCTCCAAGGACAAAAGGACACTTCTGCGTCTTTAAATAGGTGTTACTCTTACTTTGCACCCAACAGGCGAAGATGTTTTCGATTCGGAAAATTTTACATATTTTGTATAATCACTCCTCCGCCGTTCAACAAAGGTGTAACCTTGATGTCTCTATGCGCCATGATGGAGTCGAATTGTTAAGTTAAGTAGTTAGTCCTCCGAATTTTTAGATGTTTTCTGTTATTCTTTTATTTACAGACATCCAATTTGGTAGCTCGTCATCCGAGGCCACCACTGCGGCATCAATCGCAACCACACCGACAACAGCTGTCATATCGACCAATGCTCCTACCACAATTGCAGTTGCCACTATCCAACCTGCAAGCTCTACAGCATCTACCATCACAAAGGCTACCACACAACCTGGCAGCTCTGCAGCAACTTCCACATTGACTAATGCACTAACCACGGCTGGAGTTGCTACCACACAACCTGGCAGCTCTGCAACAACTTCCACATTGACTAATGCACCTACCACGGCTGGAGTTGCTACTACACAATCTGCCAGCTCTGCAGCAACTTTCACTACCAAGGCTACAACCCCCATGTCAACAAATGCACCGACCACAACCACAGCTGCAAGTTCCACCACACAGTCTGTCAGCGCCACAACGAATCCTTCCACCCAGGCTACAACAGTCGACATCACTACAACGCTAGAACCATCAACCACCGATACCGCCACGACTCCTTCCACCCAGACTCCAACAGTCGACATCACTACAACGCAAGAGCCATCAACCACCGATACCGCCACGACCACAACATCTTCTCCTGTTGCTACCACAAACGAAGAAGTCACTACGGAAGAGGAGGAAGAGCTCACGTTTGTCATGACGACCGTTGATTCCTCCGGCTTGACCACGAGTGACTCTTCGGATCAGACCGGACCTACCGCAGATACTCACACAGGGGTGACGAATACAGAGGTAACGACCGAAGAGTTAACTGCCACCCCAGCCGATGTAACGACGGCCGATTCCTGAGTAAAACACCATCACTGAAAGTGACCTTGTTACTTGACGCTGCCCAAGAGAGGTTATTATTGCTTGACGTAGGATTGCGTCAGCGACCGGTGCGGTCTCTGACGCACCATGTGAGGGTAATATCGTATGAAAAGTTGATTGGATAATGGACAGTGCAAATATTACTTTGAATTTATACTCCCGTAGGGGCTGATAATGAGCTTCACAGGCTTGATTAACGCACGCAATGTCGCAATCGTAATAGCGCCTCGTGTGCAATGGACATAAACACAACAAATAATGGATAATAGATGTACCAGCCTTACTTTGAATTATTCCAGGATGGGCTAATGACCTTTTACAGATTCGATTAGCGGTTTTGAAGGAACTTGAAATAGGACTAGATACAGAATTATTAAAGTTTAAATTGTAAATATGACTGGTTATGCATTTATTGATAACTAAGTTACAATATCATCGTCAGCCTGGCAGCGGAAGAAGAAAAAACGGTTACCAGTCATTCGACTGGTATGACACCACTACCAACCACCACTACCATACCGAGTGGGTGTTTCACAATTGACTATTACAGGCTGTTCATAGACATATTTCATGGGCTTGATTTTTCAAAAAAATAAAGTCAATAGTCATAAAAGTATTCCAAAGAAATGTTACAACATAACGATGTACAATCTTCAGTCTGAGGATCAACTTTCAGGGTATCAGTAACCTAGAGTGTCAAATATGTGACACTTTCTACTGCTGTAGTTTAGAAAAAGTGTTATAAATGAGTAGCTTTAAAGTAGTCAGCCTATTCTGTCATAAATAATTGTAAATTGTGCATGCGCGTGTCTAAGTTTGCTGTGAAACTCAACAAGAATATGGATTGAATGGAAAAGGTATTATAGGTGATGTTGAGTATATATTTGTAAAAGTGTTGAGACCTATTGTATATCTATGTCTGGATATTTCTATATTTTAGGTAAGAAATGTGGGGGCTCTTTCTATTCTTTTTTTTTTACTGCATTTTCGGTTCATAAAGATTCCGTCCAGATCAATGGCGTAACTATAGGATATAGTGGCACAGGAGCAGCTCCCCCCACCCCATCCAATGATGCAAAACAGACAAAAGAGAAAACAGTGAAAAGAGAAAAGAAAGGCGAAAGAGACAAGGAATGTGTCAAGGAGACGACAGATAGGACCCCCCCCCCATCGATGTACTTGTTAATTCGCATTTCATCCCTCCAGTAAGGATAACGCCACCCCTTCCCAAGCGTTATTGCCCCCTCTATGCCTGGACCCGGATTACGCCATTAAGCCCTGTTTCATGAAACTGGACATCAATAACAAGTTACAAGCTATTGTTATAAGCTACTGAAATCAAGGCATCTGATTGGCTGAGTGCAAATTTATCATAGAAATTAAGCTTTTGTTATAGATTTTAAAAAAGTGTTATGAAACGGGCCCCGGTCCTGCCAAAGCTCGTTCAGATACTATGACGCGGTAAACCGCCGCAAAAAAATAAAAATGTGCGCAACAAGGGTCCTGCGCATGTTCACTGAGCTCTTTGTTATAAGATACATAAATGTGTGACGCGTATCACAATTGACGTCATCATAAAACCGCCCTTTAAATTAGACTTAAACATTATTTAGGACAATGTTTAATCACAATAACGATTAATTCCTCTTTTTTGCCTCTTAATAGTGAGTAGCGCTTTATTTCTTAAATATAATTTTGTTTTGTGTGCAATGTACCTATTTTGTTTGATGAATTAAAAATTTTAACAACACAAAAAATCCAAGTAGTTATAGTTTTTATTGACCTCTGTGTTCACAACGTTACTAAATGGTGGTTGATAAACATTAATTGCTCCTGTGACGATTTCTCCGCGGTCGGTATCCTATGCTTACCAAATTAGAGCTTTAACCCTGAACCAAACACAATAACCTAACCCTATCCCTAGACCTAACCGAAAACCCGATTGCAATCCTACGCTTAACCCTATGCTTGCATTGTTTAACAATGTTAAATCTGAGATACGTGTTATTAGTGTCTGTGATATTGTGGTGTAATGTAATATTGAAGCCTCCCCAAAAAAACAAAAATGCGCTTCAAAATGGTCATGAAGTCATTTTTGAAGTGCCTCAAAAAAGTAAAAAATCTTTGAGTGACCTGTTTTACCATACTCATTTCCACCAAAAAACTGTCGTGTTATAAAAAAAACGTCAGGAAAACGAAATTAGAATTTCAATTTCCAATCATAAATATCTTGATAATCAGATAGGTGATCGGCTTGTAAAAGCAATGGGATTCCTGACTGACATAAAGGTTTATGATTTGATTGCAGCATGAGATAAATCCAGGATTTTGTTTCAGAAATCTGACGTAATGTCGCCAGAGCAAAATGTCGATGGCCAAGATTTGATCTGTTGAGTGGCAACATCTCAATTCGAAGAAGTCACATTTCGATCCAAGGAGTAAAAAATTTCAAAATAAAGAAGATCTAGCTAGGCTATGTACTCTACGTACGCAATGTTAAATTTCTGTTTATAATCCGACCCCTGTGTCTTCTAATTTCTCTCTGTCTCTCTGTCTCTCTCTCTCTCTCTATCTCTCTCTCCCTCATCTCTCTCTCTCTCTCTCAAACACACACACACAAGAGCACACCCGTACACACATAAACACACCCTATCTCACCCTCTCTCTGTCTCTGTTTCTCTTTCGTTCTGTCTCTATTCCTCTCTCATATTTCTTTGATTAGGCCTAGATCATCATTTTAACTATCCTTTATTCAAACACAATCGCGACCTTTAAACAATGTATACTCGCCGGCCTGTACACAGCAGTGCGATTATCTACGCCCATGAGTGTGTATTTAAGAAAAAAAAGGTATACCCAACTTTGGTAGATTATGATGAGATAGATTTCAGGGTGACATTATGTAATACCCCCTTCACATACACGGATTTTCCTTACGAGTCCTTACGGATCGCCAACTCGTAGTCAATCGCAAGCATCCGTAAATAACTCGCTGGTATCCGTAAATAACTCGTCACAACTCGCAACAACTCGTAGACACTCTTGAGGATCCGTGAAAGGAGAGGCAGATTTTTTTGACATGTCAAAAATCTTCTTACGATTGTCCACGGATTGATTTGTCCGTAAATAGCTCGTAAATAGCTCGTAACAATCCGTAACCACCCGTAAACTGCTCGCAACAACACGTCACCATCCGTAAACTGCTCGCAAGAATCCGTAAATGACTCGTAACAAATTTTTGTAACGATTCGTTATGATTAGTTTACGATTTGTTTACGAATTATTTACGGATTATTGCGAGCAGTTTAAGGATGGTCACGTGTGCTTATGTGTTGTTTATGATTTTATTCGGGTCATTTTACGATGGTTTTACGTATTGATACGGGTTATTACGAGCATTTTAAGTGTAGTTACGAATACTTTACGAATAGATACGTATAATTTACGTATGCTTACGAACTGTTTACGATTTTGGGAAAGATATAAAAGCTGCAAATTCGAACACTTCATTTTCAATTAATATTCTTTGGCTAAAAATCTTAAGGACTCGTAATAACTTGTAGCTTACTCGTAACTATTCGTAACAACACGTAAACAGATCGTAACTAACACGTTAGTTGCTCGTAGTTATCCGTGACAACTCGTAACGAATCGTGGACTGTTGCCGTAAATACATCGTAATAACTCGTAATGATCCGTAATAAACCGCAAACAGCTCGTAATAACTCTTAAACCGGTCGTAAAAGTGGCCAAATCGTAAGGATCCGTGAAAGATCCGTGAATTTGTGCGATCCGTAAGGACTCGTAAGAAAAATCCGTGTATGTGAAGGGGGTATTAGCTATACCCGACTTTGGGTACATACATTTTTTTTACGGACTTACGTAATCCGGAAAGGGAAGGCTTATATGACCTCAACTGTACTTTGATTCATTTGTTTAGTTACATGTACGAGGGAGGCATGAGGACATCTGTCCCCTATCTAACGAAAGAGAGAGGGGAAAAAGGAGAAATAGAGAGAGAGAGAGAGAGAGAGAGAGGGGGGGGGGGTAGAAAGGAAATCAGGGAGGCAGCGTGAACAAGGAGAATCCCACCCTATCTCCTTCCTCACTTGGCGGCTGTTTCGTCTTATATCTTATTCCTCGAAAGACCAATTCCCCCTCTGATTCCAGCCCACCTTAAATGCTGGACTCATTGTATGCCACTCCTTGCCATTTTATCACGGTTTATCAATTGGCTAGCTGATGCCTTATAATGATGCGTAAATAATCCGGCCTTTTGAAACATTGCACATCAAATCGTCTTGTGGTTCTGATCGAATCTCCTAAAAGGCCTAGGTAGCTGGTAAGATTCATTCTACCTTACTTTTCATTTTTTATATGGCTTTCGTAATTTCTCAAATAAATTATCTTTTTACTTGTTGCTGATTATTCTAATATCTGTTATCCCCGTCGCAATCTGGCTCGTTTCATTTACCAAGGACCAGAACACATGCTTTTTACCAATCATATTTTCACTTTTACCAGATTGAAGCCGTTGAATCCCCCCCCCCCCCCCGCCCCCACCGATCTAACTCAACTGAAAAGTATGTATTCCTTTTAACGCAAGCTAAAGAGAAAAATTATTGTTAATCATACGTGATTCTTTCTCGGCCTATTTATCGTGTCAATCTCAGCTAGGCCTATTCTTCTTATTTTGGAAACAACAATTTCTCGATTTCTCTTTTTACATAGCACTTAACCTCTTTACCTAAAGTTCAGATCGCCGACCGATTTGACGTAATTGTTACTTCGTATGATCCAAGTCATGTTGTACATTTGTTAATTATAAGATTGTTAAAACAGATTATTAACCATTCCTTGCACAGGTCAACATGTTATATTGTTTTATTTTGTGTTTCTAAATGAAAATAGATGAAAATGAAATCTATCAATTAATTAGTTGATTGATTGGTCTATTTATTTATGTGTATATTCATATATGCAGGCGCGGATCTACGGGGGGGGGGTTAGGGGGTTTAAACCCCCCCCCCCCCTTGGGCGGCCCCAAAAAAAAAAAAAAAAAAAAAAAGGAAAAAAAAAGAAAAAAAAGAAAGAAAAAAAGAACGCACGCTGGAGAGAAACCCTTTCAAGTGCAAATATTATGAGAAGATATTCAACTCATCTGGTAACTTAACCAAACACATGATAACTCTGGATATAACTGTGTATTAAACTGTTACTTGATTTAAAAAGACGTTATCATGCACTGCTTTTTATGGTCTCCATTGTGTTAATAGATGCCAGGAAAACATCACTTACGGGGTTCAAATAAACACCCCAAAAAAAATCGGCTCGCCGCTTCGCGGCTCGTGGACGATGCTCCGCATCGTCATTATTTTGGTCAAACCCCCCCCTTAGCAAAAAGCTAGATCCGCCCCTGATATGTATTCATATATTTATTGATGTATATATTTATCCATTTACTTGCTATTGTGTTATGTTCATCTCAAGACAAAGTTGAATTGGGGAGGGATGTAGGACAATTTTGCCGACAAAGGCAAAAACAAAAATGGCTTTTTATCTTTCGTTTAAGTTCTAGAATAGCCAGGATGCGTTTCGACGATATTCTTGGTGAGCTGGGCTCGTTCGGTCCCTATCAGAGACGCGTTTATCTGGTCGTTTGTTTGATGGCAGCTTCCACCGCATTTCACTCCATGACACAGGTTTTTATTGCTGGGACTACAGATCATTGGTGTAAGGTAAGGAGAAGGGAGGGGAACTGCGAACAAAACAAAAAAATAAAAATAACTTTAAAAGGAAAGGTATACGAAAAGGGGGAAAGATTTGACACGGAAATTAAGAAGGAGAAGAAGAGGAAATGGGAGGAGATGGAGGAGGAGGAGGAGGAGTAGAAGAAGAAGTAGTAGAAGAAAAAAAAATGAGGAATTTAAAATAATGTTCCCCCAATAGAAAACATTTGTATACTTATTTTTGTGTAATGTTGTTGTATTCTCTCTATTCTCTTTAGCGGCCTACGTTAAACTTGCCTTGTCTCATTATCTATATAAATGTGTGTTTATAGTATAATAGGCTCCCAACACAAAATGAAAAAAAAAAAAAAAAAACTCCGTTGATAACGGAGTTATTTATGGGGGTCTCATTTTAAAGGACAACCCTATCCTTATAATAAGATCATTTGTATGAAAGCAGAAAATAAAATAAAAGAAGATTGAAATAAATCGATTATGAATGACGTTTGATATATGCTATCACTAGATTAGTTTTAACTTCATGTGTGTGTGTGTGTGTGTGTTTACGTATGCGCGTATGTATGTTTAATAGACAGATTTTGGGGACGCGAACTGCACCGAGTGGAACCTGTCGCCCACGGAGTGCAAGGAGGCGAAGAAGAACGGCAGCATCCCAGTGAGTTACGGGGACGACGGCGATCTCGTCTACGATCAATGCTACATGTATAACATCACAGGTAAACACACTACGGTTTTCAGTCTTAATTCGAAATTTCTGTAATATTGTTGAATATGTTTTCTCTACGATAATGGAATTAATTTGTTTTCCTCAATTATCAGCGTCAACGTGGAAAAAAGGGTACTCATTCCACGCGTATGTTATCCTGTAAACATATAAATATAGAGACCGTTTTTGACGTGAAATTACTTTACGTAAAATGGTGGAATAATAGCCGATTTATGCTTTCTTTCAATTAAAAAGATCTCCCCACTTATTATGCTATTATATTATTTTTTTCTTTTCCCCCCTTTTATTCGGACATTAAGGCATAGAGTTTGATCCTTCCTACGACTCGTCGATGAATGGTACCGCCAAGACTATCCCGTGCCAAGATGGTTGGGAACACGATAAGAGTCAGCTGAAGTCATCCATCATACAAGATGTCAGTTTCTTCTAAATGTTTGTAACGTTCTACCCCCTCTCATGAAAAACATTTTTCTATCCATATTAAATTATAAATGTTGAAATGCTCACAAAGAGAAGAAAATTGTTGCCCAGAGTATATTTTCAATCCCTCTTATATTCAAGACTTTCTCTGATTATGCAGCAGCAATCCACGGTACAATGCAACGGAAACATAAAGAACATCCACGAAAAATAATAATAAATGCGTTTCCAACCAACAAATCAAATATTTGTTACACTAATTTGTATTCTATACACTTTTTGCCCAATCGAATTGAAGGGGGTAAAAGCAGAAAGAGACGCGATGAATGCCATTAGAAGGCGCATCGCTTTGCCCTTTACACTTTCTACTTTTCATGATTTTCGTTTATTTATAACGATTTTTATTATAAACAGGAAATGAAAACACACAAGAAAACAAAGACATGGAACGCTAGAAATCCCAAAGCAAGCTACTTTATTCTAATTGGACGAACAATAATTAATAATTCATGTTTGAAATATGAGATAACTAAAGCTATGCGAATCTAAAATTGGCAATTTTGTCAGTGGATGGTGACGTACGTGTGACGTATTGTGACAACTCTCCGGCTTGTCGTGTAGACAAATATAATTGATTTTTTTTTCCTCAGTGCCTTCTCAATCCCTTGGGTCACTACTCAAAATATGTTATGGCGAGCATGTTATTATAGGTCCTTCCAAAAAAAGACCTTCCTAATTTAAACGAGTACATTTTGAAACATTGACATTTGAGTCATTTTGTGTCGGTTGAAACAAATTGGAAGGTTTTCCGGCACTGCATCACGGTGATACTACCCATTCAGCCGTTTTAAAGTGCCCATACTTAAATTGATTACAACTTTCAAAAACTCTTTATTTAATATTTTATTTAAACTTTCACCAGGCTCCTTCTTTTATTTTCTACCCTTCTCTTAAAGTAGTCGTCTATTGAGGTTTGTATTTCCATTTAATGCTGACCCTAAATCAACATTGTCATTATTTTTGCAGTGGGATCTAGTCTGTGACAAGAAACACTTGCCCGCCTATGCTCAATCCGTGTTTTACTCTGGCTATCTATTTGGATCAATCTTCTTTGGGGTCCTTGCAGACAAGTAAGTCCATAGTAGTCATTTTATATTTCCAATTTTAGTGTAGTTCATATCTAAGCCCATCAGTCAGTCATGGTGGTATTGACACTACAGTGATACAGATTTTCATGCGAGACATGCTAGAAATAAAGGGCTGTGACTGATTGTCGTTTAAGACAATGTTTTGTATTTCCTATGACCATCGGGCCTGTCTTCTTTTCATATGTGATATTTAACAGCAAAAAACGTGACTATAGGTATTTTTGACTCCATATTTTACATGGCTACAACCAAAGAGGTCGATATGTCAATATCGCTGGCCTTAATTCTGACAGATTATGTGTAGGCTCGGTAAACAAACCATATGCCGTTATCGTGGACTGTCTGTCTCATGGGCTGTCAGTCTATTAAGAATGTCCCGATTGTGAATGTATTTTACTTCATCATGTTCTAACGATTTTATTTTAAGTATACCCCTACAACTATAAAAACTTGTGGTTCACATTAACCCTTTAAAATCGAGATGCGAAGTAAATCTTCAGACGATATCCATGATTTTGATATACATGTAGTTACCTTTTATTTTCTAACCCTTCACATCCCTTTTTATGCACCCTTGTCCCCTTAGAATTGGACGATACCCTACTCTGTTCATTTGCCTCGGTATCCAGGCTGGTTTTGGTATACTCGTCGCTTTCTCACCCAATTTCTGGGTGTATAATCTCCTTAGATTCTTCCAAGCGGCTGGCAACAAGTCTGTGGTACAAGTTGCGTTCATCATAGGTAACGTGCCATTTTCAAAGTGAAGCCATATTGTTGGGCTTGTAACGAACACTCACGTGATTACGTTATAACGTTTTGAGTACTTTCGTAGATACAAGCTTTTTAATTTAAGAGTCTCTGAAGTGTAGGGTTGACACTTCGTTTTTTTTACAGACTTTTGCGAATACGCGACGTGACTCTATTCGTATTTTACCACTTTAAAAAGATACAAGTTCTTGTTATGGAAACTATTAATGACGTATATTAAGTTTTTTATAGATATAATATATGCATATAATTATATATATATATTGTAAATTTACATATTCTCTAGGCTATCGTCATTATATTTCTCCACAACTGTTTATTGTTCTGTTGGAAATAAAATTAAAATGCGACTGAAATTGAAACTGAAATACTTTGTAGATCAGAAAATGGTTTCAACGAAAGCACTCAAAACGTGATAATTAACGTTATTACTTGAGTGATCGTTACAAGCCATGTTGTTGTGTTATCATGTGATTGGGACCACACTTTTAGGGTCAAAATTATTTCATGACTTTAAAGCCGATCTGGGGCCCGTTTCATAAAACTTGTTATCTATAACAAATGCTAAATCTCTATGACAAATTTGCTCTCAGCCAATCAGATGCCATGATTTCAGTAGCTTATAACAGTAGCTTGTAACTTGTTATTGATATCAAGTTTCATGAAACAGGGCCCAGAAGTATGTTCGCTTAGGTGTAGTCCTGTTCCTCTTTAAAGCTCACTGTTTTTTTGGTTTTATTTCTGGGGTTGTGTACGAAACATATATGTCAAAATCGGATGTGTCAATTTCCGAAATAGATTCTCTACAGTGTAGCCCTATACAATGTGCGGCGTGCAGCACGATTTAGTGTCAAGAACACTACACTCACATTATCGGGGAATAATAAAGCTGTTTTGCTATCTAAAAATGTTAAGAAAGGTATTTGTGGATGTCATTCGTTTATCTCACAGGTATTGAGTTTGTTACACCAAAATGGAGGACTCTGACCGGAATTACCATCCATATTTTCGTCGCCTTGGGCTATATGACTCTTGCCACCATTACATACTTTGTCCGCTACTGGAGGACTCTGCAATTGCTCATCTCTGGACCCCTGTTTCTATTTTTCCTGCTCATGCCGTAAGTTCTGCCGTCACGAATGATCTGCCGTGTGATAACGAATCATAAAGTCTTGTTCAGAATGCAGCGGTAAACTGCGGCAGTCTTTTTCTTTTGTAATACAAAGTTTTGGTATGGGGTCATGAATTTGTTTCAAATGAACATATTGGAAGATTATACGATCCTACAATATTCAGTGATCGTTGTCGCGGTTGAAATCGAGTCTAAAGTTATGAAATTGTAAATAATAAACTCTTTATGTTCTATAGCTCCCTCTCAAGGTCAAGATATTAATTAAGCTATAAAACAATGTTTCTTGACTAAAATCGACCAATTAGCTATTCCCGTTTGGAAATTATATATCTCAACTACATATTCTGATATTTTCATGGTCGCAGCTACCATATTGTACGGCCGTAGGCGCAATTTGAAATTCATCAAAATTTACCGGGAGCATTGTTCTCGAAAGCAGAAGTGTTTTAGGGGCTAAATTTTCTAGTGCTTATAATACATCCAAAGGGGCATCCAAATATATCAAAATTGTAAAGAATCACTATCCACCCAATTTTCAAAATTTCCCAAAACTTTGTATTACCTTTAAATGATGACGTAAAGTACTAGTGTAATACGCTTCACAATTCTGTTTCTTATAACACAGATGAGGAAGTGCTTGATTATTCATGAAAGTTCGGGTAACCCCCACGACCAGACCCGACGCGAAAACCGAATTGAACGAAGTAAGCCACTTCGGTTTACTTTTAAATAAATTTTGTTTTGTCGTATTTATTCATTAATATTAACAAATATTGTTTGTTTTATTGTGTTTTGCTTTGTCCGACTTCATGACAATCTTTGCTATTAAAGAGTCTATGTGTGTCCATTCGAAAGTGTTACATCGAAAATATGTTTTTAGTATTACCCATCATCTAACGAAAACTATATATTCGTCAGTTTCATACCAGAATCGGCTCGTTGGCTCCTATCTCAAGGTAATGGCGAGAAAGCTGAGAAGATTATTCGCAAAGTCGCTAAGGTCAACAAAAGAAAACTACCTGACCCGCTCTTCACAGAAGACGAAATACAGAAACTGGTAGGTCTACAATTGTATATTTTGTTTTGTTTTTCTTATTCCCTTTTCTTTTCTCTTCTCTTCTCTTCTTATATTTTCTTTTCTGTTCTCTTTTATTTTCCAGTTTTAAAATGAGACGCTGAAACATCCCTCATTTATATATATATTTTTTTTTTGGTGGGGGTAGTATGTTGCTCTCATTAAGTTGTATACAATTTTATTGCAATCTATTTACTAGGCCTTCCAATATCGATTGAAAGTTTAATGCCGATTTTACTTTGGGATTTCCCCCAAGACACACAAAGAAATATAGTTTTATAAAATACTGTTCCTACATTTTTATTTTTGAAAGTATCATTTATTTTTGGCCTGGTGGTAGAGTCGCTGCCCGGCAAGCAGTAGAGGGCAGGTTCAAATCCCGCTGGTTCCAAGATTTTTTCTGACTTGTTTTTCAATTACAGATCGATCAATCGATCTTATTTACTGGGTGTAAGCCACAAATATGTTTTAACTATTAGTATCATTCATGTCTTTTTTTCTTCAAGGAATTTGTCAGTTTAGAGCCGAAAGCAAGCATCTTCGATCTTTTCAGAACACCCGTACTCCGCTGGAGAACCATCAACTTCATATATAACTGGTAAGGTATAACTTTATGCATGCTGATACAGTGAATTAAATTTTAAAGAGGTATTGACCTCTTATACTCGTAGAAAGTTGACTTTTGTAGAAGCACTAAAATCATCTACAGAAACACTTTGAGAAAGGAACTAACAAAAATGGCCGACAAAAACTATGAATTGTTATGAATGTTTGGAATGTATTACTCATGTATTAGCTAGAGTCTGCCAATTAATGGCAATGTGGCCATGATGTGTGATACAGCAAGGTAGCTCTTCCATTTCTTTTATCCCAATAACAGAGTTAGAAGTTTAGACATTATTGGTATGGCATGTACAAATCGCATCTTGTTTTAGGATACGCAACTGTTTTTTTTTAAAAATTACTTTCTCTGTTCATAGGATGGTGAATAACATAGTGTACTATGGCTTGACCTATAGTAGCGGTGACCTCGGGTTCAATGTCCACCTGAACTTTTTCCTGTCTGGAGCAGTCGAGATCGTCGGTTACGTCTTAGCCATCTTTACCATCGATTTCTTTGGTCGTCGTCCAAGTATCGCTACTTTCCTCATCATCGGTGGTTTAACTTGCCTGATCAACATTTTTCTACGTACGTCATTTACTCACATTTTGCTAACAAAGAGGTGATGTAGCATTAAGAAAATGATGTTTCTTACAGAAAAGTAGGTCTATATACATAAGGCAAGGAAAGTGTGCCTGGCGAACGATGCCGTTCAATATTACTTTTAGTTTTAGCGCATGTCATGTGATTAAGGAATGACCACTGAGGTTGCAAGAATCTTAGTAGGTGTTGTATAAAATACATTCTGGAACATCAAGAAAAGCATCATAATAGTTACGGGGATCATTCTGTTTATAATTTCACCCTAATAATACTAGTTTGTCTCTTTGATTTTATCAGCCATTGGTACTTGGAACACAGTGGTGGCCCTGACAGGTAAATCAGCAATATCGGCTTCCTATACCATAGTCTACGTGTACTCTGCAGAGTGTTTCCCAACGCCAGTCAGGTAGGCCTATTCATCAGACATACAACCGGCTTCACACGAGGCGTTATTCTTTACCTCCCAAATGAGGACATTAAGGCCTAATGCCTGTTGCATACCGGATGCCATTATTTTGTGACGTGTACGACCCTTCCAGCAAAATTGAAGCCCCGTGTGAATGTGTCATTTATAACATTTTTTATTTTAATTTAAAAAAATGGAGAAAAAGGTAATAAATGAAAATGTAAAGAATAGGAGGGACATGCAAAATGAAGTATCCAAACAGTGGGCTTGTCTAGTGTATAGGTATTTAAGCAATTGAAATTACACCCCTTGTGCAATGGGTATAAGAATGGTGGAGGTGTCGTGAAAAAGGGGTTAATTCACTTGACTACAAATCAAATTAAGGGTCGAGATTTCGATCGAATCCCAGGCCGGTACTACGTAAGGTCCTTTCGCATGAAATTTGTCACTTTTGCAGGGCCCTCAGGAAAATATAATTTATGCTCATAATAGTAATAATAATGATAATAATAATAATAGCAATAATAATTCAAAAAAAGTTCTATAGCGCATTTCAGGACCGTGGGCCCTCATAGTGCGCTTCACAAAGTGCAATTTACCCTTATTTTTTAAAAAAATATATTTTGGCTTTACAGGAGCATTGGTATCGCCATTTGTTCCATGATGGCTCGTGTTGGGACCATCGTCTCACCCTTGATTTTCATCCTGGGGGAATACTATTACCCCGCCCCTCTCATCATCTTTGGCACCACCGCCATCACGGCTGGTTTCCTCTCATTTCTCTTCCCCGAGACGCGCGGCATGAGACTTCCAGAAACCATCGAGGAAGGGGAGACTTTAGGAAGGTAAGTTTCTGATCTTAAAGCCCCACTGTACTGCTTGTAGCTACTTGCTCCCTCTATATAGAAAACAATGCCCAAGTGGTGCCCCTTGGTCCATCATGATCCTCTTTTTCTTATTTTAATTGAGAGCTGAGTTGATGAGATAACCACCTGTCAGTGACCACGCTTGGGGGTCTAATCCCTCCCGGTCAAACTAGTACAGACGGGCTTTAAGGTGTCCTTCACTTCAAAATCCATACGAGACAGGGCCAGGGTCATAGGCTTTTAACTCGTGCGTTCTTGGCGCTTAGTTCTTTATATCTGGTCAGCAAGGTAGTATTGCTGCGATGATGTTGAATAGAATGTTGAGGACAACGACAGACTAGGGGGAATTTATAATCGTGTTTAATTCGCTTCCTCACTGTTTCCAAAAACTTTTATGAAAACACTATAACAAATTAATGCTTCAACAAGATCACTATTTTGTTTAAATCAACCTGGGGCAATATCAATAGCGTTGTGCTTCATCTTTAGAATGTGCAAATTATGGCTTAGCAATGGAATATTACGGATACGGATTTGGTTGGTTTCTGAATACTTATAGTCTTTGTGATCGTATTCATATTAACCAATTGCCTACTGGAACAGAGTTGTTACTGTAATCAAGCTATGATGAGTATGATAATTCATTAATCAACAGGTTAAATGCTCCCCCCCCCCCTTCCCATATGGAAACGTTGTATCATCCGCTCAATCTGACTTGCGTGCATAGAACAAAATCATTTTTCCATGAAAAAGTGAAGTTTTCTAAAATGTGCGTTTCTTTCCAGCATTGGGGCGCCCGGGAGTCACTCGGGTAACATGTCATAAAGTAACATATAAAAAGACCATATGCAAATTTTCTGTACTTTTGTCGGAAAAAATACATTTATCCAGCACAATGTCGTCTCTTTTTGCGTTGGAGAAGAGCAAATAGCGAGTTTCAATCACACTTTGGCCGCTCTCGCTAGCTCTCACGCGTTTCACTGTGGTCAAGCGACTTTGGGGCAAGCGGTTAATGAAAATACTAATCGTTAGCTTTATTCTGGTATTAAACTTGTTTTGATTGATTGTATAATTTTGTCGGAATAAAGGAAACAAAAAGGCTTGACCAATAACTTATCAACGTCTGAATTGACCTTTTGACCTTGAATTCCCTGGTGCAGGCGAACTAATGACGTCATCTTCGCTAAATCGTCCTCTTTTATCGTAAAATTAATTATTAGTAAGATATAACATATTTTGTCTGATATCTACGGAAGCGTTAAAGTGCCATTCTACTTGACGACATGACGAGATATTTCATCTTGTCAAGTCGACTTAATATCCATATCATGTCGACATGTAAAGATATTTAACCTACCATGTCGACTTATCAACTTTTATTAGTCGACATGGCGAAATAAATTATCTTGCCAAGTCGACTTCACAAAAATGTCATGTCGTCATGGCGAAATAAGTTATCTTACCAAGTCGACTTCTAAAAAAATACATGTCGTCATGGCGACATATATTATCTTACCAAGTCGACTACCCAAAAAGTAATGTCGACATGGCGAAATAAATTATCTTGCCAAGTCGACTTCACAAAAAGTTCATGTCGTCATGGCGACATGTATTATCTTGCCAAGTCGACTTCACAAAAAAGTTCATCTCGTAATAGCGACATAAATTATCTCACCAAGTCGACTTCCCAAAAAGTATATGTCGTCATGGCGAGATATGTAGTGTGACGAAGACCAAATACATGATTGCACTTAACTGTAATTCTTAAAACTGACTCCACGTGATCATTTATGTCGCCAAGATGACATCTACAGTTATTAAGTCGACTCGGTAACATATTTTATCTCGCCATGACAACATGTACTTCTTACGAAGTCGACTTGGCAAGATAATTTATTTCGCCATGACGACAGATACTTTTTGGGAAGTCGACTTGGTAAGATAATTTATGTCGCCGTGACGACATGAACTTTATGCGAAGTCAACTTGGCAAGAAAACTTATGTCGCCATGACGACATGAACTTTTTGTGAAGTCGACTTGGCAACATAATTTATTTCGCCATGTCGACTAATAAAAGTTGATAAGTCGACATGGTAAGTTAAATATTTGTACATGTCGACATGATATGAATATTAAGTCAACTTGACAAGATGGAATATCTCGTCATGTCGTCAAGTAGAATGGCACTTTAACGCTTCCGTAGATATCACTGAAGTTTTGGGTTTTATTTAACGAGTAATTTTTAAATAAGAGCCATTTTACTGTTTTATTTTACTGGATCATATCATTAAAGTCGCAGGGTATAGAAAGATGCATTTTCCAACCGCGCCAAATTTAATTTACGTTCCGACATTCTGTTAAATGGGTTCTGCTCCAACAAACGTCCACATGCGGAGTCGTTTATCAACTAAATTATTCCTTCCCAGGTGTTTGTGTTGTTGAAGCATTTCATTCACCTGCTATCATTCGTTGTACTCCAATTGCCAGAACGCAAATTACATTTTGGTTTTATAGTTTCATCGGAGTCGTTTATCAACTAAATTATTCAAATTTATGAACGCTTCCTCCCCCGATGTTAGTGGTGTTTATGCATTTCATTCACCTGTTACCATTGTACTCCAATTGTTAGAATAAAAAATGCATTTTGGTTTTATAGTTTCATGCAATATGTAAGTCAATAAAAGAGTATGTTCTGCACAATAAAAACAATGTGTGTCCCTATTGTACAATGTAATGTGTCCCCTCATTTTGTAATAGTTAATTTACCCATTCACATAATGGAACTACCTGCCCGGTGAAGCCAGTGACCCGTGACCCCTGAGCACTCAACACCGTGTGGGAGTCAGTTTGTGGTCAACTTCTTTTATGAGACACTATACAAGCAAACGTTTCCATATGCTCCCAAGTCACCATCCACTCAAGCTCACTGCTTATGATGGTTGGTATACTGCATTTATTTATTGTTATAATAATATATTTAAATTATTGTCACATTTATATATTGTGATTGTAATACTGTCCTCATTTCATTCATATTTGTATTGAGAAAAAAATTATTGTTTGTATATTTCATTTTCATTTTGTTAATAAACGCAGAAATAAATCTGCCTTGAAAAAAAAACTAATAAAAGAACGCAAAATAAACGTACAATAACTGTATAAGAGTCTTCGATACCTCGTTTATTATAACATATAAGATTTTTCTTATCTTCTAATTGCATGCAACATTTTAATTATTTCCATTCTTTAGGAAAGCGAAAGACGACAACAGTGCTGAAATTTGAACAGGATGAAACAAGACGAAGATGATGATACGATCCGGAAACCACTTTTTGACGTTAACATGGGAAACTGGACAGCATTTAAAAAAAATTAGAGCATGACTTTGAAACGCGTCGGTTCCTTATCGAACCGTAAACGTTATAACAAATAATTCCTGCGTTCAGACCTCAGGGCTGCACTAGAGTTTTGTGCTGTATCATTCATTAATGATTTGATATTATGAGAGTACCTTTTTGTCTGAAGGAATTCGAATTTGAACTGTTTACGATTCTCAGTACGTGTAGAAAATTTATATTTATGCAAAGCCATTTGAATAAAGGATTAGTTATAAATGAGAAACACGTTTAATTGGTTTATTTTTATTCTTCTTCATTTTCTTCATCTTTATTTTTTTTCCTTCTCTTCTTATACTTCTTCTTCTCTTTTTTCCTTTCTTCCTTTTCGGGCGCTGTACTGTGCAATACATGTATATATGAACAAGGACTTAACGAAGTATCATAAGCCCACAAAAATGCGTTAAATGGATGATGTCAACATACCTGAAGAGTCGTGTTAGAGTGGAATATTGGGATTATCAACAACAAAAAATCTTTTTCTTTTTCTTTATCATCTGCTTCTCTTACTTTATTCTGTCTTCCAAATAAAAAAGAGCGGTTTACCGCGTTATATGTGAACGTTAAATATATAGTAAATCACGCTAAAGTTGCGGTAAATAGATCGATGGCGTCATCACTCGCGGCTGGTCATGGAGGGTTGGTAGGTGGGGCCCTCGTCGTCGTAGTCTTCTTCTCCTTATTTCCTTTCTTTCACAAAATAAATAGGCGGTTTACCGCGTCAATTAGGCAGTAAATTGCGGTAATAGATGACGTCATCACTCCTGGACGGTCATGCAGGATTCGTACGTTGGGACCATGTACTTGATGTTGACGAAGGCCTCTGCTCCTCCGTTTCTCTCGAGGACTTCCAGGGTCTCCTGGATCATGTCTCCGACGTTGAAGCCCTTCTGCTGACCGTACTCGATCCCATCACCAGAATTGACTGGAGAGACACAGAGAGAGAGACAGGGTGGGAGAAAGAGGAGTGGCAGAGGAAGGAGGAGAGGGACAGGGATAGGGAGAAGAGAGGGGTTAGGTCGAAGATATATCAAAGTACACAGCGAGAGGGAGTCAAATCGTTAAAGTTATGACTATAGTTGTTTTATTTGATCTATCTTCACTTTAATATTAACCACATACAGGTACATTTTTTTTTTTTATATCGATTCCACAATTAAAATGATACAATAAAATTGAAGGTTTTAACTTTTTGTTGTATCATGATAGAGAGTGGGTATGAAAAGAGATTATAATAAAGAGAAAATAGAGAGAAAGGAGACACCTTCCACACTTACTTACTTACTTACTTACTTACTAATGCACCTACCACGGCCGGAGCTGCTACAACACAACCTGGCAGCTCTGCAGCAACTTCCACATTGACTAATGCACTAACCACGGCTGGAGTTGCTACCACACAACCTGGCAGCTCTGCAACAACTTCCACATTGACTAATGCACCTACCACGGCTGGAGTTGCTACTACACAATCTGCCAGCTCTGCAGCAATTTTCACTACCAAGGCTACAACCTCCATGTCAACAAATACACCGACCACAACCACAGCTGCAAGTACCACCACACAGTCTGTCAGCGCCACAACGAATCCTTCCACCCAGGCTACAACAGTCGACATCACTACAACGCTAGAATCATCAACCACCGATACCGCCACGACTCCTTCCACCCAGACTACAACAGTCGACATCACTACAACGCAAGAGCCATCAACCACCGATACCGCCACGACTCCTTCTACCCAGACTGCAACAGTCGACATCACTACAACGCAAGAGCCATCAACCACCGATACCGCCACGACCACAACATCTTCTCCTGTTGCTACCACAAACGAAGAAGTCACTACGGAAGAGGAGGAAGAGCTCACGTTTGTCATGACGACCGTTGATTCCTCCGGCTTGACCACGAGTGACTCTTCGGATCAGACCGGACCTACCGCAGATACTCACACAGGGGTGACGAATACGGACCGAAGAGTTAACTGCCACCCCAGCCGATGTAACGACGGCCGATTCCTGAGTAAAACACCATCACTGAAAGTGACCTTGTTACTTGACGCTGCCCAAGAGAGGTTATTATTGCTTGACGTAGGATTGCGTCAGCGACCGGTGCGGTCTCTGACGCACCATGTGAGGGTAATATCGTTTGAAAAGTTGATTGGATAATGGACAGTGCAAATATTACTTTGAATTTATACTCCCGTAGGGGCTGATAATGAGCTTCACAGGCTTGATTAACGCACGCAATGTCGCAATCGTAATAGCGCCTCGTGTGCAATGGACATAAACACAACAAAGAATGGATAATAGATGTACCAGCCTTACTTTGAATTATTCCAGGATGGGCTAATGACCTTTTACAGATTCGATTAGCGGTTTTGAAGGAACTTGAAATAGGACTAGATACAGAATTATTAAAGTTTAAATTGTAAATATGACTGGTTATGCAATTATTGATAACTAAGTTACAATATCATCGTCAGCCTGGCAGCGGAAGAAGAAAAAAACGGTTACCAGTCATTCGACTGGTATGACACCACTACCAACCACCACTACCATACCGAGTGGGTGTTTCACAATTGACTATTACAGGCTGTTCATAGACATATTTCATGGGCTTGATTTTTCAAAAAAATAAAGTCAATAGTCATAAAAGTATTCCAAAGAAATGTTACAACATAACAATGTACAATCTTCAGTCTGAGGATCAACTTTCAGGGTATCAGTAACCTAGAGTGTCAAATATGTGACACTTTCTACTGCTGTAGTTTAGAAAAAGTGTTATAAATGAGTAGCTTTAAAGTAGTCAGCCTATTCTGTCATAAATAATTGTAAATTGTGCATGCGCGTGTCTAAGTTTGCTGTGAAACTCAACAAGAATATGGATTGAATGGAAAAGGTATTATAGGTGATGTTGAGTATATATTTGTAAAAGTGTTGAGACCTATTGTATATCTATGTCTGGATATTTCTATATTTTAGGTAGGAAATGTGGGGGCTCTTTCTCTTTTTTTTAAACTGCATTTTCGGTTCATAAAGATTCCGTCCAGATCAATGGCGTAACTATAGGATATAGTGGCACAGGGGCAGCTCTAGTCCAGCCTCTGTACCGTTTTCGTTTAGCGCACCCAATCAGCTGATAAAATAACAAACCCTCAACGTTGAAAGTAGACCTAGCCATTCCTCTAAATCTTTGGGGATTGCGCGATCAGTGGAGAGACCGCGATGTGTGTGGGGGATAAAAAGAACGAACGGACTGAATCTGGACTAGGGCAGCTCCCCCACCCCATCCAATGATGCAAAACAGACAAAACGAGAAAACAGAGAAAAAGAGAAAAGAAAGGCGAAAGAGACAAGGAATGTGTCAAGGAGACGACAGATACTTGTTAATTCGCATTTCATCCCTCCAGTAGGGATAACGCCACCCCTTCCCAAGCGTTATTGCCCCCTCTATGCCCGGACCCGGATTACGCCATTAAAGGTAATACAAAGTTTTGGTATGGGGTCATGAATTTGGTTCAAATGAACATATTGGAAGCATATGCGATCCTACAATATTCAGTGATCGTTGTCACTGTTGAAATCGAGTCTTAAGTTGAAGTTAAGAATGAAATTGTAAATAATACACTCTTTATGTTGTATAGCTCCCTCTCAAGGTCAATATATTAATTAGGCTATAAAACAATGTTACGACTAAAATCGACCGATTAGCTATTCCCGTTTGAAAATTATATATCACAACTACATATTCTGAAATTTTCATGGTCGCAGCTACCATCGTACGGCCGTGGGCGCTATTTGAAATTTATCAAAATTTACCGGGAGCACCGGTAAATTTTTATAATTAATATTTCTCGAAAGCCAAAGTGTTTTAGGGGCTGAATTTTCTATTGATTATAATACATCCACAGGGGCATCCAAATATATCAAAATTGTAAAGAATCACTTCCAGCCAATTTTCAAAATTTCCCAAAACTTTGTATTACCTTTAAGCCCTGTTTCATGAAACTGGACATCAATAACAAGTTACAAGCTATTGTTATAAGCTACTGAAATCAGATTACCAGCTAATACCCGTAGTGCTTGTACGATTCAAAAATTCAAATCCAATCTGACAATTTTTTTCACAATATCTTAGAAATGTGCTCAATAATCTATTTACCTCTCTTTCAATCTACTTTATTTGTTCAGGGTTCGTGCGGTTCTGTATCCCTTATAAAATCCACTGAATTTGAATTATTAATGTAAATTGAATTTATTAGACTCGAAAATATATTATACATGTTCAGTTATATCGTTTATGTTTTGTTTAATGTAATGTTTACATTGAATTTATATAAATCTAATTTCCCCATCATTGTATAAAATATCAGATTTTTATGTAACAGCTTTTTTATCCGGACCCCATGGAAGAACAGGCATATTTTGTTAATACGCCTGAAATGGGCTATCCGCCGTATATCTCATTTATGTATGTATTTGTATGTTGTGATGATTTTATACGGAAATAAAAACAAACAAACAAACAAGGCATCTGATTGGCTGAGTGCAAATTTATCATAGAAATTAAGCTTTTGTTATAGATTTTAAAAAAGTGTTATGAAACGGGCCCCGGCCCTGCCAAAGCTCGTTCAGATACTATGACGCGGTAAACCGCCGCAAAAAAAAAACAAAAAAAATGTGCGCAACAAGGGTCCTGCGCATGTTCACTGAGCTCTTTGTTATAAGATACATAAATGTATGACGCGTATCACAATTGACGTCATCATAAAACCGCCCTTTAAATTAGACTTAAACATTATTTAGGACAATGTTTAATCACAATAATGATTAATTCCTCGTTTTTGCCTCTTAATAGTGACTAGCGCTTTATTTCTTAAATATAATTTTTTGTGTGCAATGTACCTATTTTGTTTGATGAATTAAAATTTTTAACAACACAAAAAATCCAAGTAGTTATAGTTTTTATTGACCTCTGTGTTCACAATGTTACTAATGGTGGTTGATAAACATTAATTGCTCCTGTGACGATTTCTCCGCGGTCGGTATCCTATGCTTACCAAATTAGAGCTTTAACCCTGAACCAAACACAATACTCTCTTTAAAAAAAAGAGTGAATTTTCAAAATCACGGACGTCACTCCTCTGGAGAGTGAAAATAGAGTGAAAATAGAGTGAACATTCACTCTTTTCTTCTTAGAGAGACTCTAAAATCAATTGATTTTCACTCCTAAACAAGTGATCACGGACGTCACTCCCAAGAAAGTGAAAATAGAGTGAAAATTCACTCTTTTTTTTAAAGAGAGTACCTTAAAGGTAAAGGCCAGTAATGGTCATGCGATTGCATTGTGAAAGAAACGTTGTGGAATCGATCAGAAAAGGTTGATCATCTAGCATCTAGCATCTGCAAGGTTCTGGATTCATCAAAATGATAAGAAATTTGGCCCATTCTTCGTAAAGTTCCAAGCACTATACACAGAAAGATGTATATGGGACTACCCTATCTCTCTCACACGACCATGAGAGAAATAAATTTACCAAATATATGAATTAGTAGGCGGTTTCCCGGCAAAATTTTTATCATCATGTATTAGTCAAAACATATTCTTTCACATGATTGGTAATGAGAGCTTCCATTTCATTTTTTGAAATTGGGGCGTTACCAATACTGGTCTTTACCTTTAACCTAACCCTATCCCTAAACCTAACCGAAAACCCGATTGCAATCCTACGCTTAACCCTATGCTTGCATTGTTTAACAATGTTAAATCTGAGATACGTGTTATTAGTGTCTGTGATATTGTGGTGTAATGTAATATTGAAGCCTCCCCCCAAAAACAAAAATGCGCTTCAAAATGGTCATGAAGCCATTTTTGAAGTGCCTCAAAAAAGTAAAAAATCTTTGAGTGACCGGTTTTACCATACTCATTTCCACCAAAAAACTGTCGTGTTATAAAAAAAACGTCAGGAAAACGAAATTAGAATTTCAATTTCCAATCATAAATATCTTGATAATCAGATAGGTGATCGGCTTGTAAAAGTA
Organism: Strongylocentrotus droebachiensis; assembly: GCA_035222895.1. Classification (NCBI taxonomy): domain Eukaryota; kingdom Metazoa; phylum Echinodermata; class Echinoidea; order Camarodonta; family Strongylocentrotidae; genus Strongylocentrotus; species Strongylocentrotus droebachiensis. Next base: position 547,502 of record JAVYIG010000466.1, on the reverse strand, counting down.
ATGGGATTCCTGACTGACATAAAGGTTTATGATTTGATTACAGCATGAGATAAATCCAGGATTTTGTTTCAGAATCTGACGTAATGTCGCCAGAGCAAAATGTCGGATGGCCGAGATTTGATCTGTTGAGTGGCAACATCTCAATTCGAAGAAGTCACATTTCGATCCAAGGAGTAAAAAATTTCAAAATAAAGAAGATCTAGCTAGGCTATGTACTCTATGTACGCAATGTTAAATTTCTGTTTATAATCCGACCCCTGTGTCTTCTAATTTCTCTCTGTCTCTCTCTCTCTCTCTATCTCTCTCTCCCTCTCTATCTCTCTCTCCCTCATCTCTCTCTCTCTCTCTCTATCTCTCTCTCAAACACACACACACAAGAGCACACCCGTACACACATAAACACACCCTATCTCACCCTCTCTCTGTCTCTGTTTCTCTTTCGTTCTGTCTCTATTCCTCTCTCATATTTCTTTGATTAGGCCTAGATCATCATTTTAACTAGCCTTTATTCAAACACAATCGCGACCTTTAAACAATGTATACTCGCCGGCCTGTACACAGCAGTGCGATTATCTACGCCCATGAGTGTGTATTTAAGAAAAAAAAGGTATACCCAACTTTGGTAGATTATGATGAGATAGATTTCAGGGTGACATTATGTAAGCTATACCCGACTTTGGGTACATACATTTTTTTTACGGACTTACGTAATCCGGAAAGGGAAGGCTTATATGACCTCAACTGTACTTTGATTCATTTGTTTAGTTACATGTACGAGGGAGGCATGAGGACATCTGTCCCCTATCTAACGAAAGAGAGAGGGAAAAAAGGAGAAATAGAGAGAGAGAGAGAGAGAGAGAGAGAGAGAGAGAGAGAGGGGGGTAGAAAGGAAATCAGGGAGGCAGCGTGAACATCTCCTTCCTCACTTGGCGGCTGTTTTGTCTTATATCTTATTCCTCGAAAGACCAATTCCCCCTCTGATTCCAGCCCACCTTAAATGCTGGACTCATGGTATGCCACTCCTTGCCATTTTATCACGGTTTATCAATTGGCTAGCTGATGCCTTATAATGATGCGTAAATAATCCGGCCTTTTGAAACATTGCACATCAAATCGTCTTGTGGTTCTGATCGAATCTCCTAAAGGCCTAGGTAGCTGGTAAGATTCATTCTACCTTACTTTTCATTCCTTATATGGCTTTCGTAATTTCTCAAATAAATTATCTTTTTACTTGTTGCTGATTATTCTAATATCTGTTATCCCCGTCGCAATCTGGCTCGTTTCATTTACCAAGGACCAGAACACATGCTTTTTACCAATCATATTTTCACTTTTACCAGATTGAAGCCGTTGAATCCCCCCCCCCCCCCCGCCCCCACCGATCTAACTCAACTGAAAAGTATGTATTCCTTTTAACGCAAGCTAAAGAGAAAAATTATTGTTAATCATACGTGATTCTTTCTCGGCCTATTTATCGTGTCAATCTCAGCTAGGCCTATTCTTTTTATTTTGGAAACAACAATTTCTCGATTTCTCTTTTTACATAGCACTTAACCTCTTTACCTAAAGTTCAGATCGCCGACCGATTTGACGTAATTGTTACTTCGTATGATCCAAGTCATGTTGTACATTTATTAATTATAAGATTGTTAAAACAGATTATTAACCATTCCTTGCACAGGTCAACATGTTATATTGTTTTATTTTGTGTTTCTAAATGAAAATAGATGAAAATGAAATCTATCAATTAATTAGTTGATTGATTGGTCTATTTATTTATGTGTATATGCATATATGTATTCATATATTTATTGATGTATATATTTATCCATTTACTTGCTATTGTGTTATGTTCATCTCAAGACAAAGTTGAATTGGGGAAGGATGTAGGACAAGTTTGCCGACAAAGGCAAAAACAAAAATGGCTTTTTATCTTTCGTTTAAGTTCTAGAATAGCCAGGATGCGTTTCGACGATATTCTTGGTGAGCTGGGCTCGTTCGGTCCCTATCAGAGACGCGTTTATCTGGTCGTTTGTTTGATGGCAGCTTCCACCGCATTTCACTCCATGACACAGGTTTTTATTGCTGGGACTACAGATCATTGGTGTAAGGTAAGGAGAAGGGAGGGGAACTGCGAACAAAACAAAAAAAATAGAAATAACTTTAAAAGGAAAGGTATACGAAAAGGGGGAAAGATTTGACACGGAAATTAAGAAGGAGAAGAAGAGGAAATGGGAGGGGATGGAGAAGGAGGAGGAGGAGGAGGAGGAGGAGAGAAGAAGAAGAAGTAGAAAAAGAAAAAAAGAGAGGAATTGACAATTTGTTCCCCCAATAGAAAATAATTTTATACTGATTTTTTTGTAACGTTGTATTCTCTCTACTCTAAATAGCGGCCTACGTTAAACATGCCTTGTCTAATGATGTGTGTGTGTGTGTGTGTGTATATAAATAGTAGGCTCTCAACACAAAAATAAAAATTAAAAACTCCTTTGACAACGACGCAATTAATACACAATTACATTGTCACGGAGTGTTTTTTATTGGGGGGGGGTGTTGTGTTGAGTCTCATTTTAAAGGGCAATCCAACCCTTTTTATAAGATCATTTGTATGAAACCATAAAAATAAAATAACAAAGTTTGAAATGAATCGATTATTTAAAACGTCAATTTTTCCAATTTGGTCCGTGGATTGTGACGTAAACACGGTAAATCTCCCGTTTGTCTTGTTCAACAAGTATTTAATTTCTGTTTTTGTCTCATAAGTGCATTTTTCCTTGGGGCACTACTCTAAATAAATTGTGGATAGCCTATGATATTAGTCCTCTAAAGAAAAAATACACCCCCTGCAGAAATTGAAATTGAAGTCATCATTTTTTTCTGTGTTGGAATAAATGGTAAAGTTGTCTTCAACTAAATCACAGAGACATTCTCTATTCAGCCTATGAGAAGAGCCCATACCTGCAGTGATTACACATTTCAATAATTTATAACTTTCTCATTCTTTGATTTATTTCATACTTCACCAGTCTGCTTTTCTGAATGTTCTGCTTTCTTCTGATCTGCTTGATTTCATTTAAATCTCAACCCTCGCAAAATAAGATCTTCTCTCTATATAAACTGATAACAGGTTTATTTTATAGTTTTGTTGGGGGAGGGGAGGAGAGATTTCGTATTAAACTCAATAATGAAAGATAAACTTGTCGAAATAGGGCCTTTGTTGAATTTTTAAATGTAAGTTTTAACGTGTCACATTCTCAAATGATATTCATCAGGACAAATAATATTTGTTTACATACATAAACTAATACAAAACTTGGTAAGGGTATGAATAATTCAGTTTTAACTTCATGTGTGTGTGTGTGTGTGTGTGTGTGTGTGTGTTTACGTATGTGCGTGTGTATGTTTAATAGACAGATTATTGGGACGCGAACTGCACCGAGTGGAACCTGTCACCCACGGAGTGCAAGGAGGCGAAGAAGAACGGCAGCATCCCAGTCAGTTACGGGGACGACGGTGATCTCGTCTACGATCAATGCTATATGTATAACATCACAGGTAAACACACTACGGTTTTCAGTCTTAATTCGAAATTTCTGTAATATTGTTGAATATGTTTTCTCTACGATAATGGAATTAATTTGTTTTCCTTAATTATCAGCGTCAACGTGGAAAAAAAGGGTACTCATTCCACGCGTATATTATCCTGTAAACATATAAATATAGAGACCGTTTTTAACGTGAAATTACTTTACGAAAAATGGTGGAATAATAGCCGATTTATGCTTTCTTTCAATTAAAAAGATCTCCCCACTTATTATGCTATTATATTATTTTTTTCCTTTTCCCCCTTTTATTCGGACATCAAGGCATAGAGTTTGATCCTTCCTACGACTCGTCGATGAATGGTACCGCCAAGACTATCCCGTGCCAAGATGGTTGGGAACACGATAAGAGTCAGCTGACGTCATCCATCATACAAGATGTCAGTTTCTTCTAAATGTTTGTAACGTTCTACCCCCTCTCATGAAAAGCATTTTTCTATCCATATTAAATTATAAATGTTGAAATGCTCACAAAGAGAGAAGAAAATTGTTGCCCAGAGTATATTTTCAATCCCTCTTATATTCAAGACTTTCTCTGATTATGCAGCAGCAATCCACGGTACAATGCAACGGAAACATTACAGAACATCCACGAAAAATAATAATAAATGCGTTTCCAACCAACAAATCAAATATTTGTTACACTAATTTGTATTCTATAAACTTTTAGCCCAATAAAATCGAATGGGGGAAAAGCAGAAAGAGACGCGATGAATGCATGAAGGCCCATCGCTTTGCCCTTTACACATTCTAATTTTCATGATTTTCGTTTATTTTAACGATTTTTATTATAAACAGGAAATGAAAACACACAAGAAAACAAAGACATGAAACGCTAGAAATCCCAAAGCAAGCTGTACTTAATGGACGAACAATATTTAATAATTAATGTTTGAAATATGAGATCACTAAAGCTATGCGAATCTCAAATTGGCAATTTGGTCAGTGGATGGTGACGTACTAGAAATATATCATTGATTTCTGTTTTTCTCCTCAGTGCCTTCCCAATCTCTTATAGGTCACTACTCAAATATGTTATAGCGAGCATGTTATTATAGGTCCTTCCACAAAAAAAGATCCTTCCTAATTTAAACGAGTACATTTTGAAACATTGACATTTGAGTCATTTTGTGTCGGTTGAAACAAATTGGAAGGTTTTCCGGCACTGCATCACGGTGATACTACCCATTCAGCCGATTTAAAGTGCCCATACTTAAATTGATTACAACTTTCAAAAAATCTTTATTTAATATTTTATTTAAACTTTCACCAGGCTCCTTCTTTTATTTTCTACCTTTCTCTTAAAGTAGTCGTCTATTGAGGTTTGTATTTCCATTTAATGCTGACCCTAAATCAACATTGTCATTATTTTGCAGTGGGATCTAGTATGTGACAAGAAACATTTGCCCGACTATGCTCAATCCGTGTTTTACTCTGGCTATCTATTTGGATCAATCTTCTTTGGGGTCCTCGCAGACAAGTAAGTCCATAGTAGTCATTTTATATTTCCAATTTTAGTGTAGTTCATATCTAAGCCCATCAGTCAGTCATGGTGGTATTGAAACTACAGTGATACAGATTTTCATGCGAGACATGCTAGAAATAAAGGGCTGTGACTGATTGTCGTCTAACACAATGTTTTGTATAGCCTATGACTATCGGGCTTTTCTTATTTTCACATGTGATATTTAACAGCAAAAAACGTGACTATAGGTATTTTTGACTCCATATTTTACATGGCTACAACCAAAGAGGTCGATGTGTCAATATCGCTGGCCTTAATTCTGACAGATTATCTGTAGGCTCGGTAAACAAACCATGCCGTTATCGTGGACTGTCTGTCTCATGGGCTGTCAGTCTATTAAGAATGTCCCGATTGTGAATGTATTTTACTTCATCATGTTCTAACGATTTTATTTTAAGTATACCCCTACAACTATAACAACTTGTGGTTCACATTAACCCTTTAAAATCGAGATGCGAAGTAAATCTTCAGACGATATCCATGATTTTGATATACATGTAGTTACCTTTTATTTTCTAACCCTTCACATCCCTTTTTATGCACCCTTGTCCCCTTAGAATTGGACGATACCCTACTCTGTTCATTTGCCTCGGTATCCAGGCTGGTTTTGGTATACTCGTCGCTTTCTCACCCAATTTCTGGGTGTATAATCTCCTTAGATTCTTCCAAGCGGCTGGCAACAAGTCTGTGGTACAAGTTGCGTTCATCATAGGTAACGTGCCATTTTCAAAGTGAAGCCATATTGTTGGGCTTGTAACGAACACTCACGTGATTACGTTATAACGTTTTGAGTACTTTCGTAGATACAAGCTTTTTAATTTAAGAGTCTCTGAAGTGTAGGGTTGACACTTCGTTTTTTTACAGACTTTTGCGAATACGCGACGTGACTCTATTCGTATTTTACCACTTTAAAAAGATACAAGTTCTTGTTATGGAAACTATTAATGACGTATATTAAGTTTTTTTATAGATATAATATATGCATATAATTATATATATATATTGTAAATTTACATATTCTCTAGGCTATCGTCATTATATTTCTCCACAACTGTTTATTGTTCTGTTGGAAATAAAATTAAAATGCGACTGAAATTGAAACTGAAATACTTTGTAGATCAGAAAATGGTTTCAACGAAAGCACTCAAAACGTGATAATTAACGTTATTACTTGAGTGATCGTTACAAGCCATGTTGTTGTGTTATCATGTGATTGGGACCACACTTTTAGGGTCAAAATTATTTCATGACTTTAAAGCCGATCTGGGGCCCGTTTCATAAAACTTGTTATCTATAACAAATGCTAAATCTCTATGACAAATTTGCTCTCAGCCAATCAGATGCCATGATTTCAGTAGCTTATAACAGTAGCTTGTAACTTGTTATTGATATCAAGTTTCATGAAACAGGGCCCAGAAGTATGTTCGCTTAGGTGTAGTCCTGTTCCTCTTTAAAGCTCACTGTTTTTTTGGTTTTATTTCTGGGGTTGTGTACGAAACATATATGTCAAAATCGGATGTGTCAATTTCCGAAATAGATTCTCTACAGTGTAGCCCTATACAATGTGCGGCGTGCAGCACGATTTAGTGTCAAGAACACTACACTCACATTATCGGGAATAATAAAGCTGTTTTGCTATCTAAAAATGTTAGGAAAGGTATTTGTGGATGTCATTCGTTTATCTCACAGGTATTGAGTTTGTTACACCAAAATGGAGGACTCTGACCGGAATTACCATCCATATTTTCGTCGCCTTGGGCTATATGACTCTTGCCACCATTACATACTTTGTCCGCTACTGGAGGACTCTGCAATTGCTCATCTCTGGACCCCTGTTTCTATTTTTCCTGCTCATGCCGTAAGTTCTGCCGTCACGAATGATCTGCCGTGTGATAACGAATCATAAAGTCTTGTTCAGAATGCAGCGGTAAACTGCGGCAGTCTTTTTCTTTTGTAATACAAAGTTTTGGTATGGGGTCATGAATTTGTTTCAAATGAACATATTGGAAGATTATACGATCCTACAATATTCAGTGATCGTTGTCGCGGTTGAAATCGAGTCTAAAGTTATGAAATTGTAAATAATAAACTCTTTATGTTCTATAGCTCCCTCTCAAGGTCAAGAAATTAATTAAGCTATAAAACAATGTTTCTTGACTAAAATCGACCAATTAGCTATTCCCGTTTGGAAATTATATATCTCAACTACATATTCTGATATTTTCATGGTCGCAGCTACCATATTGTACGGCCGTAGGCGCAATTTGAAATTCATCAAAATTTACCGGGAGCACCGGTAAATTTTTATATTCAATTGTTCTCGAAAGCAGAAGTGTTTTAGGGGCTAAACTTTCTAGTGCTTATAATACATCCAAAGGGGCATCCAAATATATCAAAATTGTAAAGAATCACTATCCACCCAATTTTCAAAATTTCCCAAAACTTTGTATTACCTTTAAATGATGACGTAAAGTACTAGTGTAATACGCTTCACAATTCTGTTTCTTATAACACAGATGAGGAAGTGCTTGATTATTCATGAAAGTTCGGGTAACCCCCACGACCAGACCCGACGCGAAAACCGAATTGAACGAAGTAAGCCACTTCGGTTTACTTTTAAATAAATTTTGTTTTGTCGTATTTATTAATTAATATTAACAAATATTGTTTGTTTTATTGTGTTTTGCTTTGTCCGACTTCATGACAATCTTTGCTATTAAAGAGTCTATGTGTGTCCATTCGAAAGTGTTACATCGAAAATATGTTTTTAGTATTACCCATCATCTAACGAAAACTATATATTCGTCAGTTTCATACCAGAATCGGCTCGTTGGCTCCTATCTCAAGGTAATGGCGAGAAAGCTGAGAAGATTATTCGCAAAGTCGCTAAGGTCAACAAGAGAAAACTACCTGACCCGCTCTTCACAGAAGACGAAATACAGAAACTGGTAGGTCTACAATTGTATATTTTGTTTTGTTTTTCTTATTCCCTTTTCTTTTCTCTTCTCTTCTCTTCTTATATTTTCTTTTCTGTTCTCTTTTATTTTCCAGTTTTAAAATGAGACGCTGAAACATCCCTCATTTATATATATATATTTTTTTTGGTGGGGGTAGTATGTTGCTCTCATTAAGTTTTATACAATTTTATTGCAATCTATTTACTAGGCCTTCCAATATCGATTGAAAGTTTAATGCCGATTTTACTTTGGGATTTCCCCCAAGACACACAAAGAAATATTATAGTATTAATGACTGCTTTGAGAGAAATAGTTGTTTTATTACGCTCAAGGGAAGGTTAGAATTGTGCTATTCCCCGAGGCTTGCCGAGGGGAATAGCCCAATTGTAACCTTCCCGAGAGCGTATGAAAACAACTATTTCTCGAATATTAAAGCAGTCATTAATACTTTTATATGCCGAAAAAAAATAGACAAAAAAAATAGACTAAAAAATAAAAAATATTTTACATTTTTGTCGAAGACGGGATTCGAACTCTTGCGTACAACAAGAGGTGTATCGAAAACCAACGCTTAGACCACTCAGCTATCACGCGTCGTTAACATGCTTGGCAGTTTTCTCTAATATATACATTAAAATGGATTGAAAACGGCTCCGCGTGAGGGATGCTTCGCAAAAGCTCCATGAAACGGACCCTTCTTTTACTTTTGCAATGCATATTGGCACGAACTTAGATCAAGATCTATCGGCAGATGTTGTTTTTTTGTTTTTGAGAGTTTATTTTCGTCTTCATGTCAACAATGCAAGATAAAATTGTCGGTAAGATCGATCGAGATTCAATTGTATTGAAATTGCCGACCAATCCTTCGCACACATACGGTCCTCCATCGCTCAAACCATTTTTTAACATGTAAACCCATGGGGTAACCATGGACGCTGACCAACTATTTTTAATAACCATGGTTATTAAAAATATTGAAATGTTTTAAGCATGGTTACCGAGAATTTTACAGGAACAGTTGAAGTTTATGAATGCAATTCGACCAATCAGATGGCTGGATTTCTTAAGTGAGGTATATAAAGTTTTATAAAATACTGTTCCTACATTTTTATTTTTGAGAGTATCATTTATTTTTGGCCTGGTGGTAGAGTCGCTGCCCGGCAAGCAGTAGAGGGCAGGTTCAAATCCCGCTGGTTCCAAGATTTTTTCTGACTTGTTTTTCAATTACAGATCGATCAATCGATCTTATTTACTGGGTGTAAGCCACAAATATGTTTTAACTATTAGTATCATTCATGTCTTTTTTTCTTCAAGGAATTTGTCAGTTTAGAACCGAAAGCAAGCATCTTCGATCTTTTCAGAACACCCGTACTCCGCTGGAGAACCATCAACTTCATATATAACTGGTAAGGTATAACTTTATGCATGCTGATACAGTGAATTAAATTTTAAAGAGGTATTGACCTCTTATACTCGTAGAAAGTTGACTTTTGTAGAAGCACTAAAATCATCTACAGAAACACTTTGAGAAAGGAACTAACAAAAATGGCCGACAAAAACTATGAATTGTTATGAATGTTTGGAATTTATTACTCATGTATTAGCTAGAGTCTGCCAATTAATGGCAATGTGGCCATGATGTGTGATACAGCAAGGTAGCTCTTCCATTTCTTTTATAACTAGTTCATAGAGGCATCCCAATAACAGAGTTAGAAGTTTAGACATTATTGGTATGGCATGTACAAATCGCATCTTGTTTTAGGATACGCAACTGTTTTTTTTTTTAATTACTTTCTCTGTTCATAGGATGGTGAATAACATAGTGTACTATGGCTTGACCTATAGTAGCGGTGACCTCGGGTTCAATGTCCACCTGAACTTTTTCCTGTCTGGAGCAGTCGAGATCGTCGGTTACGTCTTAGCCATCTTTACCATCGATTTCTTTGGTCGTCGTCCAAGTATCGCTACTTTCCTCATCATCGGTGGTTTAACTTGCCTGATCAACATTTTTCTACGTACGTCATTTACTCACATTTTGCTAACAAAGAGGTGATGTAGCATTAAGAAAATGATGTTTCTTACAGAAAAGTAGGTCTATATACATAAGGCAAGGAAAGTGTGCCTGGCGAACGATGCCGTTCAATATTACTTTTAGTTTTAGCGCATGTCATGTGATTAAGGAATGACCACTGAGGTTGCAAGAATCTTAGTAGGTGTTGTATAAAATACATTCTGGAACATCAAGAAAAGCATCATAATACATGTAGTTACGGGGATCATTCTGTTTATAATTTCACCCTAATAATACTACTTTGTCTCTTTGATTTTATCAGCCATTGGTACTTGGAACACAGTGGTGGCCCTGACAGGTAAATCAGCAATATCGGCTTCCTATACCATAGTCTACGTGTACTCTGCAGAGTGTTTCCCAACGCCAGTCAGGTAGGCCTATTCATCAGACATACAACCGGCTTCACACGAGGCGTTATTCTTTACCTCCCAAATGAGGACATTAAGGCCTAATGCCTGTTGCATACCGGATGCCATTATTTTGTGACGTGTACGACCCTTCCAGCAAAATTGAAGCCCCGTGTGAATGTGTCATTTATAACATTTTTTATTTTAATTTACAAAAATGGAGAAAAAGGTAATAAATGAAAATGTAAAGAATAGAGGGGACATGCAAAATGAAGTATCCAAACAGTGGGCTTGTCTAGTGTATAGGTATTGAAGCAATTGAAATTACACCCCTTGTGCAATGGGTATAAGAATGGTGGAGGTGTCGTGAAAAAGGGTTTAATTCACTTGACTACAAATCAAATTAAGGGTCGAGATTTCGATCGAATCCCAGGCCGGTACTACGTAAGGTCCTTTCGCATGAAATTTGTCACTTTTGCAGGGCCCTCAGGAAAATATAATTCATGCTCATAATAGTAATAATAATGATAATAATAATAATAACAATAATAATTCAAAAAAAGTTCTATAGCGCATTTCAGGACCGTGGGCCCTCATAGTGCGCTTCACAAAGTGCAATTTACCCTTAGTTTTTTTTTAAATATATTTTGGCTTTACAGGAGCATTGGTATCGCCATTTGTTCCATGATGGCTCGTGTTGGGACCATCGTCTCACCCTTGATTTTCATCCTGGGGGAATACTATTACCCCGCCCCTCTCATCATCTTTGGCACCACCGCCATCACGGCTGGTTTCCTCTCATTTCTCTTCCCCGAGACGCGCGGCATGAGACTTCCAGAAACCATCGAGGAAGGGGAGACTTTAGGAAGGTAAGTTTCTGATCTTAAAGCCCGCACTGTACTGCTTGTAGCTACTTGCTCCCTCTATATAGAAAACAATGCCCAAGTGGTGCCCCTTGGTCCATCATGATCCTCTTTTTCTTATTTTAATTGAGAGCTGTGTTGATGAGATAACCACCTGTCAGTGACCACGCTTGGTGGTCTAATCCCTCCCGGTCAAACTAGTACAGACGGGCTTTAAGGTGTCCTTCACTTCAAAATCCATACGAGACAGGGCCAGGGTCATAGGCTTTTAACTCGTGCGTTCTTGGCGCTTAGTTCTTGATATCTGGTCAGCAAGGTAGTATTGCTGCGATGATGTTGAATAGAATGTTGAGGACAACGACAGACTAGGGGGAATTTATAATCGTGTTTAATTCGCTTCCTCACTGTTTCCAAAAACTTTTATGAAAACACTATAACAAATTAATGCTTCAACAAGATCACTATTTTGTTTAAATCAACCTGAGGCAATATCAATAGCGTTGTGCTTCATCTTTAGAATGTGCAAATTATGGCTTAGCAATGGAATATTACGGATACGGATTTGGTTGGTTTCTGAATACTTATAGTCTTTGTGATCGTATTCATATTAACCAATTGCCTACTGGAACAGAGTTGTTACTGTAATCAAGCTATGATGAGTATGATAATTCATTAATCAACAGGTTAAATGCTCCCCCCCCCCCCCTCCCCCTCCCAAGTCACCATCCACTCAAGCTCACTGCTTATGATGGTTGGTATACTGCATTTATTTATTGTTATAATAATATATTTAAATTATTGTCACATTTATATATTGTGATTGTAATACTGTCCTCATTTCATTCATATTTGTATTGAGAAAAAAATTATTGTTTGTATATTTCATTTTCATTTTGTTAATAAACGCAGAAATAAATCTGCCTTGAAAAAAAAACTAATAAAAGAACGCAAAATAAACGTACAATAACTGTATAAGAGTCTTCGATACCTCGTTTATTATAACATATAAGATTTTTCTTATCTTCTAATTGCATGCAACATTTTAATTATTTCCATTCTTTAGGAAAGCAAAAGACGACAACAGTGCTGAAATTTGAACAGGATGAAACAAGACGAAGATGATGATACGACCCGGAAACCACTTTTTGACGTTAACATGGGAAACTGGACAGCATTAAAAAAAAATTAGAGCATGACTTTGAAACGCGTCGGTTCCTTATCGAACCGTAAACGTTATAACAAATAATTCCTGCGTTCAGACCTCAGGGCTGCACTAGAGTTTTGTGCTGTATCATTCATTAATGATTTGATATTATGAGAGTACCTTTTTGTCTGAAGGAATTCGAATTTGAACTGTTTACGATTCTCAGTACGTGTAATAATAGAAAATTTATATTTATGCAAAGCCATTTGAATAAAGGATTAGTTATAAATGAGAAACACGTTTAATTGGTTTATTTTTATTCTTCTTCATTTTCTTCATCTTTATTTTCTTCCTTCTCTTCTTATACTTCTTCTTCTCTTTTTTCCTTTCTTCCTTTTCGGGCGCTGTACTGTGCAATACATGTATATATGAACAAGGCCTTAACGAAGTATCATAAGCCCACAAAAATGCGTTAAATGGATGATGTCAACATACCTGAAGAGTCGTGTTAGAGTGGAATATTGGGATTATCAACAACAAAAAATCTTTTTCTTTTTCTTTATCATCTGCTTCTCTTACTTTATTCTGTCTTCCAAATAAAAAAGAGCGGTTTACCGCGTTATATGTGAACGTTAAATATATAGTAAATCACGCTAAAGTTGCGGTAAATAGATCGATGGCGTCATCTCTCGCGGCTGGTCATGGAGGGTTGGTAGGTGGGGCCCTCGTCGTCGTAGTCTTCTTCTCCTTATTTCCTTTCTTTCACAAAATAAATAGGCGGTTTACCGCGTCAATTAGGCAGTAAATTGCGGTAATAGATGACGTCATCACTCCTGGACGGTCATGCAGGATTCGTACGTTGGGACCATGTACTTGATGTTGACGAAGGCCTCTGCTCCTCCGTTTCTCTCGAGGACTTCCAGGGTCTCCTGGATCATGTCTCCGACGTTGAAGCCCTTCTGCTGACCGTACTCGATCCCATCACCAGAATTGACTGGAGAGACACAGAGAGAGAGACAGGGTGGGAGAAAGAGGAGTGGCAGAGGAAGGAGGAGAGGGACAGGGATAGGGAGAAGAGAGGGGTTAGGTCGAAGATATATCAAAGTACACAGCGAGAGGGAGTCAAATCGTTAAAGTTATGACTTTAGTTGTTTTATTTGATCTATCTTCACTTTAATATTAACCACATACAGGTACATCTTTTTTTTTATATCGATTCCACAATTAAAATGATACAATAAAATTGAAGGTTTTAACTTTTTGTTGTATGATGATAGAGAGAGGGTATGAAAAGAGATTATAATAAAGAGAAAATAGGGAGAAAGGAGACAACTTCCACACTTACTAATGCACCTACCACGGCCGGAGCTGCTACAACACAACCTGGCAGCTCTGCAGCAACTTCCACATTGACTAATGCACTAACCACGGCTGGAGTTGCTACCACACAACCTGGCAGCTCTGCAACAACTTCCACATTGACTAATGCACCTACCACGGCTGGAGTTGCTACTACACAATCTGCCAGCTCTGCAGCAACTTTCACTACCAAGGCTACAACCCCCATGTCAACAAATACACCGACCACAACCACAGCTGCAAGTACCACCACACAGTCTGTCAGCGCCACAACGAATCCTTCCACCCAGGCTACAACAGTCGACATCACTACAACGCTAGAATCATCAACCACCGATACCGCCACGACTCCTTCCACCCAGACTACAACAGTCGACATCACTACAACGCAAGAGCCATCAACCACCGATACCGCCACGACTCCTTCTACCCAGACTGCAACAGTCGACATCACTACAACGCAAGAGCCATCAACCACCGATACCGCCACGACCACAACATCTTCTCCTGTTGCTACCACAAACGAAGAAGTCACTACGGAAGAGGAGGAAGAGCTCACGTTTGTCATGACGACCGTTGATTCCTCCGGCTTGACCACGAGTGACTCTTCGGATCAGACCGGACCTACCGCAGATACTCACACAGGGGTGACGAATACAGAGGTAACGACCGAAGAGTTAACTGCCACCCCAGCCGATGTAACGACGGCCGATTCCTGAGTAAAACACCATCACTGAAAGTGACCTTGTTACTTGACGCTGCCCAAGAGAGGTTATTATTGCTTGACGTAGGATTGCGTCAGCGACCGGTGCGGTCTCTGACGCACCATGTGAGGGTAATATCGTATGAAAAGTTGATTGGATAATGGACAGTGCAAATATTACTTTGAATTTATACTCCCGTAGGGGCTGATAATGAGCTTCACAGGCTTGATTAACGCACGCAATGTCGCAATCGTAATAGCGACTCGTGTGCAATGGACATAAACACAACAAAGAATGGATAATAGATGTACCAGCCTTACTTTGAATTATTCCAGGATGGGCTAATGACCTTTTACAGATTCGATTAGCGGTTTTGAAGGAACTTGAAATAGGACTAGATACAGAATTATTAAAGTTTAAATTGTAAATATGACTGGTTATGCAATTATTGATAACTAAGTTACAATATCATCGTCAGCCTGGCAGCGGAAGAAGAAAAAAACGGTTACCAGTCATTCGACTGGTATGACACCACTACCAACCACCACTACCATACCGAGTGGGTGTTTCACAATTGACTATTACAGGCTGTTCATAGACATATTTCATGGGCTTGATTTTTCAAAAAAATAAAGTCAATAGTCATAAAAGTATTCCAAAGAAATGTTACAACATAACAATGTACAATCTTCAGTCTGAGGATCAACTTTCAGGGTATCAGTAACCTAGAGTGTCAAATATGTGACACTTTCTACTGCTGTAGTTTAGAAAAAGTGTTATAAATGAGTAGCTTTAAAGTAGTCAGCCTATTCTGTCATAAATAATTGTAAATTGTGCATTGCGCGTGTCTAAGTTTGCTGTGAAACTCAACAAGAATATGGATTGAATGGAAAAGGTATTATAGGTGATGTTGAGTATATATTTGTAAAAGTGTTGAGACCTATTGTATATCTATGTCTGGATATTTCTATATTTTAGGTAGGAAATGTGGGGGCCCTTTCTCTTTTTTTTAAACTGCATTTTCGGTTCATAAAGATTCCGTCCAGATCAATGGCGTAACTATAGGATATAGTGGCACAGGGGCAGCTCTAGTCCAGCCTCTGTACCGTTTTCGTTTAGCGCACCCAATCAGCTGATAAAATAACACACCCTCAACGTTGAAAGTAGACCTAGCCATTCCTCTAAATCTTTGGGGATTGCGCGATCAGTGGAGAGACCGCGATGTGTGTGGGGGATAAAAAGAACGAACGGACTGAATCTGGACTAGGGCAGCTCCCCCACCCCATCCAATGATGCAAAACAGACAAAACGAGAAAACAGAGAAAAGAGAAAAGAAAGGCGAAAGAGACAAGGAATGTGTCAAGGAGACGACAGATACTTGTTAATTCGCATTTCATCCCTCCAGTAGGGATAACGCCACCCCTTCCCAAGCGTTATTGCCCCCTTTATGCCCGGACCCGGATTACGCCATTAAGCCCTGTTTCATGAAACTGGACATCAATAACAAGTTACAAGCTATTGTTATAAGCTACTGAAATCAAGGCATCTGATTGGCTGAGTGCAAATTTATCATAGAAATTAAGCTTTTGTTATAGATTTTAAAAAAGTGTCATGAAACGGGCCCCGGTCCTGCCAAAGCTCGTTCAGATACTATGACGCGGTAAACCGCCGCAAAAAAAAAAAAAAAAAAATGTGCGCAACAAGGGTCCTGCGCATGTTCACTGAGCCCTTTGTTATAAGATACATAAATGTGTGACGCGTATCACAATTGACGTCATCATAAAACCGCCCTTTAAATTAGACTTAAACATTATTTAGGACAATGTTTAATCACAATAATGATTAATTCCTCGTTTTTGCCTCTTAATAGTGACTAGCGCTTTATTTCTTAAATATAATTTTGTTTTGTGTGCAATGTACCTATTTTGTTTGATGAATTAAAATTGTTAACAACACAAAAAATCCAAGTAGTTATAGTTTTTATTGACCTCTGTGTTCACAATGTTACTAATGGTGGTTGATAAACATTAATTGCTCCTGTGACGATTTCTCCGCGGTCGGTATCCTATGCTTACCAAATTAGAGCTTTAACCCTGAACCAAACACAATATACCTTAACCTAACCCTATCCCTAAACCTAACCGAAAACCCGATTGCAATCCTACGCTTAACCCTATGCTTGCATTGTTTAACAATGTTAAAATCTGAGATACGTGTTATTAGTGTCTGTGATATTGTGGTGTAATGTAATATTGAAGCCTCCCCCCAAAAACAAAAATGCGCTTCAAAATGGTCATGAAGTCATTTTTGAAGTGCCTCAAAAAGTAAAAAATCTTTGAGTGACCGGTTTTACCATACTCATTTCCACCAAAAAACTGTCGTGTTATAAAAAAAACGTCAGGAAAACGAAATTAGAATTTCAATTTCCAATCATAAATATCTTGATAATCAGATAGGTGATCGGCTTGTAAAAGTAATGGGATTCCTGACTGACATAAAGGTTTATGATTTGATTGCAGCATGAGATAAATCCAGGATTTTGTTTCAGAATCTGACGTAATGTCGCCAGAGCAAAATGTCGGATGGCCGAGATTTGATCTGTTGAGTGGCAACATCTCAATTCGAAGAAGTCACATTTCGATCCAAGGAGTAAAAAATTTCAAAATAAAGAAGATCTAGCTAGGCTATGTACTCTATGTACGCAATGTTAAATTTCTGTTTATAATCCGACCCCTGTGTCTTCTAATTTCTCTCTGTCTCTCTCTCTCTCTCTCTCTCTCTCTCTATCTCTCTCTCCCTCATCTCTCTCTCTCTCTCTCTCTCTCTCAAACACACACACACAAGAGCACACCCGTACACACATAAACACACCCTATCTCACCCTCTCTCTGTCTCTGTTTCTCTTTCGTTCTGTCTCTATTCCTCTCTCATATTTCTTTGATTAGGCCTAGATCATCATTTTAACTATCCTTTATTCAAACACAATCGCGACCTTTAAACAATGTATACTCGCCGGCCTGTACACAGCAGTGCGATTATCTACGCCCATGAGTGTGTATTTAAGAAAAAAAAGGTATACCCAACTTTGGTAGATTATGATGAGATAGATTTCAGGGTGACATTATGTAAGCTATACCCGACTTTGGGTACATACATTTTTTTTACGGACTTACGTAATCCGGAAAGGGAAGGCTTATATGACCTCAACTGTACTTTGATTCATTTGTTTAGTTACATGTACGAGGGAGGCATGAGGACATCTGTCCCCTATCTAACGAAAGAGAGAGGGAAAAAAGGAGAAATAGAGAGAGAGAGAGAGAGAGAGGGGGGGGGGGGGGTAGAAAGGAAATCAGGGAGGCAGCGTGAACAAGGATAATCCCACCCTATCTCCTTCCTCACTTGGCGGCTGTTTTGTCTTATATCTTATTCCTCGAAAGACCAATTCCCCCTCTGATTCCAGCCCACCTTAAATGCTGGACTCATGGTATGCCACTCCTTGCCATTTTATCACGGTTTATCAATTGGCTAGCTGATGCCTTATATAATGATGCGTAAATAATCCGGCCTTTTGAAACATTGCACATCAAATCGTCTTGTGGTTCTGATCGAATCTCCTAAAAGCCTAGGTAGCTGGTAAGATTCATTCTTCCTTACTTTTCATTCTTTATATGGCTTTCGTAATTTCCAAATAAATTATCTTTTTACTTGTTGCTGATTATTCTAATATCTGTTATCCCCGTTGCAATCTGGCTCGTTTCATTTACCAAGGACCAGAACACATGCTTTTTACCAATCATATTTTCACTTTTACCAGATTGAAGCCGTTGAATCCCCCCCAACGCCCCCACCGATCTAACTCAACTGAAAAGTATGATTTCCTTTTAACGCAAGCTAAAGAGAAAAATTATTGTTAATCATACGTGATTCTTTCTCGGCCTATTTATCGTGTCAATCTCAGCTAGGCCTATTCTTCTTATTTTGGAAACAACAATTTCTCGATTTCTCTTTTTACATAGCACTTAACCTCTTTACCTAAAGTTCAGATCGCCGACCGATTTGACGTAATTGTTACTTCGTATGATCCAAGTCATGTTGTACATTTATTAGATTGTTAAAACAAATTATTAACCATTCCTTGCACAGGTCAACATGTTATACTGTTTTATTTTGTGTTTCTAAATGAAAATAGATGAAAATGAAATCTATCAATTAATTAGTTGATTGATTGGTCTATTTATTTATGTGTATATTCATATATGTATTCATATATTTATTGATGTATATATTTATCCATTTACTTGCTATTGTGTTATGTTCATCTCAAGACAAAGTTGAATTGGGGAGGGATGTAGGACAAGTTTGCCGACAAAGGCAAAAAAAAAAAAATGGCTTTTTATCTTTCGTTTAAGTTCTAGAATAGCCAGGATGCGTTTCGACGATATACTTGGCGAGCTGGGCTCGTTCGGTCCCTATCAGAGACGCGTTTATCTGGTCGTTTGTTTGATGGCAGCTTCCACCGCATTTCACTCCATGACACAGGTTTTTATTGCTGGGACTACAGATCATTGGTGTAAGGTAAGGAGAAGGGAGGGGAACTGCGAACAAAACAAAAAAATAAAAATAACTTTAAAAGGAAAGGTATACGAAAAGGGGGAAAGATTTGACACGGAAATTAAGAAGGAGAAGAAGAGGAAATGGGAGGGGATGGAGAAGGAGGAGGAGGAGGAGGAGGAGGAGGAGAGAAGAAGAAGAAGTAGAAAAAGAAAAAAAAGAGAGGAATTGACAATTTGTTCCCCCAATAGAAAATAAATTTATACTGATTTTTTTGTAACGTTGTATTCTCTCTACTCTAAATAGCGGCCTACGTTAAACATGCCTTGTCTAATGATGTGTGTGTGTGTGTATATAAATAGTAGGCTCTCAACACAAAAATAAAAATTAAAAACTCCTTTGACAACGACGCAATTAATACACAATTACATTGTCACGGAGTGTTTTTTATTTGGGGGGGGGGTGTTGTGTTGAGTCTCATTTTAAAGGGCAATCCAACCCTTTTTATAAGATCATTTGTATGAAACCATAAAAATAAAATAACAAAGTTTGAAATGAATCGATTATTTAAAACGTCAATTTTTCCAATTTGGTCCGTGGATTGTGACGTAAACACGGTAAATCTCCCGTTTGTCTTGTTCAACAAATATTTAATTTCTGTTTTTGTCTCATAAGTGCCTTTTTCCTTGGGGCACTACTCTAAATAAATTGTGGATAGCCTATGATATTAGTCCTCTAAAGAAAAAATACACCCCCTGCAGAAATTGAAATTGAAGTCATCATTTTTTTCTGTGTTGGAATAAATGGTAAAGTTGTCTTCAACTAAATCACAGAGACATTCTCTATTCAGACAATGAGAAGAGCCCATACCTGCAGTGATTACACATTTCAATAATTTATAACTTTCTCATTCTTTGATTTATTTCATACTTCACCAGTCTGCTTTTCTGAACGTTCTGCTTTCTTCTGATCTGCTTGATTTCATTTAAATCTCATCCCTCGCAAAATAAGATCTTCTCTCTATATAAACTGATAACAGGTTTATTTTATAGTTTTGTTGGGGGAGGGGAGGAGAGATTTCGTATTAAACTCAATAATGAAAGATAAACTTGTCGAAATAGGGCCTTTGTTGAATTTTTAAATGTAAGTTTTAACGTGTCACATTCTCAAATGATATTCATCAGGACAAATAATATTTTTTTACATACATAAACTAATACAAAACTTGGTAAGGGTATGAATAATTCAGTTTTAACTTCATGTGTGTGTGTGTGTGTGTGTGTGTGTGTATTTACGTACGTGCGTGTGTATGTTTAATAGACAGATTATTGGGACGCGAACTGCACCGAGTGGAACCTGTCGCCCACGGAGTGCAAGGAGGCGAAGAAGAACGGCAGCATCCCAGTCAGTTACGGGGACGACGGTGATCTCGTCTACGATCAATGCTTTATGTATAACATCACAGGTAAAGACAAAACGGTTTTCAGTCTGTACTATTGCTATTTGCAAATGCCTCATAATATTGTTGAATATGTTTGCTCTACGATGATTTAATTAAATTGTTTTCCTTAATTATCAGCGTCAACGTGGAAAAGGGGTACTCATTCCA
Source organism: Strongylocentrotus droebachiensis (assembly GCA_035222895.1). Taxonomy (NCBI): domain Eukaryota; kingdom Metazoa; phylum Echinodermata; class Echinoidea; order Camarodonta; family Strongylocentrotidae; genus Strongylocentrotus; species Strongylocentrotus droebachiensis. Next base: position 526,770 of record JAVYIG010000466.1, on the reverse strand, counting down.
CGCGTATAACTGTAAACACATAAATATAGAGACCCTTTTTGACGTGAAATTACTTTACGTAAAATGGTGGAATAATGGCCGATTTATGCTTTCTTTCAATTAAAAAGATTTCCCCGCCTCTTGTACTATTATATTATTTTCTCCCTTTTCCCCTTTTACTCTGACATCAAGGCATAGAGTTTGATCCTTCCTACGACTCGTCGATGAATGGTACCGCCAAGACTATCGCGTGCCAAGATGGTTGGGAACACGATAAGAGTCAGCTGAAGACATCCATCATACAAGATGTCAGTTTCTTCTAAATGTTTGTAACGTTCTACCCCCTCTCATGAAAAGCATGTTTCTATCCATGTTAAATTATAAATGTTGAAATACTCACATAGAGCAGAAAACTGTTGCACAGAGGATATTTTCAATCCCTCTTATACACAAGATTTTCTCTGATTATGCATCAGCAATCCAAGGTACAATGCAACGGAAACATAAAGAACAGCCACGATTAATAATAATAAATGCGTTTCCAACCAACAAATCAAATATTTGTTACACTCATACTATAAAATTTTTGCTCAATCAAATTGAACGGGGGAAAAGCAGAAAGAGACGCGATGAAGCAAGGAGGCGCATCGCTTTGCCCTTTATACATTCTACTTTTCATGATTTTCGTTTATTTTAACAATTTTTATTATAAACAGGAAAGTAAAACACACAAGAAAACAAAGATATGGGACGCTAGAAATCCCAAAGTAAGCTACACTTTATTCTAATTGGACGAACAATAATTAATAATTCATGTTTGAAATATGAGATAACTAAAGCTATGCGAATCTAAAATTGGCAATTTTGTCAGTGGATGGTGACGTACGTGTGACGTATTGTGACAACTCTCCGGCTTGTCGTGTAGACAAATATAATTGATTTTTTTTTCCTCAGTGCCTTCTCAATCCCTTGGGTCACTACTCAAAATATGTTATGGCGAGCATGTTATTATAGGTCCTTCCAAAAAAAGACCTTCCTAATTTAAACGAGTACATTTTGAAACATTGACATTTGAGTCATTTTGTGTCGGTTGAAACAAATTGGAAGGTTTTCCGGCACTGCATCACGGTGATACTACCCATTCAGCCGATTTATTCACGGCTAACAAAAATAACAAACAACCAAATTTGCGTTTATGTCGTGGCTTTATTAACATTTTGAGATGGACGCTTATTTTGCACATTTTGATTTTCTGGGTGTCATAACAAAATAACACAGATATATTGAATCATAAAAAATGCTAACAAATGCAATGCTAGGCCCCCCGCCTATGAAATCGAGTGATGCCTAGGCTAAACTTATATACATTAAGTCATTATATCAGCCCCCCGCCTATAAAATCGAGTGATGCCTAAAGTTATGCTAGGCCCCCCGCCTATGAAATCGAGTGATGCCTAGGCTAAACTTATATACATTAAGTCATTATATCAGCCCCCCGCCTATAAAATCGAGTGATGCCTAAAGTTATGCTAGGCCCCCCGCCTATGAAATCGAGTGATGCCTAGGCTAAACTTATATACATTAAGTCATTATATCAGCCCCCCGCCTATAAAATCGAGTGATGCCTAAAGTTATAGAATATAGATGTATATATATACCAGCCTCTCCGCCTGTAAGATCGGATGATGCCTAAGATTAAAGCGTGACACCCTGAGTTTGAAAGTGTGTAGGTACAACTAGGTCCCCCCGCATTCAAATCGAATGGGGGCCGGAAAACTAAAAATTGACATGCGAACAAATTCGACTGAATATACATTGGCAACCCCCTCGCATGTAAAAATTGAGTGGGGTCGAAAATTATCGAATGACAATTATTGATCAATAAACTTATCAGTACCATGTGATTAGTGATTTACCCATACAAAACCGGGTAGGGGCGAAACCCAATGGGAAAAATTCCCCTACGGCCCACTTTCTTTGTGCACGACGCAAGTTGATGTGCGACCAGGCCAAATGCCCCCGGCTCCGCATTAACTTCATAAATCACTGACCAATTTATTACATAAACCCTATCCGTACCTTTCATACCTGAAACCCTAAATCCTTTACGTACTAATACGTATACCTTGGCTACTTCGAACCACCAAGCAATACTTAATTTATGCCACTAATATACTAAAAATACTTTTATTGGTGGAGATAATGGGGAGGTGGTGGGAATGTTTTAGACTCCGTAAATTTGTATTCTTGTCCATTCAAAATGAAAGCCATAACTAGAATGAAAGCCCCTTCGTGCTATTTTTAATTTGCTGGCGGTATTTTCCGCGCTTGCTTGATAAGCGTACATACGCTTGTACATTTCCTTCCAATGTAATACAAAGTATTACATTTCCTAGCGCGTGAATTTCCCTCAAAAATGTAAACAACCTCTTGACCTACATTTTGTCAGCCTGTCAATAAACCATTTTAAATCGTTGTCTACTCTTTAAATTTTATTAAAGTGCCCATACTTAAATTGATTACAACTTTCAAAAAATCTTTATTTAATATTTTATTTAAACTTTCACCAGGCTCCTTCTTTTATTTTCTACCTTTTTACCGTTTTTTAGTTGTTTTCTATTGAGGTTTGGATTTACATTCAATAAAGACCCATCAACGTTTCCATTATTTTTCAGTGGGATCTAGTCTGTGACAAGAAACACTTGCCCGACTACGCTCAATCCGTGTTTTACTCTGGCTATCTATTTGGAGCAATCTTCTTTGGGGTCCTTGCAGACAAGTAAATCTATAGTAGTCATTTTATTTTTAATTTTGGTGTAGTTCATGTTAATTATTATCTTAGCCCATTCAGTCATGGTGGTATTGAAACTACAGTGATACAGATCTTCATGCGAGACATGCTAGAAAGGGATGTGGCTGATTGTCGTCAAAGACAATGTTTTGTATATCCTATGACTATCGGACTTTTCTTCTTTTTACATGTTATATTGAACAGCAAAGAACGTGACTATACGTATTTTTGACTCCATATTTTACAACGCTACAACCAAAGAGGCCGATATGTCAGTATCGCTGGCCTTATTCTGACAGATTATCTGTAGGTTTGGTAAACAAACATTGCCGTTATTGTGGACTGTCGGTCTCATGGGCTGTCAGTCTACTTCAGCATGTTTTTACGATTTGTGTTTAAGTATACCCCTGAAAATGTTAAACTATTGGAACTCACATACCCTGGTTCACATGTACCTTTTGAAATCTTACCAATCCATCATTATATCGAGATGTGAAGTAAATCTTCAGATGATTTTGATATCGTTACCTTTTATTTTAAAACCCTTCACATCCCTTTTTATGTACCCTTGTCCCCTTAGAATTGGACGATATCCTACTCTTTTCATTTGCCTTGGTATCCAGGCTGGTTTTGGTGTACTCGTCGCTTTCTCACCCAATTTCTGGGTGTACAATGTCTTTAGATTCTTCCAAGCGGCTGGCAACAATTCTTTGGTACAAGTTGGGTTCATAATAGGTAACGTGCTATTTTCAAATTGAAGCCATATTGCTGGGCTTGTAACGAACACTCACGTGATCACACTGTCACGTGTTGAGTACTTTCGTAGATACAAGCTTTTAATCTACGAAGTGTAGGGTTAATACTTCGTTCTGTTACAGACCGGTAAATCACGAATACTCACGCTTTTGTGAGAACGCAGCGTGACTTTCCCTTCGTATTTTACCAGTTGAAAGAAATACAAATGCTTGTTATTGAAACTAGTAATGACGTTTATTGAATTTTTATAAATATGGTATATGCATATATATATCAAAATTTACATATAATCTAGGTTATCGTCAGTTCCGGCCAGAGAAACTTTAACCGGATCCACCCCCCCCCCCCCTTTGAGAGTAGGGGGTACGGGGGTCGATCGGCCACAGTCTCTATAAGGTTTATATTTCTTCACAATTGTTTATTGTTCTGTTGGAAATGAAAATAAAACTGAACCTGAAATTGAAACTGAAATACTTTTAGATCAGAGAGTGCGTTCAACGAAAGCATTCAAAACGTGATAATTAACGTTATTACGTGAGTGATCGTTACAAACCATGTGTTTGTGTTGTCATTTGATTGGGACAACACTTTTAGTGCCAAAACTATTACATGGCTTTAAAGCCGATCTGAAGTATGTTCGCTTAGGTGTAGTCCTGTTTCATTTTAAGCTCACTGTTTTTTTTTCTGGGGTTGTCTACGAACATATACGTCAAAATCGGATAGGTCAACTTCCGAAATAGACTCTCTGCAGTGTAGCCTTATGCAATATTCGGCGTTCAGAACAATTTAAAGGTAAAGACCAGTATTGGTAACGCCCCAATTTCAAAAAATGAAATGGAAGCTCTCATTACCAATCATGTGAAAGAATATGTTTTGACTAATACATGATGATAACAAATTTGCCGGGAAACCGCCTACTAATTCATATATTTGGTAAATTTATTTCTCTCATGGTCGTGTGAGAGAGATAGGGTAGTCCCATATACATCTTTCTGTGTATAGTGCTTGTAACTTTACGAAGAATGGGCCAAATTTCTTATAATTTTGATGATTCCAGAACCTTGCAGATGCTAGATGCTAGATGATCAACCTTTTCTGATCGATTCCACAACGTTTCTTTCACAATGCAATCGCATGACCATTACTGGTCTTTACCTTTAAAGTCAAGGTACAGCTCCCGTGCGGAACCTATTTTTTATGTAAGTACGCACATTAACGGGGGAGAGGGTAAGATCCCATTATGATGATTCCAACTCAGTTCACTCTATTTTTTTTGTCCAACTAATAAAACTGTTTTGCTATCTAAAAAGGTAAAGAAAGGGATTTGTGGATGTCATTCGTTTAAGATTATGCCATCGGCTCATCCCACAGGTGTTGAGTTTGTTACACCAAAGTGGAGGACTGTGACCGGAATTACCATCCATATTTTCGTCGCTTTGGGCTATATGACTCTTGCTACCATCACATACTTTGTCCGCTACTGGAGGACTCTGCAATTGCTCATCTCTGGACCCTTGTTTCTATTTTTCCTGCTCATGCCGTAAGTTCTGCCGTGAGATCATGAATCATAAAGTCTTGGTTAAAATAGCTAGTAAACTGCATTGGGTCCGGTCTTAATCACAACTTTGTATATATGAGGTAGAGGGCTGCAAACTTGCGATTGGAGGGCTTGCGATTGATTTGGATCAATCGTAACTTTTTAAAAGATGGACTCGACATTTTCAAGATAAGTCGGATATATTTTATAAACGTTACACCCGACACTTCGGGTAGGGCTTGATTATGCATGAAAGCTCCTGTACTGTAACCCCCACAACCCGACCCGACGCCAAAAACCAATATAACGAAGTAAGCCGCTTTGGTTTACTTTAAATTAAATTTTGTTTTGTTGTATGTATTAAAAATATTGTTTATTTTGTTGTGTTTTGCTTTCTCCGACTTCATGACAATCTTTAATTTGCCAAGAGTCTATGTGTGTCCATTTGAAAGTATGTTTTCAGTATTACCAATCATCTAACGAAAACTATATATTCGTCAGTTTCATGCCAGAATCGGCTCGTTGGCTCCTATCTCATGGTAATGGCGAGAAAGCTGAGAAGATTATTCGCAAAGTCGCTAAGGTCAACAAAAGAAAACTACCTGATCCGCTCTTCACAGAAGACGAAATTAAGAAAATGGTAGGTCTACAATTGTGTATTTTGTTTTGTTTGGATTTCTTATTTTCTTTTCTTTCCTTTTCTCTTTTCTTGTTTTTCAGTTTTTAAATGAGACGCTGAAACATCCCTCATTTATATATACAGTGCGTCCCAGAAAAAAAGAAACCGAGAATTATCGATGTTTTATCATAACTTAATCACATTTATAATTAATAAATGACACATATTTAGTAAGCTTAGATCCTCCTCTTTCATTTGATGCAACTCATTATGATGCAATATTTCACGCATGAGTGATTAAAAGCTAGAAGAAGTAAGGAAACCGAAAAGTCGTTTGGCGGGCGGTATCTGAATTTCAAAGAGAAAATCACATTTCTAGAAAGTTGGGTTTCTGCCCTTTCATATGACACCTCAATCAGGAAAAATTAGCAAGGAATGACAAAGTGAGTTTTATACAATTGTATTGCAATCTATAAGGCCTTATCATATCGATTGAAAGTTTAATGCCGATTTTATATTTGGGGATTTCACCAAGACCCACAAAGAAATATAGTTTTAAGAAATACATTTCCTACATTCTTATTTTTTGGGGCATGATTCTTGTCTCTTTTTCTTCAAGGAAGTTGTCAGTTTAGAGCCGAAAGCAAGCATCTTCGATCTTTTCAGAACACCAGTACTCCGCTGGAGAACCATCAACTTTATATATAACTGGTAAGGTATAACTGTATGCATGCTGATACCGTAAGCTCCAAAGGATGTACCTCTCACAAATTGGAAGGCTAATTCATGCGTTACCTAATTTCCATACCCTTTATAAAAGTGAGCAGTGCTCACCCAAGCATGAATTATTTTCAGACCTTTTGGTGTCATATGAAAGTTGGGTTTATGAGCCTTCCATACATATAAAGCTCCCCCCCCCCCCAGAATCATATATTTTTTTTATTTGGCAGCCATTTCAAAAGTGTATAGTTTTTTTGGGGACGCACTATACATGTATTATGTATTAGCTAGAGTCTGCTAATTAATAGATATGCGGTCATGATGTGTGATGGCTTAAACAGCAAGGTAGCTCTTCCATTTCTTCTAAAGCTAGTTCATAGAGGCATCCCAATAGCAGCGTTAGAAGTTTAGTCAATTGTTATGGCATGTACAAATCGCATCTTGTTTCAGGATACGCAACTGTATTGTGCTTAATGATTACTTTCTCTGTTTATAGGATGGTGAATAACATGGTGTACTATGGCTTGACCTACAGTAGCGGTGACCTCGGGTTAAATGTCCACCTGAGCTTCTTCCTGTCTGGAGCAGTCGAGATCGTCGGTAACGTCTTAGCCATATTTACCATCGATTTATTTGGTCGTCGTCCAAGTATCGCTACTTTCCTCATAATTGGTGGTTGTTCTTGCCTGATCAACATTTTTCTACGTACGTATAGCCATTCAATCACTTTTAGCCAACAAAGAAGTAATGTAGCATTCAGAAAAGGGGGTCTCTTTAATACAGAAAAGTAGATATATATAATACATAGGGGACTATGGGCGTCGCTAAAGGAAAGTGTGATAGTGTGACACCTCTCCCCAGCTTTCATAAAATTTCGTTTAATCATTAATTCGTTTAATTAGGTATAATCAAGGGTGTGATAAAGCCGATAGTGGGTGTGTGGGTGTTTGTGTGTGTGGAGGATGGTGAGTGAGTGTGTTTGGTGTGAGCGTGTGTGTGCGTGAGTATTTGTGTGTGTGTATAGTGTGTAGGTAAGAGAAGCCTGACATTCTGTAGGTAAAAAAACCCGTGTGACAATATCAGTTCATTGATTGGGTGTATTGACCACCATACATTCTGGAACATCAAGAAAAGCAGCAATACGGGGATCATTCTGTCTATAAATGTAGCCCGAACTCAACTAGTTTCTCTCTTTTATTTTAATCAGCAATTGGTACTTGGAACACAGTAGTTGCCCTGACAGGGAAATTGGCAATATCGGCTTCCTATACTATAGTCTACGTGTACTCTGCAGAGTGTTTCCCAACGCCAGTCAGGTAGGCCTATTTATCAGACATACAACCGGCTTCAAACAAGGCGTTATTTTTAACTCCCAAATGAGGACATTCAGGTCTAGTGCCTGTTGCATACCGGGTGCCATTGTTTTGTGACATGTACGACCCTTTCAGCAAATTGCATGGTCTGTGACGCCCCATGTGCATGTGTCATTTATAACAATTAAATCAATTTTTGTTTTATAGAGAAAAAGATTAGAAATGAAAATGTAAAGAATAGGGGGGGGGGGGGACATGCAAAATGAAGTATCCAAACAGTGGGCTTGACTAGTGTATAGGTATTGAAGCAATTGAAATTGCGCCCCATGTGCTCATAATAGTAATCATAATGATAATAATAATAATAACAATAATAATAAAAATAAGTTCTTCTAATGCGCATTTCAGGACCGTGGGCCCCCATAGTGCGCTTTACAAAGTGCAATTTACACTTAATAGTTTTTTTATTTAAATGTATTTTGGCTTAACAGGAGCATTGGTATCGGCATTTGTTCCATGATGGCTCGTGTGGGGACCATCGCCTCACCCTTGATTCTCATTCTGGGGGAATACTATTACCCTGCCCCTCTCATCATCTTTGGCACCACCGCCATCACGGCTGGTTTCCTCTCATTTCTCTTCCCCGAGACGCGCGGCATGAGACTTCCAGAAACCATCGAGGAAGGGGAGACTTTAGGAACGTAAGTTTTTGACCTAATTTACATCCTCTCTCTTTCCCAAAACTCTCATGAAAACATTATAAATGTCTTAACAAGGTCGCTTTTTTTTTTAAATCAACCGGGGGAATATAAAATATAAATAGCGTTGTGCTTCATCTTTAGAAATGTGAAAATTATTGCTTAATAATGGAATATTAGTCATTCAAAAAATTATTTCTGACTATTGAAAAGGTTATGAAATTACCTTTCAGTTGATTTCTTAATAACTATAGTCTTTGTGATCGTATTCATATTAAACCAATTGCCTACTGGAACAGAGTTGTTACTGTAATCAAGCTATGAGGAGTATGATAATTCATTAATCAACAGGTTAAATGAACAGAGTTGTTTCATTGCTCCCCTCCCCTCCCCCTCCCAAGCCACCATCCACTCAAGCTCATTGCTTATGATGGTTGGTATACTGCATTTATATATTGTTATAATAAGATACTTCAATTATTCACACATTTATATATTATGATTGTAAATCTGTCCTCATTTCATTGTTTTCTTATTCATATTTGTATTGAGAACAAAAATTATTGTTTGTATAAATTTCGTTTTCATTTTGTTAATAAATGCAAAAAACAAATCTGCCTAAAAAACAATGTTTAAAAGAATGCAAAATAAACATATAAGAATCTTCGATTCCTCGTCTATAAATAATAACATATAATATATTTTCTTTTCTTCTATTTAAGTTCATGCAACATTTTATTAATTCCATTCTTTAGGAAAACAAAAGACGACAAGAGTGCTGGAATTTGAACAGGAAAAAACAAAACGAAGATGATGATGCGATTCGTAAACCACTTTTTGACGCTAACATGGGAAAACTGGACAGTATTTAAGAAATTTGAGCATGACTTTCAAATGAGTCGGTCCCTCATCGAATCGTAAACGCAATAAAAATGATGCTTGCGTTCAGGCATTAGGACTGCACTAGGCTTTGTGTCGTTAATGTCATTCATTAATGATTAGATATTATGAAAGTACTTTTTTGTCTGAAGGAATTCAAATTTGAACTGTTCTCGAATTTCAGATACGTGTAATAGTAAAAAAGTTTATATTTCAGCATTTGAATAAAGGAGAGACTTGTGAATAACCGTTCACCACTAACTCGTATTATTTATAAATGAAAAACACGTGTTTATTTGGGGTTTTCCCCTTCATTCTTCTTCTTTTTCTTCATCTTTATCTTCTTCCTTCCCTTCCTTTACTTCTTCTTCTCTTTCTCCCTTTCTTCCTTTTTTGGCGCTGTACTATGCCATAATATGAACAGTACCTAAACGAGGTGTGGGAAGCCGAACAAAAAATGCGGTAAATGGATGATGTCAATATACCTGCACGGTCATAAAAGAGTGGAATATTGGGATCATCAATTTTTTTTTTCTTCTTCTTTATCATCTCCTTCTTTAAATTATGTTCATTCTTTCAAATGAAAAAGAGCGGTATACCGCGTCATATGTGAACATTAAATAAACAATAAATTACAGTAAAATTACGGTAAATAGATAGCGTCATCACTCGCGGCTGGTCATGGAGGGTTGGTAGGTGGGGCCCTCATCGTCGAAGTCTTCTTCTTCTTATTCCCTTTCTTTAACAAAATAAATAAGCGGTTTACCGCGTCAATTTGGCAGTAAATTGCGGTAATATATTACGTCATCACCCCTGGACGGTCATGCAGGATTCGTACGTTGGGACCATGTACTTGATGTTGACGAAGGCTTCTGCTCCTCCGTTTCTCTCGAGGACTTCCAGGGTCTCCTGGATCATGTCTCCGACGTTGAAGCCCTTCTGCTGACCGTACTCGATCCCATCACCAGAATTGACTGGAGAGAGAGAGAGAGAGACAGAGAGAGGGAGAGAGAGGAGTGGCAGAGGGAGGAGGAGAGGGACAGGGATAGGGAGAAGAGAGAGGTCGAAGAGATATTAGTACACAGCGAGAGGGAGTAAAATGATAAAAGTTTGTTTTCCCTATAACAAAAAAGCACAATTATTATGTACATGTATATCGTCTTTTTATATCGATTGGTCAAAACAAATTACGCGTATACATGCAGTAGTGAATAATGATACTGATAGAAAGGGAATGAAAAGACATTATAATTCAAAGAAAAATAGGGGAAAGAAGACATAAAGCTATGATATAGAGAGAAAGAATGAAAACAAAATTATACCACCCAAAATAGACAGAATTGTGGAAAAGAGCAAATGAAGGTGAAATAAACGGGAAATCGATTTTTAATACAGAGAGAGAGAGAGTGATTTTCAATAGAATTTAGCACAGAGTGGGGAAAAAATATCAACATTTCAAATTATTTGAAAGGAAATTCTAGTATGATATTCTCGAAACTCACAGTTCATTCCGCGGAAAATGTTGAGAACGGGTAAGATCTGGCGGTAATAGGGCACAAGAGCCTCGCCGACAAACTCGCCCGATACGGCCAATTTCTGGAGTGCCTTCAACGTGCTGCAGATAACTCGTCTGTCGCGTGTGTTGAAAGCATCTGAAAAGCAAAAAGAAAACCGAAGAAACAAATACAAATTAAAAATCTAAATGATTGAACGTAAAACAAGCTGTTACTGACCAGGTAAGTGAGATCTGTTTACTTGATTAGTATCTGGTGGTATATGTTGCAGGGGCCGCGATCCCGGGGGGGGGGGGGACACGCCCCCCTCAATATTTTGGGTGGGTATCATGGGCTGAGGAATAACTGGTGGTAGTTTTTACATAACCACCATGCTATATTTATGAATACTGGATGCCCCTGTTCCTCCAAACCCCACCCCACCCATTATTGTTATATTAGACTATTATCATTATTATCATTATCATCATCATTATAATTTGGTTGTTTGGGCGTGGTTGGTATAGATAATACTGACCCTTGATAGGTATGATAAGCTGAGGAATGACTGGTAGTATCTTACGGCCTCCATGTTCCAATATGTCATTGATGCCTCGGCTGGCGAAGAAGTCAAACGGATGCTCAGTCTCACGGAGTCCCTCGAAGAACAGAGGAAGGTAGTGGTGATAATCCAACCTCTCGATTTCTTTCTATGGTTACAAAAAATCAGAACTGTCACCTTCGTCGTTGGATTTCACAAACAAGTAATTACTATTAACCTGTTGACATGCCATGAATATTTGCGATAAATGCATCATTGCTAAGTATTTGATCAATTTCTGGACTTGGTTTTGCGGGAGATTTCATACATCTCATTTCATTTATTTATTTTACTCTGTTTTCAAAAGCATCAAAAGTATTTAGACTCTATGTAGACTATACATGTTTGTTCATTATAAACATAAGATTAAAGGAAGTGGGAATCATGAAAGCCAAAATTGGCTTGATGAGAATGATCCCCAGATAGCAAAGAGAGCGAGCAAATTAGCAAAATATCAAAATTCCAAAGTAGACCCTAGGGTCCCTTTTCATTACAATCCTGCCCCACATGCTTGTGCATCCGAACATTTATGAACCATTGCATGTAAACTTTTACAAATTAAAATCTTTAAAATAGACTTCTAAGTAGGGCCTAGGCCTAAACTAGTCTAGACATAGACAGCTAGTATAACAAGCAACCAGTCCGATACATATCGTGTCGGAAAGGGGAGCGAGGCTATAATATACCCCCCCCCCCCGTTGCCTTAGTCGACGCATGCTAGGGGGGGGGGGGGTATGTTACGTCGCCTCCACTCTTCTATATAGGCCTAGTCTAGGCCTACGCCAAACTACATTCTTCTTACCTTCCAAAATATTTTGTTGCCCATTCCATAGTGCTCCATTGCTACCGGCAGGTCGCCCCTCATGTAGAGTTTTCGGAAAATGGTGGGTCTCATCTCTCGCGTGCTGGTCGCTGTTTCGATCGAAACAGGCTTGTTCCTACCCGCTTGGGGCCGCTTATGCGGACTGAGCTTTATCCTTGACATTATTTTGAGACAATTGTATCCAACCAATGAATAATTCACTTAAGATAAATAATTTATTTCAGATGGAAATAATATTGAGAAAAGCCTTTTTCGTGCCCCATCAGCTCAGCTCCTTAAAAACTATAAGAGGCGCTGCGTGTTGAAAACAAAGCGCGCAAAGTAGGCCTAACCTGCAGCGCGCAAGGATAAGGCGCGCGCGTTGAGTCCAGAAATTACCCCATGAAATAATTGCCCTACTTATTCCCGCTTAAAGCAATCAATTACTGACAATTTGCAGTCCATTTGATTGTACAGGTTATTTGTATATGACAGAGTACGCTCGACACACGTCTGTGACGTAGGGATTAATGCATATTCATATATCCACTATTAAATCTTGGTTCCAATTATGCTACCGTTATGCCCCGTTATGATAGCTTGTTAAATTTATGGTATTGGTAAAAGTAAAGTGAAAAAGTAGTCCTGTTTATATGATGGAGTATAAATAATATGTCATCATTATTATCTTCCTTGCTTGCTGTAATATGCGAGATGCAAGCCGGCGCTTACGCAGGGGAGGGGGGCCCCAACGGGACGAAATATCGATCGGCCGAATTTTCAAATTTTCGGGACACCAAAAAAAGAAGAAACAAAAAGTGCTTTCTACCCCCCCCCCCCCCTCCCTCACTGAGCGAAATATTGGTAGGCGCGTTTTTCAAATTTCGCCCCCCCCCCCTCTTGGAAAATCCTGGATCCGCCACTGTGTCAAACCCCCCCCCCCCCCTTAGCAAAAAGCTAGATCCGCCCTATAATCCCGGCGCCATCCCTTCGGCACCGACAATATTCCCTTGTCAATGGTTTAGCGGAGGGGGAAGAGGGAAGGGGTCGCGGCCCCATCCTCCAATACCTACCCCTGGATTCCGCCTTATGTCGTCCCGTGCACTTCACGGCCTTGCTGAAATTCACGGCCTTGCTGAAAAGCAGCTTCTAGCTGATAACAGCCATTTTAACCATGATTAAATAAATAAAATACAAAACAAAATACAAATACTTAAACCAAAGTTGGAGTTGAGTACAATCTCTCTGTTCTATGGGATCTAATCCGATGAACCTTGAATCTTTATCTTGATAATCCCTGCTATATATTGCCATGATTAGTGGACCCTGTCGGACTCGCCCGTTGTGCATTATACCGACCTATTCAATTTTGAGCTGCTGAAACATATAGAAGCAGGTAAGTTTTTATTTCTCACATTAACAAACTGACTAAATTTTATTCTTGTTTATTGTCGTATGTTGGAAGCCTGTCGAATAAAAATCATTCAATCAATCAACAACAACAAATGTTTTAAAAATCTCTAAATATTTCTCAATTTCAATAGCCTATTCCATCTCGCTTATAGTTTTAAACAAAATTTGAGGTTTGCTATTAAAATTTGCATTCGAAATTAAGTATCTGAATATTTATACTTTTTAAATCTAGGCTATACACATAATTACATGCTCTGTATTTGAATTAACATTTTCTCAGTGACCATCTTTCATTATTTTTGACTAAAACGAATCATGTACATTTTGGTAGAATTTGTTATAATAATATTGTGTTTCTTGCAATGTTAATATTGTTTAAATTTGTATTAGTATGATGCTTGTTTGTTGTTTGTATAGCATTATTAGGCAGACGATCAATTAACCACACCAAGACGATTGAGTAACGAATAAAAAAATGTTAGAATGTTGATCAACTCTCATTTTCAGCACAAACATAATTAATAGCTATTTGCATCTGTAAAAGAGAATTGGAGGATTTTATTCTGGGAGGTTGCTTATTTGGGTCTCTCTTTCTCTCTCTCTCTCTCTCTCTCTCTCCCTTTCTCTCTCTCTCTCTCTCTTTCTCTCTCTCTCTCTTTCCCTCTTTCTCTCCTTCTCTCTCTCTCTCTCTCTGTAATATTTCTTCTTTTTTTCTCTCTTCTTCTTCTTCTCCTCCTCCTTTCCTTTTCTTCTTCTTCTCCTCCTTTCCTTTTCTTCTTCTTTTTCCACTTTTTATTTTTTTCTTCCTATTCATTTTTTCCTTTCTCCTCCTTCTTCCTCTTTTTCATTTCATAGTATAATTCTTCCTTTCCTCCTCCCCCCCCCCAATCCCTAATTTGTCTTTGTCCCTTCTTCTCCTCCTTCTTCTTTATACAGAAGTATTTTCATCGTAATTGGGACAGTATGTTTCAGTTTTCAAGTATGATGAGGCATCAAGATGCCATAATCTTCATCTTTCTAATCAGCGCGAACTTTTTTCTCTTTCAAAGCGATTTGGGGGGAGGGGGTTCCTGACCCCTCTTTCGATTGGTCAGATTATGTGATAAAATATTTGAGTCAGCGAAATTCCAAACGAAGATAAACATTCTAATTCTGCGTTATCTAGAAATAATCCGATGTTCTTTGAACCAATAATCCATTTCGTTAACTGCAAATGAGACGAGCAAAGGTCATTTATGCCAAATATATTATTACAAAAACTCAGAAATTAATGCTGGTTATAGGTGCTGATAAAACTTATGAAATCGTATCATACATTTTTTCTTCTTATTTGCTTGTCAGGGATTTTTTTTCTTGTTCTGACATGTGTACCCCCTCCCTAGCTACAAGGAAATTCTTGATCCGCCACTGGGCGGCATCCTTCAATGTGCCCATGAGTATCCTGTAAACCAGTCAAGTAGATAACAATTATCAGTTAAACGACTCGACGGTGTCACTTCAGTATCAAATGCGCAGCACATGATCGTCAAAGGGGTCGAAAATGTCCCCTATAGTATTTTAGGGGGAACGGGGGAAGGTGCAGTCAGTCGCCTTAGTGGTAATTTTGTTTTAGGAGTAGGAAATTGAAAGGGTGTATTTAATAGCCTTGTTCTGATCTTCTTCTTCTTGTTTTCTTGTTTTCTTGCTTTCCTCTTTTCTTCCCTTTTTTGTATTCGAGGAGGGGTGGGGGGAGGGGGGTATATACTTCATTGGACCCGTCTCGATCGGAGATTTGAATCCCTTTGAACGTATCATTTTGTCCGGTTGTTTGTTTGATAGTGATCATCATTCAGGATGCGTTTCGACGATATTCTTGGTGAGCTGGGCTCGTTTGGTCCCTATCAGAGACGCGTTTATATGGCCGTATGTTTCATGGCAGCTACCACCGCATTTCACTCCATGACACAGGTTTTCATAGCTGGGACTACAGATCATTGGTGTACGGTAAGGAGAAAAGGATTTTTTTTTTATTAGAATAAAAATGGATAGAAAAATACATATAAATTGAAAAACTGAAAGAAAATGAAAATTAAATCGAATGGAGGAAAAAATGACTAAAAAAGGAAAAAACTAGAACAACAAAAAGAACCAGAAGGCGAAGAATGATAACTTATCTAGTGAAACTGATGATGACGCTGGTGATTATAACGATTGTGATATTAGTATAGAAGTAGTCCCACTTCGTATGTCTAAGGCAACGCCCCTAGATTAAATCCCAAGCCAATGTTTGGAGGTTCGAAACCCAACCCGACACTAACGTCCTTTGGCAAGACAAAAATCCACACTCGCCAGTTTCCGCCCGGCAGGTGTTAAAGGTAATATAAAGTTTTGGTATGGGTTCATGAATTTGGTTCAAATGAACATATTGGAAGCATATGCGATGTTATAATATTCAGTGATCGTTGTCGCGGCTGAAATCGATTCTAAACTTGTGAAATTGTAAATAATAAACTCTTTATGTTGTATAGCTCCCTCTCAATGTCAAGATATTAATTAAGCAATGACTAAATTCGACCGATTAGCTTTTCCCGTTCGGAAATTATATATCACAACTACATATTCTGAGATTTTCATGGCCACAATCACCATTGTACGGCCGGAGCCGGTTGAAATATATCAAAATTGTAAAGAATCACTATCCACCCAATTTTCAAAATTTCCCAAAACTTTGTATTATCTTTAAATGGATATATACCCGGTAGGGTATGAGTGTCATTGTAGTTTGCTCGGCATTGTGAGCGCCTGTAGAATGAAATAGAAAGCTCCGCGGGAGTGGAGAATGTGCAGACATGCGGGCAAACTGAATGACCGGGGTAATACATTTACCAAGGGCGTACAGAGAATGTCGGAGTGTAAAGTGCGATATAAACCAAGAACATTATCATTATTTTGTATGAACCAGGCCGAAAACTGGGAGGATGAGAACTGCACTGAGTGGAATTTGTCTGTTGAGCAGTGCGAGGAGGCGAAGAAGAACGGTAGTATCCCAGTCAGTTACGAGGACGACGGGGATCTCGTCTATGATCAATGCTATATGTATAACATCACAGGTAAAAGTTTAAAAAAATACAAAATTGTAGTATAATAATCATTTTACTTAAATAAATCCTGGCCAAATATATACACAATACAAGCTCGAAAATCTTGGAATATAGGCTACCTATTATTTTATTGGCTCCATCATTCGCTTTATTAATTATTGAATGTCTTTACAAGCAACTGCACAATCTCCTGGTGTCAATCTTTTGACTTAGAACTACTTGAATGAACGAACAAAATGAACCAATGAATACATTCACGAATAAAAGATTGAATGAATGAATGAAAAAATGTCATTATAAATATAAGAATGAATAAATATTTCTTTCTTTTTTTCTTTCGCACAAAGGCGTGGATTTTGACCCATCATACAATTCGCCGATGAATAGTACCGCCGAGATTTTGCCGTGCCAAGATGGTTGGGAACACGATAAGAGTCAGCTGAAATCATCCATCGTGCAAGATGTCAGTTCTCTTTATTATTTGCATATAATTTAGCCTATATAGAAGGAAGCAGACTTAGCTATGCTTACCACAGAAGAGCAGACTGGCCACCCTCATTTTTAACACCTCCGTACTTTTATGGCCATTATGGCCATTATTTATGGCCATGAAAGTGCCTTCAATATTGTGTGGCATGATAAATAAATTTAAAACATGATCCAGAATGATGATTATTAGCTTGAAACACCGTGTTGAAAAGGTTGCAATGAGTTCTTAAGACCGTTTTAGTTACGTGTATTATATCAAATTTGAATAATGTGCATGGGCTACAGCGGCTGTGTTTGCAAAAATCTCGGAAAAAACTCAGTTACATGGAGCCCAATTTATTATTTTCCTTACACTTTTATTTCAAATGTTGTCTTTGCAGTGGGATCTAGTATGTGAAAAGAAAAACTTGCCCGACTACGCTCAATCCGTGTTTTACTTTGGTTATATGGTTGGATCTATCTTCTTCGGAGTCCTTGCAGACAAGTGAGTCCATAGCAATTTTCCTTCTTTCTTTATATTTATTCATCGCTTTTTTTAGCCTGTTTATTCGTTTATTTTATCTATTTGTTAATCATTCAATTTAATACTCATTTCCCCTTTTTATTTTCTCCGATTACTCAGAATTGGGCGATATCCTACTCTGTTCATTTGCCTCGGTGTCCAGGCTGGTTTTGGTGTACTCATCGCTTTCTCACCTAACTACTGGGTATATATTGTTCTTCGATTCTTTCAAGCGGCTGGCAACAAGGCTGTTTTACAAGTTGCATTCATCATAGGTATAATAATCTGTTTTAATCAGTCAAAGTTTGTGTTCTAAATGCTTTCTTAATTTGATGCGCATTTAGCACAATATTATAACAAGAATTCATGAGACAGACTAACCTCAATTTACTGCTTTAATTTACGCCTCTCTATACCCACACCCACCCACACACTCTCTCTCTCTCTCTCTCTCTCTCTCTCTCTAGCTTGTCCTCTTACGTCACTCTCCCTACTCTTACTCTCTTACTCTCTTTCTCTCTTTCTCTCTCGCTAGTTCTGTATTCCCTATCTCTCCCACGCACTCTTTCTCCCACCCTCATTATCACCTCCTCTCACATTTGCTTAATTTTACATATATTAATTCTTGTCCCTATTGTTTGCTTTATACGGAGTCTTCCAAAGTTTACTTTAAAAATAATCATCTTATGATAATATCCTTATGATCATTATTACTCGTCTCTGTAAATAATCATTAGTTGACTCAGTTGTGCTGTTTGCTTTGAACACTAAAATCGTTAGAAGTGGAAGTCAGTCAAAAGTAGCGTAACCTCATCGATTCACTTCGGCATATTTAGTTCTACGTATAGTGAGAATTGTATTCAAAACCAAAAGCCCCTCCCATAAACATTGGTAGTTGCCTACTATGCATTTAATGTAAGGCTACTAAGTATACAATTAAAGGTGAGTTGGAGAATGTATGGTGAAAAAAAAAGTTTTATGTCTTTCTTCTATTGAATATAAATTATTAAAGGAGGTGTAGCATGGCAAACACTGGTAAACGCCATCTACGACTTCTTTTGGACAACATGCACGTGAACGAATGGACTTGATTAACGGTCAGCGCGCGCTAGCGTTTGCAAAACCGACCGAAGCACTGTTTTTCTCACGCTTCGGTTTCGCGTATGTTGCACGCTCGTGGACTACATGCGGTCGCGTCGTCCGTAGTCGTATACCCGATTGGCCCCGAGTCAGGCCACGTGAAAGACACGTAGTCTCGTCATGCTACACCCCCTAATGCCATTATTGTACGATTATGTATTTTGTAAATGGATATTCTTTTCTATTTATATGTATCCTCAATAATTGTAAACATAATACATTTCAGCTTTTTAGCTGCAGCATATGCATCATAAATGTTTTTCGAAATAAACCTTGAATTGAATTATTACAGTTGTTGAGTTTGTTGGACCAAAATGGCGGACGGTGGCCGGTATTACCTTCCAGATTTTCTTCGCCTTGGCCTATATGCTTCTTGCTATTATCGCATACTTTGTCCGGTATTGGAGGACTCTGCAACTCATCATCTCTGCTCCACTGTTCCTTTTCTTCTTACTTATGCCGTACGTCTGTTTCAATTATTCTTGCAATTGTACTTTTGTAGGTGGCAGCACCAATAGGGCATTTCCTTTCTAGCTGCCTCATCATTAACATAAATACCCACTTTTCTCTATGTTGTTGTCCAGATCATCTAATCTTACATAATGTTTTTTTTATTTTGACTATATATCTTGTGGTTTTGTATGTTATTGTATTTAAATGTTTGTTATGATGAATGGAATAAATTTGATTATCTTTTCTTATCTATCTATCTTTGCTGTCAGTAAAAACTAAGTAGAAACTCAGTAAAACTAAAATATGCCCCCTTGATTATGACACCTTAGTTGAAGTTCTAGTAGATGTGATGAGCATTTTTGTTGTATTATTGGTGCTTTCCAAAGAATCTTCGGAACTGAATCAAGGTTGGGATTTGCCTTGAAAAACTTGAGTGAAAGTGAATTAAATCTTTTCTATTTTTATTTTATTAGCTTCATACCAGAATCAGCACGTTGGCTTCTGTCTCATGGTGATAGCAAGAAAGCCGAGAAGATAATTAACAAAGTCGCCGAAGTCAATAGAAGAAAACTACCTGATCCGCTCTTCACAGAAGAAGAAATAAAAGAACAGGTACATTTGGATCACGCTCCGAGAATTTCTCTGATCTTTTTTAAAATCCTGATTGAAATAAAGACTGTCTTTTTAGTCGTAGGTCTCGTTGTGTATCGGCTCCGTTCTATCAAATGCCTGTCGCAAAGTAACAGTATTTACTTTCAAAGATGCATGCAAACAGATGAAAAATAATTGTCGGAGCAAATCTGTGCAAGAATTCGTTCAATTATTGATAACACTTGTCATATTCCCCGCATCTCAAGATGTGTATAATATCTTCTAAAGTGTTGTATCTTATTCGTATTCGTTTCAAGGAAGCCGCTAGTTTAGCGCCCAAAGCAGGCATCGTCGATCTTTTCCGAACGCCTGTGCTCCGTTGGAGAACCATCAACTTGATTTACAACTGGTGAGCTATTCTGATAAAGATCATTAGGGACCTCCTGCATAACACATTGCCATCATTTGAAGCTGATTCGGTTTTTATTCTGACTGGAAGAGTTTAATGAACTAAAATTCCCCGTTGTTAATATATTTATCATTATTTAGAAGCTTAAAAAAAAATCCTATCTAGTACAAATTCCAATTCTTCGAAATACGTGTGTGCAATGGGCCTAGGAACCCATTCTGTGTTTAACCATTCCTTGGTTGAACTGTGATATATACAAGCTACTCTTTTGCAAAAGGAATTGATCTCTAAAATATCATTTATAGTAATCAACAGCTGTATCGCAAAGCCTTTACTTTCTTCAAAATCATACCTCTTTTTTCTTCAAAGGATGGTTAATAATATGGTGTACTCTGGATTGACGTATAGTACTGGTGACCTCGGGGTCAATGTCTACCTGAACTTCTTCCTGTCTGGAGCAGTTGAGATCGTCGGTTACGTCTCAGCCATGTTCGCCATCGAGTTCTTTGGTCGTCGCCCTAGTATTGCTACTTTCCTTTTCATTGGTGGATCTGCATGTCTTATCAACATTGGTCTACGTACGTAGTCATTCACTTAATATTTTCTTTCTAATAATTTTTTAAAACCAATTTTGTTCCGTGTAGCACTCAGAATAGGGAGTTTCTTTCAAGAACAAAGGCCTATACATGGTGACACAAAGGTGTCGCTAAAGGTCATTAAAGGCGCGCAGATTATGGAAGAACAATTCTTTTTATTAAATTAGCATTCAATTATTTTGTTTTATGGAGGGGTGTCGGGGCTTGCATTATCTTCTTGCATTAACTTCCTACATGTATCTCGCTTTGATTTTATTATAAATATATTACTTTTAGCCCCAGTCCCCCGCTAAAACCACTATTTGCAAATGTAAATGATTGATACCCCTTCCCTGCATTTATTCCGTGACCAAAGTCCTTCAATTATTAGTTTTTTTCTTCTGTAAAACTTCATAAATTGAATTGATTAATGTTCATAAGATATATAAAATGAGTACAAAACATTTTGTTTTTTTTCCAACGAAATATTCATCTAAACGGACTAGAACTTTACGATAAGTACAGATTCATATGGAGCGTTCCGTCTATAATTTAAAGGGTGGGTAGCATGGAAAAACTGGTTGACGTCATCTACGTCTTCTTTTGGTCAACTGCACGTAAACGCGTTCACGAAACAGACCGAAGTTCTCCTCACGCTTCGGTTTCGCGTATGTTTCACGCGGTTCTAGAACATCCACCCCCGGATCACCACACCCAGCCAACTATCCCCTAGGACAACTAGCCCCTAGAACAACTACCCCCTAGGGCAACCAACCTCTAGGACGACTACCCCCTGGACAACTATCCTAGGGGTAGTTGTCTGGGGGTAGTTTTCCTGGGGGTAGTTGTCCTAGGGGGTAGTTGTCCGGGGTACTTGTCCTGGGGGTAGTCGTCTTAGAGGATGGTTGCCCTAGGGGGGTAGTTGTCTTAGGTGGTATAGTTGCCTTAGGGGGTAGTTGACTGGGGTGTTTATCCGTGGGGTGGATGTCCAGGGGGTAGGCGTCCGGATACGGTTTCACGCACGTGAATACGTAGGCCTACTGCGGTCGCGTCGTCCGTAGTCATTATTAGGGACTTTTAGATTGAGTGGACGAGAACACGACGAACGCCGACTGATCATGCGTGTCAACGTACTCAACTGCCCATGTTGACTACAATTAGAAATCTTTTAGATTGCACTCGACTATATACATGCATGTATGTAACACTATGAACATGACGGACAGTCGGACCAAGAAAGAGGACAAAATATGAAGAGCTTGATTCCAAAAGGAGCTAAATCCATATTTTATCAAAATTGAGTTATTTGTCTTAAAATACTGATTTCCTACATGGGGACAAAATGCAATATAATAACATTCAAAAATTTCAACAGGAAGTATGAAAATATTTAGGTACAATATCATGTTTCATTCCAAAAGGAGCTAAATCCAAATCGGTTTCATTCCAAAAGGAGCTAAATCCAAATCGGTTTCATTCCAAAAGGAGCTAAATCCACTTTGGGTACTTCTGAGTAAATCACCTTTTTTTGTTTCTCCACTTTCCCTTTAGCCATGTACCTTCATGTTGTTATTTATGTTAAAGGTGTCACCCTGGACCAATAATATATGATAAGAAAACAAATCTTCCAGTTATTTCTGATTTTCACTATTTTTTTAGATTTTGTGGATTTAGCTCCTTTTGGAATGAAACATGGATTTAGCTCCTTTTGGAATGAAAACTGTGATATGTTGTTTATTTTCTTTTCAAAGGTTTTTTAGTTGTGATTTTACTATTATTATTTAAAAGGAAAGGTTTGCTACTAAATTTGAATAAATTTCAGTGACTTTATTGAGAAGATATGACATTTTTCAGGTACAATATCATGTTTCATTGAGGAGCTAAATCCACGATTTAAAAAAATCTAAAAATTTAGTAAAAATCAGGAAAAACTGTTAGATTTTTTCTTATCATATATTATTGGTCCAGGGTGACACCTTTAACATATATAACAACATTAAGGTACATGGCTAAAGGGAAAATGGAGAAATAAAAAAAAAGTCGATTTACTCAGAAGTACCCAAAGTGGATTTAGCTCCTTTTGGAATGAAACTCTTCATATACAGTTCCTCATTCTACCCTCAACAATAGGCCATTTTCGTAATGTAACCAAATTGAATGCATTAGTCTTTGTGAAGTGCCTCAATACAAATTATTTTATTCACCTGATAAGAATAATAGTATTTCAATAGTCAGACTGCATGCTACAGCCCCTTTAACTCTAATAATGCTAGTTCATCTCTTTTATTTTAATCAGCCATTGGTACATGGAACACAGTGGTCGCCCTGACAGGGAAATCAGCAATATCGGCTTCCTATGCCATAGTCTACATATACTCCGCAGAGTGTTTTCCAACGCCTGTCAGGTAGATATATCAAGTGACCTATCCGATGTTGCACGGGAGGGGGGGGGTACGTGAAACGCCGACATCAAATGCGAAAGGAGGAGAGATAGGGCGGGAAGAGAAGGGAAGAAGAGAGCAGAGCAGCTGGAAGAGAGAGGGAGAGAGAGAGAGAGGGAAGACAAAATAAAAACAAACAAACAAACAAACAAAACAATAAAGAGATATGAAATGTGAAAAGGAGATACTACTAATTCGTATGTCATTCATCAAATAAAACTAGCGCCCCCCCCCCCCCCCTCCGCACCCACATATAACGTGCCGGTGTACCCCAAGTTGGTAATGCCCCCTTTAAAAATGTCTTGACCCACGTTACGCCACTAGGTAAATCTATTCAGGTGACGAAACAAACTTATGAAAATGATTTAAGTATTTTCTAGCAGGGTGTTTGCTTTTGCTTTGTCATTTGCTATTCTACGCACCTATCTGTCTATCTATCTATCTTCCTTTTCCCCTCTCTCCCCTATATTCATTTATATCCCTCTCTTCTACTTTTAGCCGTAACATATATTTTGTATCATTTCTCTTTTTATTTCTGTCTCTGTATGTTAAGTCAGTAGTTTAATCAAGTTCATTGAACCTACACGCGACAAGCCTAGCTTTTAAGTAGAACCACTTTCAATTCCATATTTAATGGTAAACATAAATACTTTCGTGTCATTAATTTTTAAGATACAGGATTATTTACCTCCATATTACTTAAAGAAAATAATGTTGATGTTTAGTAAAAGGTAAATTATGCTTTGTTAACTTTGCAAAGAGTATGTATGAAAGCAACCAATCAATCTGTTTGACTTCTATATGGAACCACAGGAGCATTGGGGTTGGGACTTGTTCCATGATGGCTCGTGTGGGGGCTATCATCTCACCCATGATTCTCATCCTGGGGGAATACTATTATCCCGCTCCTCTCATCATCTTTGGCACCACCACCATCTTGGCTGGTTTCCTCTCCTTCCTCCTTCCCGAGACGCGCGGCAAAAAACTTCCCGAAACCGTCGAGGAAGGGGAGATTTTCGGAACGTAAGTATGATCATGATGATAATGTAATGATAATTATCTCATTTACCCAGGGAAGCCGCTTTACTATTAATAGTCCTACCGTTCTTGAAGACGGCTTTCAATCTCATTATTACCCCCAGCATTAACTGCTAGATACCCGTTTACTATACCTTGGTCGAGAGGAACCGACATTAGCAAAATGCCGGTAAAACATCTTCCAGTGGTGTTAGAAAGATCGATCCTTGGACCTTTCGTATGGAAGTCAAGTGCCTTCGCCAATATACCTCTGTTCGTCCACTATGCTACAGTGTCCCCTCATCAAAAGTGTTATGTCAAAGCTCTATTACTATCTAAATGTTCGATATCGTCGTGAAAATGTTGATCAATTTGCCTTCATATTTGAGAAAATCTGTCTTTATTTGCATCCATGTGGTGTTGTTCGAGGTTTTGGTGGTGCCCCAATATTGGTACCTTTGGTGTTGGGCACGATTCTGATAAACAAATACACGCAACAATCACATTTTACATGTTGCAATAGACATTCACATTAAATGAGTAAAACATGTGGAAAAATTGTCTCATCTTAGGTATTTTTATTCAGGAGGCCAGAAAAGTTATCTCTCATGTGCCGAACGGGATGGAAAATTAACAAGTGCGCAGGCACAGGACATGTTTTTTGTTGCAATATCATTATGGCTCTCCCTCGCTTCCTTGTACAAATAATATTGTTCTTGCTTTGAATTCTAATGACACTTTTTGGAACGCTTGCTCAGTAGAATATGGAGAATGCTACAAGAGTAAACATTGGAGGATAATAGGAGAAAATTCTTGTTCGATTTCAAGTCAGATCTTAGTCAGTATAATTGCGATATTCTTACATTTTTAGGAAAGCATACGATGACAAGATAGCAGCTGACGAGGCCAGGGAGAAGGAAGGCGATGACGTCACCGAAATACCACTCGATGACATCAACGATGGAAAAGCACACACGAACGAAGCTTTTGAATCTGATAATCGTGTTTAGACGCCGACGTGTGATGCCCGTTGATCTACCAAGAATTCTTACCTTATCCTTTTATCGAGTAAAGATGGGTTAAAACATCAGGGAAAATCTGATAAACGGCTGTCTGTTTATCACCGCCCGAAAAATGACTGAAATTTTCGATCAGTTGGGAATCGCAGACAAAAAGCACTGTACGATGTCCGCGCTCGCTCAAAGAACATTTTAACACGTAAACCAATGGGTATCGCAGCGAGATTTTTATTATTTTCCCGGTAACTGGAATTTTTAAATGGTATTGGCATTTGTCGATTCTTTACGGGAATGGCTAAAATCACGACTGAAATTTCGACCAATCAGATGGCTGGATTTCTTAGGTTAGGTATATAAAGTAAATTATATACCTCACTTAAGAAATCCAGCCATCTGATTGGTCGAATCAGATGGTTTTAGCCATTCCCGTCAATAAACGAAAAATGCCAAACCCATGTAATAGTTCTAGAGTAAATCAGTAAAATCCCGGCAAAATTCCAGTTACCGGGAAAATAGCTCAGTCTTGCTGAAATACCCATTGGTTCACGTGTTCAAAATTTCTTTGTGGAATGCGCATTGGTTTACGTGTTAAAGTTTTTTGTGGAATGCGCAGCGCGGCTACCACGCAGTTTTTGTGCAATCAATTTGGTTGCTACATTTGCACACAGTGCAGACGACCGCCGATCTCGATTGTAGGCCTAGATCTGCATGTAATGACGAGATGACGCCCCTTTGGAAAAAACCTGCTCTTTCATATGACACCTCATTTTTTGAGTATCACCTTCAAGTTCAGGAACACAAGCAATAAAGGTTTGCATCTCGTTTTAAAAATAATTTTGTTAATGCACGTAGATCTAGACTGCATATTTATGCTCGACGCAATGTTCCCGGAACCACCGGTAGGTGGCGCACCACACGACTAGGGCTTTAACGGAACACTCTCAATTACTTTCGTAGTAAAATACCAGGTAATGACCTAAAATGCCCCAGATATGTATGTTGTAGCCAACATTTTGACATTGTATCGCATGGAACGCCTTAGAATGGTTTCAAGAGGGTTAAAACGCTGAAAAACATACGAAACAGTATATATCTGAGCCAAAAAGTGAATTTTATTATTTTATTTAGTAGACCTGTGACGTCACACAGAACGTCATCTTCGGCATCATAGGTCTTGGAAGCAACGTCTTCGGAAGCATTCGGATGCTCGGAAATGTCACCCAAACAAAGTTGAAAGTTCAAGATGATCATGAGGCAAATGGCATCAATGATGGGTAAGTGAAAATGTGATTTTTTTCTTCAAATTGATACAAAATTTGAGCGATTTTGAGCGAGTAACTTTTTAACTGTTTAGATTTTACACTACTCGAATCATTATTCGCTACGCAAAAGTGTAAATGTAGAAATCGCGTGAACTTGACCAGATTATTTAGCATGTTGGCGCTTAAAATTAAAATGCCATGCACATGGTCATGGAAAAGTGTACCCACGTAGATCTAGTCCCTGCACATGTTATGATTCTTATTTCGCGGCGCTGAAAATCGACCTGTATTGCCGGACACCGTGTTATGTCTATGGCGAAACGCGAAAGTCGCGAGTCGCGCGAGAAGAAAATGCACGGAAAACAAATAGCAAAATGACATTCTCAAAACAAACTTGACAGCCATTCACTTTGCACGGGCATTAGGAAAATTGGATTATTTCATGAAAAAGGCATGTATTTGTTACTCATACGTTAGGCTAAGTTAGATGTGTAAATTTTCTAATTTTTTTTTGTGTTCTTACGATGCGTCATACATTTCTTGATCACCCCACTCGACTTGCACATTCGATACGTGTAGTCCCGCGCGTAGAACGCGCGTCCGGTAATTCAATAGTGTCCGGTAATACCATGCGTGGGCATACGTGTTCATCTCGTATGACGGGGGCCCTATTACCATTACCGTCCACAATTATTTCAGATCCTCAATTTGTCGAACAAAACATGAAATCTACGAGTAGGTTTATGATAAAAAAGAAACTTCTGTATTTTTATTCCCTGGAATGGCACTCCGTATCAACCTACCAGTTTGTTTATATCGCTGTTCAAAATGACCCTAACCTTGTCGTAGTCTTCTTTTTCGTGCTCACAAAATCGGTATCATGAGAGGTTGTATTTCCGGACGGGTTGAGTACCCGGACACCGCGCATTAGAACGGCGCAATACGCGTCGGGGAAACATCGCGCGCAGTTGCAAACAGACACCCGGTGACGCAGCTGTTATTTTTCTTCGCATAAATCCTGATTTTGCATGGAAATTATAATGCTGATTATTTGGAAATTACGATTTTTGGCAACATATTCTGAAAAAACGCAAAAAATTAAGTGTCCGGTTACTCAATTATGTTTTTTGGCAACATATTCTGAAAAAACGCACAAAATTAAGTGTCCGGTTACTCAAGTCCCCACCCTACCTATTACCGTCCAAAATTTCCTTGAGGTGTTGTTAGGTCAGTCCCCTCATACAAAGGACAGACATCATTACCAGCATATTTTCATGCGCGTGAATTCACGTCAACCGGGCAGGATATGAACTATTGCTTCCTGGCGGATTCCTGACTAGGAGCTCTCCATGTTTGTGCTCACCGAGATCTTAACACGATATTAATGAACTTTTACATCACATAACCATTTTTTACTTACGATGTCAGTGTTTTCAAGCAATTTCTGTCCATAACGGGCATCGCTTGAACACTTCTTCTTCGTAGGGAACTGCTGAAACTGAATGCGCATGCACGATACTGTAATATACATGTATACTCTTGAACTTGGCGTATTTATGCATACATTCTATATTAATAATTTACCAGTGTCTTTCAAAGACTACTTCAAAAGGCGCTCTGATACTTACCATTACTAAACAACACAAATTAATGATCTTTCTCATACACTCAATAAGAAAGCTTTCTCTGATCATGGTATACAAGCAGCCGGCCTAATCCTTTCGAATTCACTCCCTAAACGAATCAAAGAATCAAAAAATACAAAACACTTTCGAAACCTACTTAAACGTTAGCTGATTAGTAATTATGAGTAATTTCTTTAGAGCATGTCCACATTTGTCTTGTCGTAATGGTTTTTGTCAGAGTCTTTTTTACGCGTTCAACTTTTGTTAATTGTTTCTTTTTTCTGTGTATATCATGCATTGTATACATATTTTTGTAAAGGTGTGGGCTACTTTCGGGCCTTACTGGCTCTCCGGCTCATTCCTCCATTTGTCAGTCTTTGTATTTTACTGTTATTTTGAGGTGTTTAGGTCTATATTTTATCATTGTAAATTTTGTTGGAAACAAGGAAAATCAGCCATTTTGACAAAAAAATTGGATGAAAAGTTGCGAGTGCAATGAGTGAGCGAGAAGCTGAGAACAAATAATTTCCATGTTTTTTAATCGAAAAATTTAATGTCAAAAACACAATAACAAATGCTGACTGACCGACCCTCCCTGGAAGGTTTGACCGCCATTTTTGTTGTCACCTAATAGGTATAATTTTGTGAAAAATGGATGTGTATTAACAAATATTAGGGCGTGTGAAATCACTTTCACCTTTGGGGCTATTATACATGTAAGACTATGTATTTCACCATAAATTTACCTCTGCACCTCTGACAAATTTGTTGTAGGCCAGAGCATATGAAAAAATATGTTACAAACAACACACTCACTTGGCATGCTTTGTTGTCATTGGTTGCAAAATCTTGCATTTTCCTTTAAAAGGTCATTTTACCAGTTAAAAATTATTTAAGGTTCTCATAATTTTGTAGACTCTAAAAGAAAAAAATCCAACTACCCATAACACACATTGTGTAATACCAACATCTCAAAAGTTACTGCTGGCTACTTGAGTGCACATAGCAATCAGTGATTCTTAGTATAAATTGCTCTCATCATGACTACCACTGGTACACTCATAGTCATCTTCCCTATCCTTTCCACTTTCAGCAATATGTCGCTATAGTTTCTCAGAGTATGTGACAAGGACCATGCCGATTGTCTTTTTTGTGTGTGGAATACATTGTAAATCTGCCACCTTGTACTGACACTTTACAATTAAATATAAACTTTTGGTAAATGTTTTCCATGGAAGATCATTTGTTATGTTCATGTGATAGTCTTCAACCGCATGCGTCTTCAACCGCATGCGTCAACGCTACCCAAATCTAATTTGGGAGGACTTCACCCATGAACAACTCCAGCCAATGTGAGTACAGACACTATCCCAACATTCACTTCCAACATCAAAATCAGTAGGTGAGAGGATGTATTCCCCGTATGGGTAATGCATCCTCTCACCACCAGAATCCTTCATCAACAACAGTCATCCTCCAAGCACAGGAACATTACACAAAATTATGTGCAACATCAAAACAGTTCAAGACATGTACCAGTAGGCCTACATTAAAATCCCTTCAGCATGCCTTCAACAAACACTGCATGTAGCCAAAGTAATTGTACCTGTTGATTTTGCTAACACCTTAATCTTTTAATTATTGTCCAACACTAGCATTAACCTGTAACTCATACCCCCAAATCTTCGGTTGTTCATCATTTTCCTCACGAACAGGGGGATGGTAGTCCAAAGCAAAAGTCACATCTTGGTCGTCTCGTTATAAAGAAGTCCTTGGGACCCATGAAATTGTTTCTTTATAACGAAATTTCTTTATATCAGGGCTGCCAAAACAATAGAATACTAACAAAGGAAATCCGAGATATGGGACCAGAGATTTTACTTCTTTAAAATGAAATTTTGTTATATCAGTGTTCTTTATAACGAGAGTGCACTGTAAGTAAATGAGGGAACAACTTCTTGAGGGGAGTGTACCTGTAAGGGCATTCCAATACTGCCACGACACTTCCCCCTATACTCCTCTCGAGAGGTTGTTCCCTTGTTCCAATACTTGCTTCACTTGAGAGTGATGACATACATCATATGTGAATGAGGGAATCCCCATTGTGAAGGGAGTTTACTTCCTCCTGGCCCATACATGTACTCCTCCACCAAAGGTTCACGTTTGGACCATCATTGATAAAAAAAAATAGTAATTATCTTAAATACTGTATATACTTTGGAGGTCAACAGACTTTTCCTAAATATAAACGTTACACTTAATGTCAGACCACTCAACACACGGTCCATGGTGTCATTGTCTTTTATTGGTCACTGCCACGGGCGGGGAGGGATATCTTATCCACATTCTTAACATCCTGCATATCCTTCACCTCTAGAACACCATGTACAGTGCACTCTCATTATAAAGAAGTCCTCGGGACCCATGAAATTTCTTTATAATCAAATTTCTTTATACATGTATCAGGGTTGCAAAAACAATAGAATACAAAGGGAATCCCACATATGGGACCAGAGATTTTACTTCTTTATAATGAAATTTTGTTATATCGGTGTTCTTTATAACGAGAGTGCACTGTAAACGTTTCTCCACCACATTATCGCACATCAAATAAGCACAATTCCAACACGTAAAAAAAAACCCGAAGCGCCCTACGAAGTTATTTAGAATTTTCATTATTGTTGGGATATCCATGCATAATAGGATTTGCACATGTCTATACCCATCATGCTTCCACCCCCCCCCCCCCCGGATGCACCACAACATGTATAAATCTACAGGTAGCCCCTTTCATCTGGCCAGACGCAACACATGGCATCTATCTCTAGTTCCGAAAAACTCTGGATATCTCAATGGGAAGGATTTTAGCACACAAACTCGAGTGGTGCGCGATCAGACACCCTATTATTAAGACTAGGTCTCGATAGCGTAAACAAACTTGATTACGTATTGTATGACCCTTTGGAAATATGGAGATAAACCTGCTCTTAAGCTCTTTCATATGACACCTTCAAGTTCAGGATAACAAGCATTAAAGGTTTGCATCTCGTTTTGTGAAATAATTTTGTTAATGCACGTAGATCTAGACAACATACAGTGTGAGTCCAAAAAAGTTTACACCTAGAAAATTGCTAATTATTTTTAAAATCATCTATGAACAGTAAATATCAGTCGAATCCCCAGAGCTATTGAAACATCCCCTGAAAGGAAAGAACGTGAAACAAAACAAACGAAAGCAAAAGACATCGAAAAAAATGCCAAAGAAGAAATAGAACAGATCTACGATTAGTATCGTGTGTAGTAATTTTGTTTATCTCTTATATTTTCTATCATGGTAAATTGTCATGTTATTAGTTTAAATGTACGAGGTTTGAGAAATAAGGATAAAAGAAACCAGATATTTCGATGGTTTAGACATCAGAAAGCAGACATTCTCTTCCTTCAAGAAACATACTGGTCTAGAGATATTGAAACAATTGTAAGAAGTGAATGGCATGGTCCATGTTTTTTTGCTCATGGAACCAATCACTCACGAGGAGTCTCAATATTTTTCAATGATAAATTAAATGTACAAACTATTGCAGTAAAATGTATGCTAAATGGTCAACTTTTGATGCTACAAGCCAAAGTTCATGATATGGAGTTATTGCTAATAAATGTGTATGCGCCCACCTAAAAGCAACATAGGGAAGGCTTCTTTCGAAAGTTAAATTCTGAAATGAATAAACATTATAACCATGACCGTGAATTAATTCTAGGGGGTGATTGGAATTGTGTGCTAGACATGCACAAGGATGTACGAGGAACGGAAAACAGATATTACAAGACACCCGTAAACCTCAAAAAGTTTGTTAAAAGATATGCTCTATGCGATGTCTGGAGACTAATGCATTTAGATATCAAGCAATACACATGGAGAAACATATCTCTCAAGAGGGCTTCGAGATTGGATTTTTGGCTTGTATCTAAACAAATGAAGGTAAAAACATTATGTACTGATATCCGTCCTGCTATCAGAACTGATCACAATGCTATAACACTTAAATTTTGTATTAAACAAAATGAAAGAGGACCAGGGTATTGGAAAATGAATACCGATATCTTAGATGATGTAAATTACAAAATGAAAGTTTCCGAAATTATCTATTCCTTTTGTGAAGATGAATACCCTTCCTCACAAAAAAAGGTGGGAAATGTTCAAGATTAGAATTCGTGAATTTTCACAACAATTCTGTAGAACAAAAGCACTCGATAAGAAAAATGATAAATTTTCATTAGACAAGAAATTGTGTGAACTTGAAAAACAAATTGATGTCAGTGTACCTGATAAAGAAATAGAAAAAGAGTACACCGACACAAAGGAGAAGTTAGAGAAGATTTATAGACATGAATCTAGAGGAGCTGGAATCAGAGCTCGTATTAGGTGGATGGAAGAAGGAGAGAAAAGTACGAAGTATTTTTTGGGTTTAGAAAAGAGTAATGCAAAGAAAAAGGAAATTTCACAATTAAAACGTGGAAATGATAGTCGAATCGTTAGCAGAAATGAAGAGATTATGGAAGGGGTTGCAAAGTACTATTCAAATTTGTATAAAGAAGAAAAGCATGATACCAAGAATATGAGCAATTATATTGGTTTTCAAAACATTAATCAATTATCTTACGAAAACAAAGAATTGTGTGATGGATTAATTACCGAAGAGTAATGTAAACGTGCAGTATTTGCAATGCAGAAAAATAAGACACCAGGATCAGACGAATTCTATTGAATTCTATCAGGTGTTTTGGCCACAGGTAAAAACATTGGTGGTTGAAGCGTTGAATGAGTGTTATTCAACAGGAGTTATGTCAGACACACAAAAGAAAGGGCTCATCACATTGTTATTCAAGAAAGGTGATGCTCATGATTTAAAAAACTGGAGACCAATCACTTTGCTTAATTATGACTATAAAATAATGGCAGCGGTTTTAGCTGCAAGGGTAGAGAAAGTAATTGGGGAAATTGTACGTGAAAATCAGACAGGTTATATGAAAGGTCGTCTGGCAGCCAGTAATGTAAGGGTGACAAAAGACATCATTGAATATTTTACTAAAAATGGTCAAACTGGAGCAATTATGCTAGTAGATTTTTCTAAAGCATTCGATGTCCTAGATATACAATTTCTTAACTCATGTCTAGAAAAGTTTAACTTTGGTGAGTCATTTCGCAAATGGATCTCTGCCCTATATAAAAATATTTCAAGTTCGGTATTGGTTAATGGTTGGATTTCCAAAAGTTTTGATGTTGAAAGAGGCATACGACAAGGATGTCCATTGTCATCACTGCTGTTTATCTTAGCTGCCGAGCTCATGGCAAACAAAGTGAGAAAAAATTATATTATTAAACCAATAGAAATGGTCGGATATGACCTTAAACTAAAGTTGTTGCAATATGCCGACGATACATTATTTTTTGTTCCGGATGAAACTTCATTAAATGGAATTTTACATGAACTGAATCAGTTTGGCGAAGTAGCAGGTCCAAGAATAAATAAAGAAAAGACAGCCATGATATGGCTAGGAGACACTGATAGAAGTTGGAATTTAGAGAATCATGATCTGAAATGGTCCCACAAACCTATAAGATACTTAGGTCACTACATATATTTCAATAATAATGAAGCTCTAAAGATGGACTGGGAGCAGAAGTTGATAAAATTGAGGAAAATTCTTGATAGCTGGACAAAAAGAAGCTTAACCATTTTCGGAAGAGTCACGGTACTGAAAAGTCTAGCACTTAGCCAAGTTACTCACTTGATCATGGTTGATTCCATCCCTCCAAACTTTTTGAAGTTGATAGAAAGCATTATATTCAAATTTATTTGGAGTGGGAAAACAGAAAAAATCAAAAGGGTTTCTCTTATGGAAGACTACAGTAAAGGTGGTATAAAAATACTTGACATACAAAGGCAATTGTTCAGCTTCCGACTGAAATGGTTAGGTAGATTTTTCAATGAGAGTAATGGAGCGTGGAAAACATTTTTTTCTTACTGGTTCAACTTATTGGGAAGCATCAAGCTACTGCTGAACTGCTCTTATAATATAACCACACTTAATGATATTCTAGTTCAAAAGAAAATTCCGTCATTTTACGTAGAAATCTTAAAGGCATGGGAAATGATTAGATACTGCACTACAGTGAAAGATGTTTGTATATCTATACATGAACCAGTTAAAGTTTCAGATCAGATTATTTGGCACAACAAACATGTGGTGTATGATAATCAGTCGCTCTTTTATAAAGGCTGGTATGACAGTGGTCTAGTATTTTTAGGAGACCTTTTTACGAGAGATGGCTTTCGGTCAACATAATATATTAAATCGCAGGTGCATTCCAAACGAAAATGCAATGCAATGTTTGACTATGCAAGACTTAAACGAGCGATACCTCCTGTATGGGTCAATAGTTTAAAAGAAGAATTTATGCATGATTATACTAGACAAGAAATTGAAAACAATGTTCCATATCTGTTGGTGGCAAATAAGGTAAAACATGTTACTGATATAAGTAGCAATCGTTTCTATAAACTCATTCCTTCGAGAACTGTATTAACTAACACATGTTGCCTTTATTGGGAAAAAAAACTTAATGTAGATATTGATTGGTCTAAGGTATTCAAGCGTAATCTTGCTCAAATTAGAGAAAGCAAATTACGAGAGTTTAATTTGAAATTACTGTATAACCTATTGCCAGTAAGAAGTAATCTTTTCAAATGGGGAATATCCAATGACGATGTATGCCCAACATGTAATATAAAAGAGGATATAAATCACGCATTTATAGAATGCAAACTAATTGAGCCCTTCATTAAACATATCAAAGAAATATTAAGAGATATATACAAAGTAAGGATACTGTCGCTCAATATCCAACACCTACTTAAAATAGATTGTGAAAGTCATTGTATATTATTCTTTACAATAGCATTTTGGACCATTTATAAATTGATTGTTAAACGAAATATAACTGGGATAGACAAGAAAAAAATTGCTTCTAAACAAAATCTCCATAGAGAAATTATAAAAAGAATGGAAAGTAAATCAAACTTAAAGATGAACAGAAAGCTTTTACCAAAAAGCTGTTGGGTGTTATTTAAGAAAAGAAAAGAAAAAAAAAAGAAAAAAAGAAAGGGAACCAAAACTATCAGTAGTATGTTAATTATGATTCAATTGCTTTGCAAAGCAAAACTTAATTTCAATTCTTTGTTATGACAATAATAATGTTTTTGCGATTATGTAAATTTGATTTGTAGTATTGTATCTTTGAATGTAACCATGTATATATAATCAATAAATCCTCTGATGAGGCAAAGAAAAAAAAAATCTATGAACAGTAAATTATTATACATCTTATGAAAGAATGTTTTATCCCAAATCATTTGGTATCATTTTTGTGTGGTATGTGTTCACGCTTGGATGAACAGGAGGCATTGTTTGCGAGAGTGCAAAAATCGACTTGTGCCAAAGTTGCTTAGACCCTGCTATGTGATGTTTGAATAAAACAATTGGAATTTGGGTTTTAATTCGGTCTTTGCAGATCCAAATAACATTCCTAACAAAATAATCATGTCACACATATCAAATATGTGTCCGTGTGTGTGTGTGTGTGTCTTTGCTTCTGCAAAAAGCATATGCAATGCATTTTATTTGATACACTCAATTCATTCCCTCATCTCTCCGCTAATCCCAACATAATACATACTGTAGGCCAGGCGCGGATCCAGGATTTCTTGGGGGGGGGGGGGGGGGGGGGCCAAATTCGAAATTATGCGAGCCAAATATTGGTACGTAATGGTGACACCGGCAGTGGCAAAAACGTTGGGGGCGAGAGGGGGTAGACCAAAAAAAAAAAAATCATCACTCTTACGTGCAGGCCCCGCTGAACGTTTCTCGGCGGGGGTCAATGGGTGGAGCCCTCAGAAGCTCAGGGGGTATAGGCATTTTAGTCAGATAAGCATATTTTGATACCTTATTTGTGAAACTAGGGTCTAGGGGGCGGAGCTCAGGGGTTTCATACATTAAATTGCCGTCAGATGAGCATATATTATACCTTATATAATTATGACACTGGCAGGTCACGAATTGGCGTTGGGTCCAGGGGGAGGAGCCCTCAGAAGCTCAGGGGTTTTACACATTCAATTACTGTCAGATGAGCATATTTTGATACCTTATTTGTGAAACTGGCAGGTCACGAATTGACGTCGGGTCCAGGGGGCGAAGACATCCGGAAGCTCAGGGGTTTGGGGCAATAAATTACGATCAGATGAGCATATTTCGATACCTTATTTGTGACACTGGCAGGACGCAAATTGGTGTTGTGTCCAGGGGGCGGAGCCCCCGGAGGCTCAGGGGTGTTAGGCTATAAATTACGGTCAGATGAGCATAATTATACCTTATTTGTGACACTGGCAGGTCACTAATTGGCGTGGGGTCCAGGGGGTGGAGCCCCCAGAAGCTCAGGGGTTTTAGGCATTTTATGACGGTCAGACAAGCAAGCAGGGGCCCGCCTTAGGGCCCCTGGTTGGGTCAAGGGGGTGGAGCCCCGGAAACTTAGGGGTTTTACGCATTTAATTACTGTCAGATGAACAAAGTTTGATACCGTATTTGTGACACTGGCAGGACACTAATTGGCGTGAGGTCCAGGGGGGCCGAGACCCCCATCAGCTCAGGGGTTTTAAGGATTTAATCATGGTCAGATGAGCAACAACAAAAATTAAATAGATATTTTGGCCCCGGAAATTAGAAAATTACGTCGTCAGATATTTCGTTTAGTGGCTTAGGAGGATGGGGGGGGGGGGGGGGGGGGGGGGGGGGGGGGGGGGGGGGGGAAGGAACATTTTTTTTCGTGCTTTCTTTAGCACCAAAAAAAAAATCTTTCGGGAATTCGAGAAATTCCCATGAAATGAATCATGACAGGGGGGTTTCATCAACTAAAATCAATTTCGATTTTAGGCCCTTAAAATTGAGAAAATCGATTTTTAGATCGACTTTAGGGCTAAGTGAAACACCCCCTGTTTTTCCCCTTCCTTTTATGCCGCCCCTTTTCTATCTCTCTCTCTCTCTCTCTCTCTTTCTCTCTCACTTTCTCTCTCTCTCTCTCTCCCTCTCTTTCTAACCATACATGCCTCTTTCAAATTTCCCCCTTGAAAAATCACTGTTAATTGATAAATAACAAATAATGTTTGAGTTTTAGGGTTATAGGGCTTGACATTTTATTGATAATGTTTGTTTTTTCCACACTCACAAATGACCATCTCATAAATTTATAAAAATGTTATGAAAATATAATTATTCATATTTATACAACAATTGTATTCCATTGTCATCATATTTAATTTTTCACCTTAAATCGTTATTTAAAAAATAATTAAGCCTGGTGCTGTGAATGATGATAATGGTGATGATTTTGATGATAATTTTTTTTTTTAACGTTTTAGCCCTCCATAGGCTATTTTATTGAGTCAAACAAATATTTGTACAATTCAACGAAATTAAGTCTTTCCTTAACTCAAACAAAACAGAATACTTACACATTTCTCTCCTTGTTGTTAATTCATACAAACAAATGTTGAAGTGACTGCCATTTAGTAAAAAAAATTGTTATACATACTAGATATAGAATGAATATATCTCTCGTCTTTGAACAAATAGTTGATGCTTAATCAAAGCCACTTTTCAATTTAAAGCATTGTTTCTTTTGTCTTCAAAACCAAAAATTACATTTTCTAAATTAAACTCTATCTGTAATCGAGAACCTTCATTTATCCTTTTCACCGTTTCATTCCAGATTGATTTACTGATTTCACAATTGTAAAAGAAATGTATCTAAAAAAATTGTAATGAAAATATCTTAAACCGATATCTGGAGTAAAACGAAGTATCATTCTATGATATTTCTGCATTCGTGGACATTCAGGGATATAATCTAAATGTCGTTCCCATTTCAGACATATTGAGTGCACACAATATGTTTGTCCCAGAACAGTTTTGTAAATATATTGACAACCTTTTATGTCATGTACTAATATTTTGATATGTGACGGCATTGGAGAATCTACTACATTTTTTTCACATTTTTCAATATGCATTTGATATCGACACTTTATAGCTTTGAGTTACAGAATTATAAGACAAATAATATAGTTTCAAGCAGAATTTTTGTTCACATTGCTCACGAGTCAGAAGTCTTCCCTTATCATCAATCAAATCATTTATACATCTCATGCCTTTTTCATACCAAGATTTTAAAAATACAGATTTGTGTCCAATTTTTATTGAGCTATTTCTCCACAACGGATAAGTTAACCAATCATCTCCCTCTATACGACTCAACAAAGACAGAGCGTGAAACACATGTCTCCAAAAAGGATTAGCAACTTCATGAGACAATGCAGACAAATATTTATCACCAAACCCTACTACGAATAGTTTTGTTAAAAACGATTGCATTATAAAATGACTAACATCATTACATGTTCCTAAAACCATTCTTCGAAACCATGTTAACTTTAGTGACATGTTAAAAACCCAATATCTGGCATTTTAAGTCCCCTTCTTCATATGTGCCAACAACATGTTTCCTACTAATTTTATCTGGCTTATTCTTCCATATAAAGTTAAAGAACCTAACTTTTATGGTTTTCATTAACTTAGCTGAAGGATCTGGGATTGCCATAAAAAGATGATTAAACTGTAGTAACAGTAATGATTTAGCAGCTGTAACTCTTCCAAGAAATCATCTGGCGTTTTTCTTTGTCAAATTTTCTATCATAGTTATAATCTGGTATTTTTTCAATAACAACCTGAAAGTCAGCACCAAGATAACGAAAAAAAAAAAATCATTATGTACAAAATTCACTTGTCTTCCTTCTGATTCTATATCTTCATTACATTTTGAGGCCCCAATTCAAATTGCGATGATAATGGTGATGATTTTGATGATAATGATGATGAAAATGAAAATGCAAATGAAAATATGTTGATGTAAATATGTCTGACACAGAAAACTTATATAAGTATACGGGAGTTATAAAAGTTATACACGAGACGTCATTCGATTTCGTTAATATCTGCGCTAATCAAGTCTGCCGTACGTCAAGGCAATTAGCCCATGCATCAATGATTGAAATTTAATACGTGTACGGATTAAACGCAACGTGTGCAACGATTAAAATTGGCCCTTTTCAAAATTATTGTTATCATCATCATTATGCCATTTCATTCTGAAATGGGGGGTCATGGACTATTCGCCTGTCTCTGACATCGCCGGCCTATATACGACAACAAAAATGACGCACCATGTATAACGGGCATCACACGTCGGCGTCTAAACACGATTATCAGATTCAAAAGTGTGTGCTTTTCCATCGTTAATGTCATGGAGGGGTATTTCGGTGACGTCATTGAGTAGTATTTCAGTGACGTCATCGCTTCCCTTCTTCCTGGCCTCGTCAGCTGCTATCTTGTCATCGTAAGCTTTCCTACAAAAATGAAAAAAGGTCGGAATTATACTGATAAAGATCTGACTTGAAATTGCACAATAATTTTCTTCTATAATCCTTCAATGTTTACTCTTGTATTATTTGTCAACATGTTTTAGTCATTTACTGTGAATATCTCTTGCTAGATGTAAAGGATTTATGTGATCGTTGCGTATTATTTTTGTATCACAATCATCCCAAACACCACCGGTAACACCAATAGCCCATACAACACCAACAACACCACAATGATGCAAATGAAGATATCTTTCCTCAAATATTAAGGCAATTGATAAACAGTTACACGACGGTGTCGAAGGAGTTAGATACTAATATAGCTTTCACATAATTTTGTTGACAGGGCGGCACTGTAGCATAGTGGGGGCACAGTGGTTTTATATTATTCGTGAAGGCACCTGATTCCCATACAAAAGGTCGTAGGTTCGATCCTTTCTAAACACCACTAGAAGATGTTTTACCCGCGTTTTGGTAGTGTCGGTTCCTCTCGACCCAGGTATATTAAACGGGTATCTAGCAGTAAATGCTGGGGTAATAAGAAGATTGAAGAGCAATCTTCAAGAACGGTAGGACTATTAACAGTAATGAGGCTTTCCTGAGTAAATAAGATCATTATCATTAAATTATTATCATGATCATACTTACGTTCCGAAAATTTCCCCTTCCTCGACAGTTTCGGGAAGTTTTTTGCCGCGCGTCTCGGGGAGGAGGAAGGAGAGGAAACCAGCTAAGATGGTGGTGGTGCCAAAGATGATGAGAGGGGCAGGGTAATAGTAGTCCCCCAGGGTGAGAATCAAGGGTGAGACGATTGCCCCAACACGAGCCATCATGGAACAGGTCCCGACACCAATACTCCTGTGGTTCAATACAAGTCAAACAGATTGATTGGTTGCTTTCATTCATATTCCATTCAAAATTAACAAAGCATAATACATTTTACTACACATTAACATTATACTCTTTAAGTAAAACGGAGGTAAATTATCTTCAATCTTAAAAATTAATGACACGAAATTATTTATGTTTACCATTAAATACGGAATTGAAAGTTGTTCTACTTAAAAGCTAGGCTTGTCGCGTGTAGGTTCTATGAACTTGATTAAACTACTGACTTAACATACAGAGACAGAAATAAAAAGAGAAATAATACAAAATATATGTTACGTCGGCTTAAAGTAGAAGAGAAGGATATGGAGGAATATAGGGGGAGAGAGGGGAAAAGGAAGATAGATAGATACATCATACACAGATACAGGCCTGCACAGATATATAGGTGCGTAGAATAGCAAATGATAAAGCTAGAGCTAAAACACTGCTAGAAAATACTGAACTTATTTCTATAAAACACAAGTTTTTGCCTTAGTCACAAACGGGTTTCAACATGTTATTTCCAAACTAAAGGCCAGAATTCACGTTACAAAAGATTAAAATCGTGTTATCTTTAAATCACTTTCTTGAATTCAACCGAATTAGTCTCGCAGAAGCGTGTTATTTTTTAAATTTGAGACAACGCATGATAATTATAACAGTAAGCCAGCTCGTTCCTTGGTAAAATCATCCCTGTTTTAAGGCTCCACTTTTATTGGATGCACTATGCATGGCACACTCTTTTTAGATTTTAGATAATTCATTCAACTTTATATAATTTTCATAAGTTTGTTTCGTCACCTGAATTAATTTACTCAATGGCGTAACGTGGGTCGAGACATTTTAAAAGAGGGCATCACCAACTTGGGGTACACCGGCAACATGTGTGTGCGCGGGGGAGGTGGGCGCTAGTCTCATACAAATTGGAAGCATCTCCTTTTCTATTCTTTTTTGCTTGTTTGATTTTGTTTTGTATTCTCTCTCTCTCTCTTTCTCTCTTCCTCTCTCTCTCTCTCTCTCTCTCTCTCTCTCATCTGCTCTCCTCTTCTCCTTTCTTCCCTCTCCGTCTTTTCCCCCTTTTCGCATTCGATGGGGGGGGGGGGGGGGGTCACAATCCCCCACAGTGCAACCTTAGCGAATTCACTTGATATACCTACCTGACAGACGTTGGGAAACACTCTGCAGAGTAAACGTAGACTATGGCATAGGAAGCCGATATTGCTGACTTCCCTGTCAGGGCAACCACTGTGTTCCAGGTACCAATGGCTGATGAAATCAAAGCGACAAACTAGTATTATTAGAGTGAAATTATATACAGAATGCTTCATATGAATATATGTTCTAAACCCTCTGGGTGAATATTTCATTGGAGAAAAACAATTGTACTGCTCTCATTTTCCATTTGTACATAAATCAAAACAATTTATTCAGTTGTACAAGAGAAAAAAATTAAACGACTTTGGTCACGGAATTATTGCATTCACGTTTTTCCAGTAGCGATGTCAGTGGGGGACTGGGGCTCCAAAAATATCTTTATAATAAATCAAAGCGAGATGCATGTAGAAAAATAATGTAAGAACCCAAAAGCCTTTAAAGCACCAAAGCCCCCGACATCCCCCTCCAGAAAACAAAAGAATTAA
The DNA here is from genome assembly GCA_035222895.1 of Strongylocentrotus droebachiensis. NCBI lineage: Eukaryota > Metazoa > Echinodermata > Echinoidea > Camarodonta > Strongylocentrotidae > Strongylocentrotus > Strongylocentrotus droebachiensis. Next base: position 484,525 of record JAVYIG010000466.1, on the reverse strand, counting down.
ATAATAATTGAATAAAAGGATATATAAAAGGCGCGCCTGTAATTACCTTTAGCGACACCTTTGGGTGAGTGCTGCACAGAACGAAATTGGTTGAAAAAATAAGATAAATAAACTAAAAATAAGTGAATGACTACGTACGTAGACCAATGTTGATGAGACATGCAGATCCACCAATGAAAAGGAAAGTAGCAATACTAGGGCGACGACCAAAGAACTCGATGGCGAATATGGCTGAGACGTAACCGACGATCTCGACTGCTCCAGACAGGAAGAAGTTCAGGTAGACATTGACCCCGAGGTCACCAGTACTATACGTCAAGCCATAGTACACCATATTATTAACCATCCTTTAAAGACAAAAAGAGAGGTAAGATTTTGAAGAAATATGTGATACAGCTGTAAATTACTATAAATGCTATTATCATAAATGATCGATTCATTTTGCAAAAGAGTAGCTTTTATGAAGCGCAGTTCAACCAAGGTACTTCTTGGTTCATCCCAGAATGGTTCTTAAGCCCATCGCAAACACGTATTTCGAATAATTGGCAATTGTCTAGTTTAGCAAATCTTTCTTTTTTTAAAGTAATACCCTGAGTTAGCTTCTAAATAATGATATTTATATTAACAACGGGAATTTTAGTTCATTGAAGATGAAGTTGAGTTCTGGTTATGCGATTGCATTGTGAAAGAAAAGGTGTGGAATCGACCAGAAAAGGTTGATCATCTAGCATATAAGAATTTGTGTGTATTGCAGGTTCTGGAATCATCAAAATGATAAGAAATTTGGCCAAGTCTTGGTAAAGTTACAAACACTGTACACAGAAAGATATATATGGGACTACACGAACACATGGAGTAAAAATCCTACCCGGATTTTTACGATGTTACATGACATATTTAGAATATGAAGGCATTTGAAGAGCCATGCTTTTCAGGGAACATGTCTTATCTGATGTTCTTCCACACTTGCATAATAAGAATGATAACGCTCACAATTTATTTTTCACCTCTTCCCAGAACTCAACCTTCTCTTTAAACTCTTCCAGTCAGAATAAAAGCCGAATCGGCTTCGAATGATGGCAACGTTTAAAGGGAGTGTATCATGGCAAATACTGGTTAACGCCGTCTACGTCTTCTTTTGGATTACTGCACGTAAACGAATGGACTTGATTAACTGGGTCAGCGCGCGCTAAACTGGGTCAGTGCGCACTAGCGTTGGCGAAACAGACCGAAGTTCTCCTCACGTTTCGGTTTCGCATAATGTTGCACGTACGCGGTGCTGCGGTCGCGTCGTCCGTAGTACCCGATTGGCCCCGGGTAGGGCCACGTAAAAGACACATAGTCTCGTCATGACACACTCCCTTTAATGCAGGTCACAAATGATCTTCATCAGAATGGCTCACCAGTTGTAAATGAAGTTGATGGTTCTCCAACGGAGTACGGGTGTTCGGAAAAGATCGACGATGCCTGCTTTTGGCTCTAAACTAGCGGCTTCCTTGAAACGAATACGAATAAGATACAACACTTTAGAAGATATTATACACATCTTGGGATTCGGGGAATATCACAATTGCTTTAACAATTATTTTTCATCTGTTTTCATGCATCTTTGATAGTAAATACTGTTGTTACATTGCGACAGGCATTTGATGAAACAGAGCAGATCGATGACTAAAAACAGTCTTTATTTCAATCAGGATTTAAAAAAGATTAAATTAAATTATCTGAGCGTGATCCAACCGTACCTGTTCTTTTATTTCTTCTTCTGTGAAGAGCGGATCAGGTAGTTTTCTTCCATTGACCTTGGCGACTTTGTGAATAATCTTCTCGGCTTTCTTGCTATCACCATGAGACAGAAGCCAGCGAGCTGATTCTGGTACGAAGCTATTTAAAAAAAATAGATTCAATTCACTTTCACTCAAGTTTTTAAAGGCAAACTCCAACCTTGATTCAGTTCCGAAAATTATTTGGAAAGCAGCAATAAAAAAAGAAAGAAAATGCTCATTATAGCTACTAGAGGGTCAACTCAGTGTCATAATCAGAGAGCATATTTTAGTTTTACTTCCCACCCCCCACCCCCCCCCCCCCTCCCTCCGCCACTGCTGGTAGCAATTTGTTCTTAATAGGTGGTAAATAAATTGGTTTAAACTTTAAACGTCAAGCTCACTGCAAAAATTAATGGAATTCGAAATCAAAACCGTAATTATTTTGTTAGAGAATTTTCCAATCTGCTCATGATTTTAAAAAATACTATTGACCGAGCACGCCCGATCGACGGAGGGTATACTGTGTATGATCGGATCCCTATGACGATAAACTCATTGTCTGATGGCAACAGATGTAAATAATTATAGCCGATTGATACACGTCTGTACAAAAATAACAATTGACACAACTATAGCCACAGCTCGTTCAGGTAAATAGATTATCTAATTATGCGCCCTCTGGCGGATATATAGGCGTGGTCAATAACGACAAAGCGATATTTAGTTTAGTCGTGGAAAATCGATGTTTGCTATAATGACGGCGTTATTTTGATTACTGTAACAGCAAAAGCTAGTACGATTGCAAGAATAATTGAAACAGACGTACGGCATAAGAAAGAAGAAAAGGAACAGTGGAGCAGAGATGATAAGCTGCAGAGTCCTCCAATACCGGACAAAGTATGCGATGATAGCAAGAAGCATGTAGGCGAAGGCGAAGAAAATCTGGATGGTAATACCGGCCACCGTCCGCCATTTTGGTCCTACAAACTCAACACCTGTAATAATGACATTTTAATAATTTATATTAAAAAAAGAAAGACGTGAAATATATTCCTTTTCAACATACATTCTCGAACGCACCTTACATATATATATATTTTTTAACTTAGTACTTAATATTCAATGCATGTACACAACTACCAAATTGGATGTTAATGAAGGGGCTTTTGGTTTTGAATATAATTCTCACTATACGTAGAACTAATCAGCCAATACTATCCCGAAATGAAACGATGAGGTTACGCTACTTTTAACTGACTTCCTCTTCTTACGATTTTATTTTTCAAAGCAAACGTCACAACTATATAAAGTCAACTAAAACTATCGCTTTTATAGAGACGAGTATCGGAGTAATACGATCAAAGGGATCTTATCACAAGATGAATACTTTCAAGGTAAACTTGGGAAGATTCCGTGGAAAGAAAAAATAGGGAAAGGAAGATGTACATTTAAAGGGATAGTTGAGTTCTGTTTCCAGACCACAAATGCCTTCAAAGTGCATGGTTATTGCTCTTATTCTCATCTATGACATTTCTAGTGCCCTTTTATAACCTAAAATTGCTATGAAGGTAATTTTAGACCCCAAAATGTGTGAAATTTAGCCAATACGATCATACCAATTCAGCTCCACTTTCAAAAAGATACGATGAACGTTATTTAATTATTTAATTAAAAATAACAATACATGAGCCGGGTGATTGTGCGTAATATAACCAACACGAAAATGCCAACAAAAAAGCCAACATCGGCATTGGCTGAAATACGACGTAAAAGGCGCTATTTCGTTTTTTCAACGTTTTTTTTTTCTTCAAATTTTCTAATGTTTGTGGTGGTACACAAGTATTAGAAATTATTCCCCCCCCCCACTCACCCCCCCCCCATCTCCGGGAACGGAGGGACCGCATGCGTGTTCCCAAAATCTCCGGCCCGTAATACAAGAAAATGGTCTACCCGTATTGACTTTACACACCGGACTTTTGCTGAAGGGGGGGGGGGGGGGGGGGGGTGTGCTGGGAACACGCATATGCGTACCCTAAATAACACTGAGTGGGGGTCGGGAGTCTGTCCCATTAATTTTTGTTACGATACTTTTATGCTCAATGCGCATCAAATTCAGACAGCATTTAAAACACACACTTTGACTGATTAAAACAGATTATTATACCTATGATGAATGCAACTTGTAAAACAGCCTTGTTGCCAGCCGCTTGGAAGAATCGAAGGACAATATACACCCAGTAGTTAGGTGAGAAAGCGACGAGTACACCAAAACCAGCCTGGACACCGAGGCAAATGAACAGAGTAGGATACCGCCCAATTCTGAGATGATCGGAGAAAATTAAATTATTAAATTGAATAAATTAATAAATAGATAAATAGAGAGATAAATAAATATTTTTAAAATAAACAAATAACTAGGTCGAAGGACAATATACACCCAGTAGTTAGGTGAGAAAGCGACGAGTACACCAAAACCAGCCTGGACACCGAGGCAAATGAACAGAGTAGGATACCGCCCAATTCTGAGATGATCGGAGAAAATTAAATTATTAAATTGAATAAATTAATAAATAGATAAATAGAGAGATAAATAAATATTTTTAAAATAAACAAATAACTAGGTAAATAAAAAAATGAATAAAGAAATAAATTAATAAATACATTTTTTAAAGAGTAAATTCAAAGAAAATCACAAATATGTCACCTAATGTATCACTAGAAACTGGTAAGCTAACAGATGGTCATCGTACAAGTTTTAGGTCAACTACATATGATATCGGGTGATTTATAAAAATACTAATACAACCACCTCCATAGCATCTGGGATATACGAGAGATTCGCCAGAAAAATAACGATGTTTTAATGACGTCACATAATGGACCAATACTGCCCAAGCAGACGACATCCCATAAAGAATGAACATAATTGCAAAGCTGTGATGGCATTTCAAACCATTCAAAGGTGGATATGAAACCGATTCTGATAACTAAAATCTTTTGTTTGTAAATACACAGGATAGGGGTTAATTAACAATCAAAGAAACCAGACTTTCAAATTGAAAACTTCCCGGAATGATATTAAGGACGGCATTTGTTCCCTCCTGAAACGCCGAACATAGCGCGGTGCGTGCAGCTGAATATGCAATGGCGTCTTATTTAGTTTACAAGCGACAGATTCCTTTATTTTTGTATCGCTGCATTTGTCATCAAAATAAACCATGCGCGGGGTTTAGAGTGAGGCAATAGATTATACATTTAGCCTGACGGTAGTGAAGTAAGAGAAAGAACTAAAGAGAAATGAAAAAAAGGCACTGGAAATGTGTGAGTTGTCATGGGACATCGTCTGCTTGTGCAAATCATGTCCATCCTGTGATCTCACACATTTCAGCAGCGTTCGGAGAGCTCTTCAGGTGCTATGCTGGGGCTGTATTTAAGCGTTTTGTAATTGATAATGATCATAACTTCGAATGTCGAATTATGGTAACCTTGTCGAATCAAAGTTTCAACTTTGCAATAATTAAAATAAAGTTAGTTTTTAAAATCAATGAATATCTACTTTTAAGAAAGGAAGAAAACTACTTTGGACTCACTTGTCTGCAAGGACCCCAAAGAAGATAGATCCAACCATATAACCAAAGTAAAACACAGATTGAGCGTAGTCAGGCAACTTTTTCTTTGTACATACTAGATCCCACTGCAAAAACGACATTTGAAATAAAAGTTTATTGATAATAATTGGGCTCCATCTAACAAAGTTTGTCCAAGATCGTTGCAAACGTGGCCAGAATTCGTTCTTGATTTTGTTTTCTTATTGATTCTTTTCGTTTTTTCTGGGGACACAGCCGCTGTAGCCCATGCACAGGAATACACATTTGATTTAATATTATACAAAACCTATATGGTCTTAATAACTCATTGCAACCTTTCCAACGGGGTGTTTCAAGCTAATAACTATTAGGATTTATTTATCATGAATTTATTTATCATGCCATGCACACAATATTGCATGCAATATAAAAATGACTGGCCATAAAAGTATTCAATCCTTAATGGCGGGGTTAAAATGAGGGAGACCAGTCTGTTCTTCTGAGGCAAGCATGGCAAGGCTGTTGCTTTCTAAGCTAAATTATATGCAGATATTAAGAAATAATAAAGAGAACTGACATCTTGTACGATGGATGATTGCAGCTGACTCTTATCGTGTTCCCAACCATCTTGGCACGGTAAAGTCTCGGCGGTACCATTCATCGACGAGTCGTATGATGGGTCAAAATCCACGCCTTTGTGCGAAAGAAAGAAATGATTATATTCATTCATGTATATATCTATTTATTTATTTATGTACTTATTCATTTTTTGTAAATATTCATTTATTCATGATATTTATTTACTTATCTATTTATTCATTTTCAATATCTATTTATTCATTCATTCATTAATTCGTTCGTTAATTCGTGCATTTATTCATTCATTCATTTTTTCGTTCATAAAAGTAGTTCGAAGTCAAAAGATTGACACCAGAAAATTGTGCAATTGCTTGTAAAGTAGTTAGACATTCCATAATTAATAAAGCGAACGAAAAATGTTCATTCGCTTTTAAAGCCAATAAATAATAGGTAGTCTATATTCCAAGAGTTTCGAGCGCCATGCATGTGCTTGCAAGTATTATGTGTATGTGTATATAATTATGTGGCCGGCAATTATTTATGTAAAATAATTGTTATACTTCTATTTTTTATATTTACTTTTACCTGTGATGTTATACATATAGCATTGATCGTAGACGAGATCCCCGTCGTCCTCGTAACTGACTGGGATACTACCGTTCTTCTTCGCATCATTGCAATCTTCAACAGACAAATTCCACTCAGTGCAGTTCTCATCCTCCCAATTTTCGGCCTGGTTTGTATAATGATAAAATAATGATAATATTCTTGGTTTATATCTCACTTTACACACCGACGATGTCTGTAAGCCATGTAAGCCATTTACAGATATACATATATTATTAGCCTGGTCATTCAGGCTTGACCACGTATAAATGTCTGCATGTGGCATTCTAGCGAGGCGCCATTTTACAGACGATCACAATGCCGAGGAAACTACAATGACTTTGCATCCTACCGAGTATATCCATTTAACACCTCCCGGGTGGAGACTGGCGAATGTGGATTAATGTCTGCCAAAGGAGGTTATAGTGTCGGGTTGGGTTTCGAACCTTCAACCCTTGGATTGGTTTTTAGCCTAGTGGATTAGCCTTAGAAGTACGAGGAGGGTGAGTAGCCTCCCCCTCCCCCCGATATTCTGGCAACCAGCACCACCTCAAATTCTTGATTCGGTAGCGATGTGCTCAAAATAATATTCTTTTAATCTGAGCAGAGAGGTGGTGAAATATCAACATATTCGGTTAGCAGCCCGTGCCTGAATACCAATATTTGGGCAGTGAGAACCCCGAATTGTCTAATTTTTTACAGGAGGTGACCGAATGTGTAACTTCTGTACATTTCACTACAACACAATTTCAATTATTTGTGCTCTCGCTTCACTCGCACGCGTAAAAATAAAGTAACTAAAGCGTAGATATTCGGGCATAAAGCGTCAACCTCAATTGAGAAAAAACCGCTCGTACGCCTATATGCGCGTATAGCTTCTTATTATCATTATCATTATCATTATTATTATTTCTTTCATTATCATTATCGGCACTAATATATAGATTTTATTTTGTTGTTGTTATTATACTTATTATTATATTTTTGATCAATGGAATCCTGTTTAGTGATTGGTCAACATAGCATCATGTGATCAAACATAACATTGCTATGATGTAACCGTGACGTTATCCATGGTATAGTGCAAACTATACCATGGCACTATACCATGAATGACGTAATATGTATGCGATCGATCAAGATCAATGTGCTATCGGTTGCGGTCACGGTACTGTCGTCTGCGCTGCTCTCACTGCACTCTACACTACTTTAGTGACAGTAAACATAATTATAATTATTATTATTATTATTATTTTTATGAAGGTTGGTTTGAAAAATATAAAACAAATATACCATGCACTATTTTAAGCCATTAGTTAAAATTATGGATTCCTTGGCGACGGAAATGGCACTATTTTCTTTGGGGCTACGCCCCTTAGAAAATAGTGTTATTCCTGCCACCTCGATACATAATTTCAACAAGAGCCTCTCAGTGCATAGAATATTTGTTTACTAGTACTAATAATAATGATAATAATAATAACTATTATTATTATAGTAATAATAGTAATTATAATAATAATTATAATAATAATAAGGATAATAATATTAATAAAAATAATAATAGTTATAATAATGATAATAATAATAATAATACAAATTAACTACTACTACTACTACTCTTACTGGAGCGGTTGCTGCTGTTGTCATTACTTCTACTAATATCATAATCTTCATAATAAATATCCTTTCCACAAAATCTATCATTCTTCGTTCACTTATTATTTGTTTTGTTCTTTATCTCTTTCCTTTTTTCTTTTTTGTTCCATATGACCTTTTTGGGGCCCTTTTTTTTCCATCTCTCTTTGGCTTTTATTTCCATTATCTTTAAATGTCTATAACGGGCTTATTAGAGCCGGTATTTCGTACTAAGCGCTATATAAATCCAGATTATTATTATTATTATCTGTCAGTTTCTTAATCTATCTATATCTTTCTATTCCATTTCTTTCTAATAAAAAACAATTTCCTTTTCTTCTTACCGTACACCAATGATCTGTAGTCCCAGCTATAAAAACCTGTGTCATGGAGTGAAATGCGGTGGTAGCTGCCATCAAACATACGACCAGATAAACGCGTCTCTGATAGGGGCCGAACGAGCCCAGCTCACCAAGAATATCGTCGAAACGCATCCTGAATGATGATCACTAACAACCAAACAAAATGACAAAAGACAAAATATAAAAATATACTTTCACAGGGGTTCAACTCTCAACACGGATCCAACGAAGTATATACCCCCCCCACCCTCGAATTAAAGAAAGGGAGAAAGCAAGAGAACATGAAGAAGAAGATCGAAGAAATACAAGGCTTATACACCCTTTCAATTTCCTACCACTAAAACAAAATTACCACTTATAGACAACTGTCCCTTGCCCCGTTCCCTCACCCTTCTACAGAAAAAGGCTATATTATTCGCGTTGTCATTTTTCGTTCCCGCCCCAACCCTTAACAATTTGCGCTTTAATATAATGAAGGAAGCACTAGGACTGGTAAATCTACTTTTCAATGCCGTAGGCCAGATACAAATCCAGGTGAGAATAGTTGTCATGGTCTGTGAAAGAAAATCACACATTAGCAGCATGTAGAGAGTTATGATTAATCATGACCGGTCTGTATAATGCCATCCATTGATTTGTGCTCACTACCGAACTTGCGATCGATAACAATCTTTGAAATACACTGCTATTATGTATGATGGCTACATAAGAAATTAAATATTAACTAGACATATAATACTTGTTTGGAACAAGTATAGGTGGGCTGGTCAACTAAAATTTGAGACAAAATAGAGCAAAAATAAGCGACATACTGCTTACAAATTCTTAAAAAACAATATCATGTAGATTCATAACGTGAACTAAATTCACCTTCTATAGGCATAACACGCAAATTATGAAGTTTTTGACATGAGGCCTTTAATCAACATTTTCACTATGATGACGTCATCAAAATGAAAAATGATTATTACTGCGCTTGTAGAGAATTGTCTTAGTTACAACATATCGAAATTTAGAAGAAAATCGATCAATATTTACAGAGATACAATCAATTTTACATAAATATGCTGACGTCATAATATGCAAATTCGTATTTTGAGTTCCAAGGCCATTGTGATGATGTCACGATACACTTAATGGCCAAATGAGACATGGAATCATATTTCCGACTCATACTCTATCTAAATATGAACAAAAAAAATTGAGGATCCCGGTGCATTCCAAAGAGCTATAACGGATTTTGTATAGGCATGTTTTTGCCCATATATGCTATGTATTAAAAGAGCTCGCGCGCACTGACATTTATCTTGAATTTACGCTCATCTTGTTAATAATGGTCATAAAGAGATAAACATGGAATCAAATTCCTTGAAAAAATATGAGAAATATCATGAAAGAAAAAAAAATGGCGATTCTATGTTTTGTAATGGTGTTACGCGCGAAAACGCGCGCGCATGCTCGTACGCGCGATTTTTTATAAAATGCTTAAAATGATCTGAAACGTATGCAAAATAAATTCGAGACGATTTTGAGCATTTTGAAATTTTGTGCGCGCACTGACGCGCGGACGTACGCGCACGCGCGCGTTTTTTGACCTGAAATTGACTGGACTGATATTGACCTTGATCATAATAAATATGAATGAGAAATACCTTTTGGTTTTGAATATATGATCATGAGTTTATTTTCAGAAAATTTCACAAAATGGCGCCTAGATGACGTCATCAGTCAAGGTCAAGGTTGAAAACCTTACTGTGTTTTGTCCATATGCCTATACATATGTGTGCCAAATATCAAAGCATTTGATTGAACCATTTCAAAGTAATTTTGCTAACAAAAAAGTGGGTCGAAATAAGAAAAATAAATAAATAAACTAGACATAATACTTGTTTGGAACAAGTATAGGTGGGCTGGTCAACTTAAATTTGAAAACAAAATAGAGCAAAATTAAGCGAGATACTGCTTGAAAATTCTTAAAAAACACTATCATGTAGATTCATTACGTGAACGAAATTCACCTTCTATAGTCATAACACGCAAATTATGAAATTTCTGACACGAGGCCTTTAATCAAAATTTTCACTCTGATGACGTCATCAAAATGAAAAATGGTTATTACTGCGCTTGTAGAGAATTATCTTAGCTACAACATATTGAAATTTTGAAGAAAATTGATCAATATTTACAGATATACAATCAATTTTACATAAATATGCTGACGTCATAATATGCAAATTCGTATTTTGAGTTCCAAGGCCATTGTGATGATGTCACGATACACTTAATGGCCAAATGAGACATAGAATCATATTTTCGACTCATACTCTATCTAAATATGAAAAAAAATTGAGGATCCCGGTGCATTCCAAAGAGCTATAACGGATTTTGTATAGGCATGTTTTTGCCCATATATGCTATGTATTAAAAGAGCTCGCGCGCACTGACATTTATCTTGAATTGACGCTCATCTTGTTAATAATGGTCATAAAGAGATAAACATGGTATCAAATTCCTTGAAAAAATATGAGAATTAACATGAAAGAAAAAAAAAATGGCGATTCTATGTTTTGTAATGGTGTTACGCGCGAAAACGCGCGCGCATGCTCGTACGCGCGATTTTTTATAAAATGCTTAAAATGACCTGAAACGTATGCAAAATAAATTTGAGACGATTTTGAGCATTTATTTTTTTTGCGCGCGCACTGACGCGCGGACGTACGCGCACGCGCGCGTTTTTTGACCTGAAATTGACTGGACTGATATTGACCTTGATCATAATAAATATGAATGAGAAATACCTTTTGGTTATGAAGATATGATCATGAGTTTATTTTCAGAAAATTTCACAAAATGGCGCCTAGATGACGTCATCAATCAAGGTCAAGGTTGAAAACCTTACTGTGTTTTGTCCATATGCCTATACATATGTGTGCCCAATTTCAAGTGATTTGACTTAGACAATTTCAAGTTATCTTGCTAACAAAAAAGTGGCGAGAATTAAGAAAAATAAATAAATAACTAGACATATAATACTTGTTTGGAACAAGTATAGGTGGGCTGGTCAACTAAAATTTGAGACAAAATAGAGCAAAAATAAGCGACATACTGCTTACAAATTCTTAAAAAACAATATCATGTAGATTCATAACGTGAACTTAATCCACCTTCTATAGGCATAACACGCAAATTATGAAGTTTTTGACATGAGGCCTTTAATCAAAATTTTCACTATGATGACGTCATCAAAATGAAAAATGGTTATTACTGCGCTTGTAGAGAATTGTCTTAGCTACAACATATCGAAATTTTGAAGAAAAATGATCAATATTTACAGAGATACAATCAATTTTACATAAATATGCTGACGTCATAATATGCAAATTTGTATTTTGAGTTCCAAGGTCATTGTGATGATGTCACGATACACTTAATGGCCAAATGAGACATGAAATCATATTTCCGACTCATACTCTATCTAAATATGAAAAAAAATTGAGGATCCCGGTGCATTCCAAAGAGCTATAACCGATTTTGTATAGGCATGTTTTTGCCTATATATGCTATGTATTTAAAAGAGCTCGCGCACACTGACATTTATCTTGAATTTACGCTCATCTTGTTAATAATGGTCATAAAGAGATAAACATGGTATCAAATTCCTTGAAAAAATATGAGAAATATCATGAAAGAAAAAAAAATGGCAATTCTATGTTTTGTAATGGTGTTACGCGCGAAAACGCGCGCGCATGCTCGTACGCGCGATTTTTTATAAAATGCCTAAAATGACCTGAAACGTATGCAAAAAAAATTCGAGACGATTTTGAGCATTTAAAAATTTTGCGCGCGCACTGACGCGCGGACGTACGCGCACGCGCGCGTTTTTGACCTGAAATTGACTGGACTGATATTGACCTTGATCATAATAAATATGAATAAGAAATACCTTTTGGTTATGAAGATATGATCATGAGTTTATTTTCAGAAAATTTCACAAAATGGCGCCTAGATGACGTCATCAGTCAAGGTCAAGGTTGAAAACCTTACTGTGTTTTGTCCATATGCCTATACATATGTGTGCCCAATTTCAAGTGATTTGACTTAGACAATTTCAAGTTATCTTGCTAACAAAAAAGTGGCGAGAATTAAGAAAAATAAATAAATAACTAGACATATAATACTTGTTTGGAACAAGTATAGGTGGGCTGGTCAACTAAAATTTGAGACAAAATAGAGCAAAAATAAGCGACATACTGCTTACAAATTCTTAAAAAACAATATCATGTAGATTCATAACGTGAACTTAATCCACCTTCTATAGGCATAACACGCAAATTATGAAGTTTTTGACATGAGGCCTTTAATCAAAATTTTCACTATGATGACGTCATCAAAATGAAAAATGGTTATTACTGCGCTTGTAGAGAATTGTCTTAGCTACAACATATCGAAATTTTGAAGAAAAATGATCAATATTTACAGAGATACAATCAATTTTACATAAATATGCTGACGTCATAATATGCAAATTTGTATTTTGAGTTCCAAGGTCATTGTGATGATGTCACGATACACTTAATGGCCAAATGAGACATGAAATCATATTTCCGACTCATACTCTATCTAAATATGAAAAAAAATTGAGGATCCCGGTGCATTCCAAAGAGCTATAACCGATTTTGTATAGGCATGTTTTTGCCTATATATGCTATGTATTTAAAAGAGCTCGCGCACACTGACATTTATCTTGAATTTACGCTCATCTTGTTAATAATGGTCATAAAGAGATAAACATGGTATCAAATTCCTTGAAAAAATATGAGAAATATCATGAAAGAAAACAAAATGGCAATTCTATGTTTTGTAATGGTGTTACGCGCGAAAACGCGCGCGCATGCTCGTACGCGCGATTTTTTATAAAATGGCTTAAATGACCTGAAACGTATGCAAAAAAAATTCGAGACGATTTTGAGCATTTAAAAATTTTGCGCGCGCACTGACGCGCGGACGTACGCGCACGCGCGCGTTTTTGACCTGAAATTGACTGGACTGATATTGACCTTGATCATAATAAATATGAATAAGAAATACCTTTTGGTTATGAAGATATGATCATGAGTTTATTTTCAGAAAATTTCACAAAATGGCGCCTAGATGACGTCATCAGTCAAGGTCAAGGTTAAAAACCTTACCGTGTTTTGTCCATATGCCTATACATATGTGTGCCAAATATCAAAGTATTTGATTGAACTATTTCAAAGTTATCTTGCTAACAAAAAAGTGGCGAGAATTAAGAAAAATAAATAAATAGACATATAATACTTGTTTGGAACAAGTATAGGTGGGCTGTCAACTAAAATTTGAGACAAAATAGAGCAAAAATAAGCGACATACTGCTTACAAATTCTTAAAAAACAATATCATGTAGATTCATAACGTGAACTAAATTCACCTTCTATAGGCATAACACGCAAATTATGAAGTTTTTGACATGAGGCCTTTAATCAAAATTTTCACTATGATGACGTCATCAAAATGAAAAATGGTTATTACTGCGCTTGTAGAGAATTGTCTTAGCTACAACATATCGAAATTTTGAAGAAAAATTATCAATATTTACAGAGAAACAATAAATTTTACATAAATATGCTGACGTCATAATATGCAAATTCGTATTTTGAGTTCCAAGGCCATTGTGATGATGTCACGATACACTTAATGGCCAAATGAGACATGGAATCATATTTCCAACTCATACTCTATCTTAATATGAAAAAAAATTGAGGATCCCGGTGCATTCCAAAGAGCTATAACGGATTTTGTATAGGCATGTTTTTGCCCATATATGCTATGTATTAAAAGACCTCGCACGCACTGACATTTATCTTGAATTTACGCTCATCTTGTTAATAAAGGTCATAAAGAGATAAACATGGAATCAAATTCCTTGAAAAAATATGAGAAATATCATGAAAGAAAAAAAAATGGCGATTCTATGTTTTTTAATGGTGTTACGCGCGAAAACGCGCGCGCATGCTCGTACGCGCGATTTTTTATAAAATACTTAAAATGACCTAAAACGTATGCAAAATAAATTTGAGACGATTTTGAGCATTTAAAAATTTTGCGCGCGCACTGACGCGCGGACGTACGCGCACGCGCGCGTTTTTTGACCTGAAATTGACCGGACGGATATTGACCTTGTCCATAATAAATATGAATGAGAAATACCTTTTGGTTATGAAGATATGATCATGAGTTTATTTTCAGAAAATTTCACAAAATGGCGCCTAGATGACGTCATCAGTCAAGGTCAAGGTTGAAAACATTACTTTGTTTTGTTCATATGCCTATACATATGTGTGCCAAATTTCAAGGCATTTGATTGTGCCATTTTCAAGTTATCTTGTTAACAAAAAAGTGGGTAGAATTAAGAAAAATAAATAATAAAGAATAAATAAAGGCGATTTTAACAAAAATATAAGGTGGTCTGTATTAGATACAGCCCACCTGATAAATAAAGGCAATTTTAACAAAAATATAAGGTGGTCTGTATTAGATACAGCCCACCTGATAAAGGCAATTTTAACAAAAATATAAGGTGGTCTGTATTAGATACAGCCCACCTGATAATAAATAAATAAAAATAAAGGCAATTTTAACAAAAATATAAGGTGGTCTGTATTAGATACAGCCTACCTGATAAATAATAAAGGCAATTTTAACAACATTATAAGGTGGTCTGTATTAGATACAGCCCACCTGATAAATAAATAATAAATAATAAAGGCGATTTTAACAAAAATATAAGGTGGTCTGTATTAGATACAGCCCACCTGATAAAGGCAATTTTAACAAAAATATAAGGTGGTCTGTATTAGATACAGCCCACCTGATAATAAATAAATAAAGGCAATTTTAACAAAATTATAAGGTGGTCTGTATTAGATACAGCCCACCTGATAAGGAAATATAGATATGGAATATGTAATGCACTTAGCACACATAGTACAAAGCTGGACAGGAACGTGTTTCTAATTTTGGCGAAGGCTATATACATGTAAGTACATGATCATTGGTATATAATATTTTCAGCTAAAACTTCTATGAACCAAAATTGGAATATTTGTTGTAAATAGAGTGTATAGAGTCAAGGCTTGATCATCAAGTACCAAGCACACTCACTGCATATGTGCATTGGGGGTGGTAGTTGTTTGGTAGGGGCAATTGAAAACGTCTGTTTGGGGTCAGTTATGCGTAGTGATTAATTTGATGCACACGAGATAATATTAGATGTATTTCTTTATCTGCTTGCAAAAAAAAACTAGATGGAACTTCGACTGCGCGCAGTCGAAAATGATGCCTCCGTCATAGAGCAATTTTACAAACCAAAACAGGAGAAATTTTTCAAATTCAAGTTCAACTGTAATCCATTAACAGGTTCTCAAAATATCGTGATTACAAGCAATTTCTCATATACATATATGACCCTTTGATCTTTGACCTCATGACCCTAAAATCTACTCAGTTCTTGGCTCTGCAAGATGTCCTGAGTTAATAGTAATCCATCTTTCAGTTCTAATGAGAATGCGATCACAAGCTTTTTTTGCATGCATAATGAGCCGCATGACCTTTGACCTTGACCTCATGACCCCAAAATCTAATCAGTTCATCTGCAAGTAACATACATGACCTAAGTTTGGCAGGAATCCATCAATCGGTTCTTAAGATAACGCGATCATGAGCTGTTTTTGCATACATAATGTGCGCTGTGACCTTTGAACTTTGACCTAGTTACCCCAAAATCTAATCAGTTCATCGGCTCTGCAAGTAACATACATGACCTAAATTTGGCAGGAATCCATCAATCGGTTCTTCGGATAACGCGATCACGAGCTGTTTTTGCATACATAATGAGCCCTGTGACCTTTGACCTTTGACCTCGTTACCCCAAAATCAACTGTTAAACGAATTTATCATGAGAGAGAGAGAGAACGATAGGGGGTAGCCTATGGCCCAGGTTCAAATTAAGTTCTCTTTTATTTATTAGACCCAGTACTGATGATCATATTTTTATCTACCATGCGATTGCCATGTGTACGCCACACCGAATCAGGCGCGGATCCACGGGCCGATTCTACCGGCCCAGGCCCCCCCCCCCCCCTAGCCTCCCAAACCGGTAAAAATAAATAGGATAGTAACGTAAATTTTACCATTAAAAAAAAAAGCGACCCCCCCCTCCAAAAAAAAAAAAAAAAAAAAAAAAATCTCAAGATTTGCCCCCCCCCCCCCTCTTATGCTGCCGGCTGGATCACATATGGGTCTTTACTGTTACACTATATGGACAGATTGGATAGATGTGTAAATCATTGAAATTATAAGCAATATACGATGCGAAAATGATTCTTCTCCAACTTCCGGATACCAACCTAGGAATACACCAGTTTACAGTTGTATCAGTGCGCATGCGCAGACAGTTGACCTCGGGTCAGTGGCCCCGGAACAGGGCCAAATACACCAGTTTACAGTTGTATCAGTGCGCATGCGCAGACAGTTGATCTCGGGTCACTGGCCCCGGAAGCGGGGTCAACGGCACGGAAGCGGGGCCAATAACGGTATTTATGGGTAAATTAAGATTGCGCCCATGCAAATGATGATGTGCGCGCACAACGCAGCGCGTAGGGCAGTGATATTATCAAAATTTGCATGGGCGCAATCCTAATTTACGCATAAATACATGACCTCTAGGTCATTGGCTTTGTTTAAAATGGCGCACACAACTGTAAACTGGTGTATTGGCCCTGTTCCGGGGCCACTGACCTCTGACCTCTGGTATTTATGCGTAAATTAAGATTGCGCCCATGCAAATGATGATATGCGCGCACAACGCAGCGCGCAGGCAGTGATATCATCATAATTTGCATGGGCGCAATCTTAATTTACGCATAAATACATGACCTCTAGGTCATTGGCTTTGTTTAAAATGGCGCACACAACTGTAAACTGGTGTATTGTTGTTGCGTCCTACGGGACGCAATTACTCACTGCTTTTTACAAAATTCATGCGTGAGATTTGGTTATTTGGTGAGTCCAGGACGCAATAACGCAACTTTCAGCGACACTTGCTTATACATGTATATATTGCTCTAAAAAACAAATATGCCATAATATGTGAGAGGAAGAGATGATACGGTTTTCGCTTGTTTTATATTTTAAACAGAATTTTTATTTTCACCTATAACATTTACTCATGTAAATAAATGGTCAACATTTAATTGTTAGTCTTTAGCAAGTGTCTCATTTGAATAAAATATTGCTTCAGACCATGATGTACGTCATTCAACAAAAATATTGTGACCTGCCAGTGACAAAAATGCGGCATCAAAATATTTGTGCTTCTCTGACCGTAATTAAATGCCTAAAACCCCTGAGCTTCCAGGGGCTCCGCCCCCTAAACCGGCCCCCACACCAATTTACGCTTCGCTCGCTACCCTCTCTCTACCTGATCGTAAATACTTTAGGCCCCCACTTTGATAAACATTCCGCGGGGCCTGTGTATATAATATATATGTGAGGGTATCGACTCGAAGTCATAAATGAGACGAAGCAGTTGTTGCGGTTCTATTGGGTATGAGGCCATTCTTTATTTCATGATGTTCAAATCAAACAAAAGAGGGTAGAAGACCCTTGACTGCATGAAGTCACTTCAGTTGCTGTAGAAAATTAAAAGACACACAAAGTACAGTAAGTATTGCATCATTATGATCACAAATAATTACTTGCTACATCTGCTTTCCAGACCATCTTCCATATTATACAGTGTATGCATTTTAGTTCATACATGTACATTGTATATATATTGAGTTTACCTCAGCCTATGAAATTCATGTAGTAAATAGATCGGCAATGAAGGCCACTCCCTATTTATTACTTTCACATATATATATAACACAATTCTCCAATTAGTGATCCATCATAATCCTTCTATCAGCCTTAAGCAATATAGAAACATATACTCCAACTAATCACAGTACAAGGCTTACCAAAAAGCAATGTTCTACCACGCCTTTCTAGCATTAATAGGCATAACTCAACTACTACCAGCATGCATCCTTCATGTAAATAAAGTTAATTCTCCCTCTTCTTCACACAAATCATAATCTATCCAATTAAGCTCCTCAGCAAATCTTAACATCAGAGAGTTAATTATATACTGTACTCACATATTAAAGTGTCCAAAACCAACTATAGACATCAAGAATATCAGGATGAGACATCAATTACAGCTTCATGTAGGCACAGCTACAACCAGTCTAATCTCTGCTCACTGCATGTATGAGCTTTAACCTGCATGCAGTGAGTGTATGTTCACTGGGGCATATCACTCCTCTTTAGTTAGGTACATTCCTTTTACCCCTGACTAATTTGCATTATAAAGAAAGAGCTATTTCTCATTCCCTCACATATACACATAAAACACTGATCTCTATGATGTCTTTAACGTGACATAGCTTCTTCTCCCCTTGCAAACGAGAAAGAAAACAAGGTCATTAAAAGGGATTAAGCGACAAAAAAAGATGGTGATTAGAATAAATGCAGATATTTGTTTGAATAAGCACTGCTATTCACCAGAATCTTCTTTGTAAAAACAACTTTTACAAATGTCAGCCATGCTTACTGAGTTGAGACGTTCCATTCAATTTAAAAAAACTCATTAAAGAATACACTTCTCCTAATCTGAAAGTGATCTTACAGCACAGTGGCAGAATTGCATGGCTGAGATTTTGTAAAAGTCGTTTATACAAAGAAGATTCTTGTGAAAAGCATTGCTTATTCAAAAAAAAAATCTTTGCATCAATTTGAATCACAATCATTATTTGTCGAATGATCCTTTCATTAAATAACCTTTGTTCGCAGGGGGAGAAGAAGGCCCGGGGCCCTTCCCCCCACCCCCTAGCCTCCCAAACCGGTAAAAAAAAAATGGATAGTAACGTAAATTTTACCTTAAAAAAAAAAAAAAAAAAAAAACGGCACCCCTGACCTGCCAGTGAAACAATTAAATTAAATTAAACTTTTGAATTCCATCGCCCGATGGCTGCGATGGCCGTCTCATTTACAAGGGCCAGCTAGGTCTGCATCTGATGATTGCTATGCATGTCATGATGTACATCTGTTATACCTCGCATGTAGGCTGCTAGACTCTAATATTAGTCGCTTCCATGGTATTTATCATTAGGGACTTTTAGATTCGCACGAAGACTATGTGGATTGCTACGATCGACGTCCTTTTAATGCACTGCCTTGAATGGACGTCACACGTATCAGTCCACGCAAATCTAAAAGTCCCTATTGAAATGGCCAGGCTAGCGTGTAAAACAAAATTGCGCACGCGGGGCCTGTGTATATAATATATACGCATACAACACTGATCTTTATGATGTCTTTAACGTAACATATCTTCTTCTCCCCTTGCAAACGAGAAAGAAAACAAGGTCATTAAAAGGGATTAAGCGACAAATAATGATTGTGATTCAAATTGATGCGAATATTTGTTTGAATAAGCACTGCTATTCACCAGAATCTTCTTTGTAATTTTTTTTTACAAATCTCAGCCATGCTTACTGAGTTGAGACGTTCTATTCAATTTAAAATACTCATTAAAGAATACACTTCTCCTAATCTGAAAGTGATCTTACAACACAGTGGCAGAATTGCATGGCTGAGATTTGTAAAAGTCGTTTTTACAAAGAAGATTCTGGTGAAAAGCATTGCTTATTCAAAAAAAATCCTTGCATCAATTTGAATCACAATGATCATTTTGTCGCATGATCCTTTTATTAAATAACCTTGTTTTCTTTTTTATTTGCAGGGGGAGAAGAAGCTATGTCACGTTAAGAAATCATAAAGATCAGTTGTATTATGCGTATATACATATGAATACAGAACAAAATATTGATTATCAGAATGTCATTTTGGAATACCTTTATAAAAATACCCGATCTTACTGTGCCGATACCACATTGTCTATAGCCCTTATCAGTATTAGTATGATGATGATGATGATGATGAACAGCATTTCAGTATAATGCTTTTCCTCAAAAACAGTTTCGCTATTTTTTTAGGGTTGAGACGTAACGTCTCAACCCTAAAAAAATAGCGAAACTGTTTTTGAGGAAAAGCATTATACTGAAATGCTGTTCATCATCATCATCATCATCATACTAATACTGATAAGGGCTATAGACAATGTGGTATCGGCACAGTAAGATAAACCCTGAACCATTGCATACAGATGGTGGTTCTCTCTCTCTCTCTCTCTATTTCTTTTAATCATGCATTATCAACTACATAGAAAGCAGCAACAAACAACTTAGGGTTATCTGGGATAGGTGAAAGTGAGAGTTAAAAAGAAAGTCATGTAAAAATGGCATTTCACCTCCCCCCCCCCAAAAAAAAAAAATGTTCCTCCTCTACAGCATCCAACCCCCCCCCCGCTTATTCACCAGCAAAATTTTCCCCAAAAACTGGACCCCCCCAAAAAAAAAAAATATGTGCTCTTACCAACCCCCCCCCCCCCCCCGATCATTTGCCGTTCACCGGTGGCTGATTCGCCGCTAAATATTTTCTCAAGATTTGGGCCCCCCCTCTTGCCGCCGGCTGGATCCGCCCCTGCACCGAATAGCATCTCATTTTCGTTTATTGTTGTAAAGAACTTATTGACATGCACCCAGTAGATTTCCATGATGTGGTTGATCTTCTTATTAAGACCAAGATCAATCACATCATCATAATCTACAGGGTGCAACTAAACATTCTTAACAACAATTGAATTTCTTTCAGGAAGCCTAACGATAAAAGCTGTTTTTTATTCAAAGAGCATCGTAGAAACGATGAACAAATAAGAATAATAATACAATGTCGTTAAGCGTGAGATCGTTCACTTCTTTCTCACCCCGCCAAATAATCCGAACAAAAGAATCAACCGAGGGTAATCAACTGTTAAAGGGATAGTTGAGTTCTCTTTTCAGACCGCAAATGCCTTCAAAGTGCATGGTTATTGCTCTTATTCTTATCTTTGACATTTATAGTGCCCATTTAGAACCTAACATTGCTATGAAGGTAATTTTAGACCCCAAAATGTTTGAAATTTAGCCAATACGATCATACCAATTCTGCTCCACTTTCCAAAAAACACGGTGACCGTTCATTAATTATTTAATTGAAAATAACAATACATGAGCGGGCTAATTGTGAATCTGGTAAATCAACTGGTAATCATCTACTGGTTTTCTGGTAAAGCAACTGGTAATCATCTACTGGTTTTCAACTGGTAAATCAACTGGTAATCATCTACTGGTAAATCAACTGGTCTCAGATGTCAACTGGTATTTCTACTGGTTTCCAAATGTTATCAGTCGAGACCAGTTCAAAACAGTAGATACCAGTTGGAAATCCCAGGCGCGGATCTACGGGGGGGGTTTAGGGGGTTTAAACCCCCCCCTTGGGCGGCCCAAAAAAAAAAAAAAAAAAAAAAAGGGAAAAAAAAGAGAAAAAAAAGAAAAAAAGAAAGAAAAAAGAACGCACGCTGGAGAGAAACCCTTTCAAGTGCAAATATTGTGAGAAGATATTCAACTCATCTGGTAACTTAACCAAACACATGATAACTCTGGATATAACTGTGTATTTAACTGTTACTTGATTTAAAAAGACGTTATCATGCACTGCTTTTTATGGTCTCCATTGTGTTAATAGATGCCAGGAAAACATCACTTACGGGGTTCAAATAAACACCCCCAAAAAAATCGGCTCGCCGCTTCGCGGCTCGTGGACGATGCTCCGCATCGTCATTATTTTATTTAACTGTTACTTGATTTAAAAAGACATTATCATGCACTGCTTTTTATGGTCTCCATTGTGTTAATAGATGCCAGGAAAACATCACTTACGGGGTTCAAATAAACACCCACAAAAAATCGGCTCGCCGCTTCGCGGCTCGTGGACGATGCTCCGCATCGTCATTATTTTGGTCAAACCCCCCCCTTAGCAAAAAGCTAGATCCGCCCCTGAATCCTTACTGGTATCAACTGGAATTTCGACCTGGGAGAAGATAATTCTAATCAGCTAATACCAAAACAGGTAGAGGAAAGTTTAAACTATTTATTTAAATCGTACCATTATGAGTCGCATCGCTTAACCGACACCAAATTCCTGGCCATTAGATGTACTGTAAAGTTCGGTCTGCTGTCAGTCTAGGGTCGGTCTCGATGGTGAAACTATTACGGCAGTAGGCCTATCACTTTCCCCAGTAAATACCACAAGAAAGTTGAATGCCTCCGGTTATATTTAAGATGGTGTAGGTAGCTATAGGGTTTGTTAAAACTTCGATGAAAGCTTGGGGAGCTTTCATGTTGTATTTTCATATCCCACTTTAATTTTCCCGTATTCAAATTGTCCAATCGTACTTGAAAACAAAAACATACTGTCTTAATTACGATGAAAATACTTTAGTGAAAATAGGAAGGAGAAGGAGAAGAACAAGAACAAGAAGAACAAGAAGAACAAGAAGAAGAAGAAGAAGTGGGAAAAGGAGGAAGAGAATGAGGAAATTAGGAAGAAGAATAGGAAGAAAAGAAGAAGATGAAGAAGAAGAAGAAGAAGGAGAAGAAGAAGAAGGAGAAGAAGAAGCAGGAGGAGGAGGAGGAGGAGGAGGAAAAGAAAAATAATATGAAGGAAAATAAGAAGTGGAAGAAGAAGAAGAAGAAGAAGAAATATCAGAGAGAGATCGAAATTAGCAACTTCCCGATATTCCCATATTCCATATTGATGATTTTGGTGTGGTTAGATGATCGTCCGCCTAATAATGCTTACCCCCCCCCCCCCAAAAAAAAGAAGCATTATACTGATAAAATTGAAACAATATAACAAAATCATTCTGAAGTTACAGAAGCAGAAGACACACATGATATAATTATGTCGCATACAGTATGAAAAACGTAATAAGTGTATGGTTTCAGAAAAAATAATATCTGAACAAAATTGCACGAAACACAATATTATCATAACAAATTCTGAGGAAATATACACTATGCATTAGATGATAAAAGTAATGAAAGATTGTCACTGAGAAAATAATAAATCAAATACAAAGCAATTTATTATTTTCATAGCCTAGATCTAGATTTAAAAAGTATAAATAACCAATTGTAATTTCAAATGTAAACCTTACTAGCAAACTTCAAATTTTGTCTAAAACTACAGGCTAAATGCAATATTGAAATTGAGAAATGATAGACTAGAGAATTTTCATTTTTTAATGTGAGAAAAAACACTTACCTGCTTTTACAGGTTTCAGCAGCTCAAAATTGAATAGGTCGGTAAATGCACAACAGACTAGTCTGACAGGATACGCTCAAATGATCATGGCAATATAGAATATAGCAGGGATTAGATTCCATACAACAGAAGACTGTACTGTTGATAAAGTTCCGTTCACTCAACTTTGGCTCATCAAAAGTGCATGGTTCGACCTTATAAGGCGGGATCCAGGGATCATATGGGCGGATGGCGTTATTTTTTTCTGCGGCACAGATTGGGGCATGGTGCGTGTTGGGCCTATTATATGGGAAGTACGTTCTTTCCCTTCTGAATAGTGTTTGCACGTACGTGAGACTAGTCATGTTCGCTAGCGCATAGCGCTGCGAAGAAGTTTGTATATCCATCGCGAACTATGTGTTTAGATAACATTCCTCTTCGTTAACTTAGTTAAGTTTTATTGACTAATTATTGTGATGTTCTCCTTATTGACGTGCTGCCTCCTCTTCAGATTTCCAATTTCATTTTCATTGTTGATGTAATGATTTTCCATACGGTAGTGGATTACATGTAACCGACCTCTACTACTAGTACGCACATGACCACTATTAGTCTGTAAATCAAGACCCCTTTTAAAACAAAGCCCCAATCTGTGCCGCAGAAAAAAATAACGCGGGCAGATGGGGCCGCGACCCCAGCGATCGAATGCGGAAAGTTCCCAAATCAGACGGAGGTACCGATTGGTTTAATCTTTTGACGGTGGTTTTTTCATCCAATGAGAATCATTTATATATCAAAATGTTCAGAATGAACTGAATGACATGAATCTTTTTCCGGTGGTAAAAAATTGCCTTCTCCCGGCAAGGAACCGCCAGATATAGCCAGGATCGGAGCGTTTAGTCAAAAAGTTCGATATAACAGAACAAAAAAATATCGTGATTTTTACATCACCATAAAGAAGAAAAGTCAAATTTTCTAATGCTTTTTCCGGATGTGAACTAGGCCGATCGGATCAAAAGATGAAGTTGAAAAGGGGGGATTTTGGCACATTTTTAAAGCTTTTCACGTCGGTGCGCGGTGTGTTTGAAGAGGTTGACGCTTAAGTGTATGGGTAAAATCCAATGTGGTACAAGTCTCAACAGTTTCACGCTAAAAAAAAAAATTAATGGAGGTATATTTGGCAATTCATAAGGGCCAGAGCACTAATTCTTCGCCGCCTTGCCCTCTCGCCCTGAAAAATCCTCCTCTGTATGTGGAAACTTTCCATTTCCCCCCTCCTATCGAGAGAGAACCGGCAAGCGTTACAAACTTCTTATTCCAATTTTAGATTAGGAAAAACATTATTTCTGGGAAGAAAAGTGAAACATAATACATTTTTTTGACATTTTTGACATTGCTGAATATGCTGAAGGTGCTCCAAAATTATCCCGGCTCTAGTTATAATATGCTACCGATTCTGTTGCTCACACTCGTTCAAGGAATTCCTTCCCACCTTTCTTTTAAAACCCAGAGTTTTTTTGGAACTAGAGATAGATGCCATGTGTTGCGTCTGGCCAGATGAAAGGGGCTACCTGTAGATTTATACATGTTGTGGTGCATCCGGGGGGGGGGGGGTGGAAGCATGATGGGTATAGACATGTGCAAATCCTATTATGCATGGATATCCCAACAATAATGAAAATTCTAAATAACTTCGTAGGGCGCTTCGGGTTTTTTTTTACGTGTTGGAATTGTGCTTATTTGATGTGCGATAATGTGGTGGAGAAACGTTTACAGTGCACTCTCGTTATAAAGAACACCGATATAACAAAATTTCATTATAAAGAAGTAAAATCTCTGGTCCCATATGTGGGATTCCCTTTGTATTCTATTGTTTTTGCAACCCTGATACATGTATAAACAAATTTGATTATAAAGGAATTTCATGGGTCCCGAGGACTTCTTTATAATGAGAGTGCACTGTACATGGTGTTCTAGAGGTGAAGGATATGCAGGATGTTAAGAATGTGGATAAGATATCCCTCCCCGCCCGTGGCAGTGACCAATAAAAGACAATGACACCATGGACCGTGTGTTGAGTGGTCTGACATAAGTGTAACGTTTATATTTAGGAAAAGTCTGTTGACCTCCAAAGTATATACAGTATTTAAGATAATTACTAATTTTTTTATCAATGATGGTCCAAACGTGAAGCATTGGTGGAGGAGTACATGTATGGGCTAGGAGGAAGTACACTCCCTTCACAATGGCGATTCCCTCATTCACATAATGATGTATGTCATCACTCTCAAGTGAAGCAAGTATTGGAACAACTGGGAACAACCTCTCGAGAGGAGTATAGGGGGAAGTGTCGTGGCAGTATTGGAATGCCCTTACAGTACACTCCCCTCAAGAAGTTGTTCCCTCATTCACTTACAGTGCACTCTCGTTATAAAGAACACTGATATAACAAAATTTCATTTTAAAGAAGTAAAATCTCTGGTCCCATATCTCGGATTTCCTTTGTATTCTATTGTTTTGGCAGCCCTGATATAAAGAAATTTCGTTATAAAGAAACAATTTCATGGGTCCCAAGGACTTCTTTATAACGAGACGACCAAGATGTGACTTTTGCTTTGGACTACCATCCCCCTGTTCATGAGGAAAATGATGAACAACCGAAGATTTGGGGGTATGAGTTACAGGTTAATGCTAGTGTTGGACAATAATTAAAAGATTAAGGTGTTAGCAAAATCAACAGGTACAATTACTTTGGCTACATGCAGTGTTTGTTGAAGGCATGCTGAAGGGATTTTAATGTAGGCCTACTGGTACCTGTCTTGAACTGTTTTGATGTTGCACATAATTTTGTGTAATGTTCCTGTGCTTGGAGGATGACTGTTGTTGATGAAGGATTCTGGTGGTGAGAGGATGCATTACCCATACGGGGAATACATCCTCTCACCTACTGATTTTGATGTTGGAAATGAATGTTGGGATAGTGTCTGTACTCACATTGGCTGGAGTTGTTCATGGGTGAAATTGTCCGAAGTCCTCCCAAATTAGATTTGGGTAGCGTTGACGCATGCGGTTGAAGACGCATGCGGTTGAAGACTATCACATGAACATAACAAATGATCTTCCATGGAAAACATTTACCAAAAGTTTATATTTAATTGTAAAGTGTCAGTACAAGGTGGCAGATTTACAATGTATTCCACACACAAAAAAGACAATCGGCATGGTCCTTGTCACATACTCTGAGAAACTATAGCGACATATTGCTGAAAGTGGAAAGGATAGGGAAGATGACTATGAGTGTACCAGTGGTAGTCATGATGAGAGCAATTTATACTAAGAATCACTGATTGCTATGTGCACTCAAGTAGCCAGCAGTAACTTTTGAGATGTTGGTATTACACAATGTGTGTTATGGGTAGTTGGATTTTTTTCTTTTAGAGTCTACAAAATTATGAGAACCTTAAATAATTTTTAATTGGTAAAATGACCTTTTAAAGGAAAATGCAAGATTTTGCAACCAATGACAACAAAGCATGCCAAGTGAGTGTGTTGTTTGTAACATATTTTTTCATATGCTCTGGCCTACAACAAATTTGTCAGAGGTGCAGATGTAAATTTATGGTGAAATACATAGTCTTACATGTATAATAGCCCCAAAGGTGAAAGTGATTTCACACGCCCTAATATTTGTTAATACACATCCATTTTTCACAAAATTATACCTATTAGGTGACAAAAAAAAATGGCGGTCAAACCTTCCAGAGAGGGTCGGTCAGTCAGCATTTTTTATTGTGTTTTTGACATTAAATTTTTCGATTAAAAACATGGAAATTATTTGTTCTCAGCTTCTCGCTCACTCACTGCACTCGCAACTTTTCATCCAAGTTTTTTGTCAAAATGGCTGATTTTCCTTGTTTCCAACAAAATTTACAATGATAAAATATAGACCTAAACACCTCAAAATAACAGTAAAATACAAAGACTGACAAATGGAGGAATGAGCCGGAGAGCCAGTAAGGCCCGAAAGTAGCCCACACCTTTACAAAAATATGTATACAATGCATGATATACACAGAAAAAAAAAACAATTAACAAAAGTTGAACGCGTAAAAAAGACTCTGACAAAAACCATTACGACAAGACAAATGTGGACATGCTCTAAAGAAATTACTCATAATTACTAATCAGCTAACGTTTAAGTAGGTTTCGAAAGTGTTTTGTATTTTTTTATTCTTTGATTAGTTTAGGGAGTGAATTCGAAAGGATTAGGCCGGCTGCTTGTATACCATGATCAGAGAAAGCTTTGTTATTGAGTGTATGAGAAAGATCATTAATTTGTGTTGTTTAGTAATGGTAAGTATCAGAGCGCCTTTTGAAGTAGTCTTTGAAAGACACTGGTAAATTATTAATCTAGAATGTATGCATAAATACGCCAAGTTGAAGAGTATACATGTCTATTACAGTATCGTGCATGCGCATTCAGTTTCAGCAGTTCCCTACGAAGAAGAAGTGTTCAAGCGATGCCCGTTATGGACAGAAATTGCTTGAAAACACTGACATCGTAAGTAAAAAATGGTTGTATATGTGATGTAAATGTTCATTAATATCGTGTTAAGATCTCGGTGAGCACAAACATGGAGAGCTCCTAGTCAGGAATCCGCCTGACAAGCAATAGTTCATATCCTGCCCGGTTGACGTGAATTCACGCGCATGAAAATATGCTGGTAATGATGTCTGTCCTTTGTATGAGGGGACTGACCTAACAACACCTCAAGGAAATTTTGGACGGTAATAGGTAGGATGGGGACTTGAGTAACCGGACACTTAATTTTGTGCGTTTTTTCAGAATATGTTGCCAAAAAACGTAATTTCCAAATAATCAGCATTAAAATTTCCATGCAAAATCAGGATTTATGCGAAGAAAAATAACAGCTGCGTCACCGGGTGTCTGTTTGCAACTGCGCGCGATGTTTCCCCGACGCGTATTGCGCCGTTCTAATGCGCGGTGTCCGGGTACTCAACCCGTCCGGAAATACAACCTCTCATGATACCGATTTTGTGAGCACGAAAAAGAAGACTACGACAAGGTTAGGGTCATTTTGAACAGCGATATAAACAAACTGGTAGGTTGATACGGAGTGCCATTCCAGGGAATAAAAATACAGAAGTTTCTTTTTTATCATAAACCTACTCGTAGATTTCATGTTTTGATCGACAAATTGAGGACCTGAAATAATTGTGGACGGTAATGGTAATAGGGCCCCCGTCATACGAGATGAACACGTATGCCCACGCATGGTATTACCGGACACTATTGAATTACCGGACGCGCGTTCTACGCGCGGGACTACACGTATCGAATGTGCAAGTCGAGTGGGGTGATCAAGAAATGTATGACGCATCGTAAGAACACCAAAAAAAAATTAGAAAATTTACACATCTAACTTAGCCTAACGTATGAGTGACAAATACATGCCTTTTTCATGAAATAATCAAATTTTCCTAATGCCCGTGCAAAGTGAATGGCTGTCAAGTTTGTTTTGACTTTTTTGCTATTTGTTTTCCGTGCATTTTCTTCTCGCGCGATTCGCGACTTTTGCGTTTCGCCATAGACATAACACGGTGTCCGGCAATACAGGTCGATTTTCAGCGCCGCGAAATAAGAATCATAACATGTGCAGGGACTAGATCTACGTGGGTACACTTTCCCATGACCATGTGCATGGCATTTTAATTTTAAGCGCCAACATGCTAAATAATCTGGTCAAGTTCACGCGATTTCTACATTTACACTTTTGCGTAGCGAATAATGATTCGAGTAGTGTAAAATCTAAACAGTTAAAAAGTTACTCGCTCAAAATCGCTCAAATTTTGTATCAATTTGAAGAAAAAAAATCACATTTTCACTTACCCATCATTGATGCCATTTGCCTCATGATCATCTTGAACTTTCAACTTTGTTTGGGTGACATTTCCGAGCATCCGAATGCTTCCGAAGACGTTGCTTCCAAGACCTATGATGCCGAAGATGACGTTCTGTGTGACGTCACAGGTCTACTAAATAAAATAATAAAATTCACTTTTTGGTTCAGATATATATACTGTTTCGTATGTTTTTCAGCGTTTTAACCCTCTTGAAACCATTCTAAGGCGTTCCATGCGGCCGTCAGATGGTAAAACGGTCTAACTCGAAAATCGCTGTTCTGAGAAAAATGCCCGGAAAAATGACTTTGAAGTTTAGAGGTTTCAGCTTTTTTAGGAGATGGGTATAATCCATGTTTAGCAATGGGACAAGAAGAAGCATATTAAACACTGATAACTGAAGAATTTTGTGTTTATTTGGGGTTTTAATTATAAAATAAATGAGATTTTTTGTGCAGATAGACTGTTTAACCACAGCACATGAATACACTCCCACTACACACCATAAAATGGTAAAATGGTCTATCATCTAGAAAGACCATAAACACTATTGCCATACTACTAACTCGAAGATAGACCATTTTACCATCTGACAGCGATGATTAAAAAATCTCAATTCAGAAGGTTAAAAGGTTTATGTAAAAGATAGCTCGTTTTACCCCCAAACGATATTACCGGCAATGGGCTAACTCAGAGATAGACCGTTTTACCATCAAATCTGAAGGAAAAATACAAAAAAGTACCAAGATAGCGGAAATTATCTCTAAAAGAAGACACGATGGGACTTTCTCGATAGCACCATTGGAAATAGCGCCCTCACATTACCCGGAAAGTGAATTTACCTCAACAAGTCAAAATTTCGAGTTAGACCGTTTTACCATCTGACGGCCGCATGCGATACAATGTCAAAATGTTGGCTACAACATACGTATATCTGGGGCATTTTAGGTCATTACCTGGTATTTTACTACGAAAGTAATTGAGAGTGTTCCGTTAAAGCCCTAGTCGTGTGGTGCGCCACCTACCGGTGGTTCCGGGAACATTGCGTCTAGGTGGAGAGTGTCAAATGGACATACCGAGGCGAAACAATGACCATCGCATCTCCAGCAATAAATGTGTTTAATCCACTCGACTGCACCGACCCCCTTATTTCTTCTGACTACCCCCCCGCCCCCCGATTTGTCATTGTGACCTTCACAACTTCACAACTTCGTCGAGAGTAGCCACCAATTCAGGTTTCAAACGGTCAAAATGCACAACCTTCAACTCTTCTGGATTCTGTATGTATCATCAGACAACTTCGTCTTTATCTTAAATGGGCCATTCC
Organism: Strongylocentrotus droebachiensis; assembly: GCA_035222895.1. Taxonomy (NCBI): domain Eukaryota; kingdom Metazoa; phylum Echinodermata; class Echinoidea; order Camarodonta; family Strongylocentrotidae; genus Strongylocentrotus; species Strongylocentrotus droebachiensis. Next base: position 453,429 of record JAVYIG010000466.1, on the reverse strand, counting down.
ATCTGTAACTTAGTTTTGGACTCATGCCTTTGTGTCTCTGATTATTTCGCAACCAAACGAAACTTCCCTCTTCGTAACTACTTCCAGCAATTTTCTTGTCGTAGTTTCGCTTCTGTCTTCGGAGATTCTTCTGACTGTGCTCAGTAATCCTTGTATAGACTTTATCCATCCTGCCTCGTAGTTCCTCGACGTAGCCTGTTCCAACTTCTATCTCTGGTTGGATCACGTACTGATCTGAAAGCATTTTCAGTTTTTTTCTGAACATCATCATGTTTGGCGTTTCTCCTATTGTCTCATGAACTGAACTTCTGTATGCTGTTGTAGCTATATGAACATATACTAGGAGGTCCTGGTTGAGTCCGGACACTATCAGGCGTAGTCGCCTAAGAATAGTTTCGGTTTTTCCTCCCAATTAACAAGAATATTGTGAGATAACATTTGGCTGAAGGATTTGTAATGCCCATTAGGTATCAATCCACCTTTCTTGCCAAAGTAACTTTGAACTGTACAAAATTAAACTTGTCTTTTCAAATAACGTAAATTTATTATGCATTTCAATTTCCTGAGTTAGAGCTTTTTTGCGTAGAAGTCTGCCTTTTCATTTCCCACTATCCCACAGTGGCCTGGAATCCATTCCAAAGAGATTTCAATCCCTCTATATTTTAATCGGATCGTTATTATCAATATTTCTGTGACAAAGGATTCGTCACTGAAATGTTTCAAGGCTGTGAGGGCACTTAAGCAGTCTCTAAAAATGACTGCACCTGTATAGATATTTGTTTCTTTGATCCTTTGAAGGGCAAGAACAATGGCAGCCAACTCGGCTCTATACAAGAGGTAAAATTTGCTAATCTTTTACATTGGTGTACAAAAAAGTGTGGGATATAGAAAGCAGCCGAAAGTATGGTGGCCCTGAAGGGATATCCAGATAGACGAAATCGCGAATAATTCACGACAAAATTCACGATGTAGTCAATTTCGTCTCCATTTTCATCATGAATAATTCGCAATTTCGTTTATTCGCGATGACCCGTCAGGGCCACCAATTAAAGGCATCTTCGTCTTCTTCTTTCTCAGACTTTGGTTTCGTTGGCAAACTGATTATATGTACACCATTGTTTGAAATATAGAAATCTTTCAAATTTTTGTTTTAATTCAGGTAAAACAAAGTCATTTGAATAGCTTTAAGAATTCTGTCAATGTTAAAATCGAGAGTCTATATCTACTACGGCCCCGTCTTATTTTTTTTAAATATTTAATATCTTATTATATAAAGAGCTGATATCACTCGCAACTTTGTTCATAAGAGATATGACTTAGGAGTATGCAAACTTGCATTTGTTTTGAGGACTTACGATTGATTTGGGTCAATCGTAACTTTTTATAAGACGGGGTCCTGAACTGGTTATGTATGAAACAATTCTCCTTCAATTCCTGTAATTAATCATTCTTATCGAACCTTTGTTTACAACAATTTTCACTTTCATACTTAGTTAAGAAAAGTTTTGAGGAGAGATGGCGCTCTTCCACTAACACAATAATGAGCATAAAGCTTTTGCAAGACATTAATTTTGGAGAAGGCAATAAAGAGGGGGCAGTAGTGGAGATCGGATTTTATAATTTGTATCTCCAATTAGGATGTGGAAATGTTTGTACGTGTACATAATTTTGTTTAATATTGATATTTGTTTTCTTCTCACTACCTTTAAAGATTCTCTTTCTCTCTACATCTACTTCTTTTTTTTAAATTATATTATCTGACCACTTCCTTGAATTCTTTTAATAGGCAAATAGTGTGGTACGGAATGTCACTGAAACAGCTCCCGTAGGACTTTTGTGCCAATTTTTTATTTTTTTTTGTTTGTTTGTTGTTGCATTTTTGGATTCATTGGGGTCTTTCAGAAATTGATGGGGTTCAAATTTTCCCGAAGACACCAAATTTCCCTATTGCGCTTTATATAAGCCATGTTGGCGCCCAAAATGGACCCCCAAGGAAGTGAAGGAGGGGTCTGAAAATTTGAACCCCATCATTTTTGGCAAATTGGGACCCTCTTGAAGCCAAAACAGCAAAAAAAAAACAATTTTGGCAAAAAAATACTACGGGATTGCATACCATACCGCACTAATATGACTGTCAACAAAAACAATATAATACAATTCCTCCGGTCTTTTTTCTTCTCTCTCTCTCTTTCTCTCTCTCTTTCTCTTTCTATCTTTCTCTCTCTCTCTCTCTCTCTCTCTCTCTTTCTCTCTCTCTCCCTCTCTCTCTCTCTCTCTCTCTGCTCTTACATTTTAGGTGATGTGCTAGTTTTACAACATCTAGTTTCAGAAAAGGCGGAATTACGTTTACCCAATATACGTGCCCGGGGTAAAGAGTCATGACCATTATTACATAGCTGTAGGGAGATGTGAGTCGGTCTAGAGGTACATTCACTTGGTGAGCTCTCTGCCTTCGCCTACAAACTGTGACCCAGAAGAACCCCAGTTTAAACAGAGTCACAATCTTTCAGATGGTAACGTCAGAGGTTGGTGCTAGACGTGGTTTGGTCCCGGTTAGGTGTTTTAACAAAAATGTCAGAGGTAAAAATGTAAACGAAAGGATGTGACGCTTATTCAAATAGATTCTCCAAACAACATGCATTTAAAAATTACAAAAAGCCAAAGTTATGAGTTTTGTGCGTGTACTAAACTGTACGATGTTATTGATTACTTGGTTTTGTATTTAAACAAATAATTCTTATCATTTGAAATTGGGGAATTAAAAATATTTAAAAGAATGGGGGAAGGGTGAGAATAAAGAGGAAGTTGAGATTGATGTATGGGGGACTTAAAACCGATTAAGTATCATAGTCAGTGGCGTAGCGTGAGTTCAGTTATGCGGGGGGGGGGGCACCCTTCTTCAGTCTGCTAGATCAGCGTTTTCAACCCCTTTACAGATACTATGTCCCTTTTGCAGCCAAAATAACATTCTGTAGAATTTTGCAGGAATCATGAATTTGTCATGTATGTACCTGCATGTCCTATCTGTGAATTTAAACGTTAGCAGTGTCCTAATATTCACAGTAGCAGGCGCGTACGCAGGGGGTGGTTTTGGGGTTAAACCCGCCCCTCGAGTTTTTTTTATGTGTATGTTTTATGTATGTTTTTTTGGAAACCCCCCCCCCCTTTTGATTTAACCCCCCCCCCCCCCCCTTGAAAAAAAAACCTGCGTACGCCACTGCACAGTAGAGCCAGGGACCCGGCCTCAGTTGATCTGTATTATTAGGGACTTTTAGATTCTCCTTCCATTTTGAGTACATACCTCTTTACAGAGTATTATCGTACTATACTTGGGTCAGTTGGGTGTGTGCAGGTGGATCACTACACCTGTGTTTCCCTCTACTCTTATACGAATAGTGCAGTGGGCTCTTAACGTGCAAAGGCAGTGACTCTTTCCTCCATTCAATGTCCTATCCGAGGAACGGAGTGTTTTCCACAACCTACGTCTATGAACAAGGGGAGGGGCACGTTAATACACAACGTAGATTGGGTGGACAAGAACGGCGTGAACGTTCACTGATCATGTGTGTACATGCATGGCAAGTCGTTTTTAACATTTATTACCATTTCTTGATATCAAGAAATGCTTTTCTGTTGTAAAGCAATTGTAATTCTTGATATAAAAAAATAGGAATAAATGTTAAAACGGCTTGCCATGGACACGCATGATCAGTGGACGTTAACACCGTTCTCCAGGCGCGGATCTACGGGGGGGGGGGGTTCAGGGGGTTTAACCCCCCCCCTTGGGCGGCCCCACAAAAAAAAGAAAAAAAAAAGAACGCACGCTGGAGAGAAACCCTTTCAAGTGCAAATATTGTGAGAAGATATTCAACTCATCTGGTAACTTAACCAAACACATAATAACTCTGGATATAACTGTGTATTAAACTGTTACTTGATTTAAAAAGACGTTATCATGCACTGCTTTTTATGGTCTTTTATGTTAATAGATGCCAGGAAAACATCAATTACGGGGTTCAAATAAACACCCCAAAAAAAATCGGCTCGCCGCTTCGCGGCTCGTGGATAATGCTCCGCATCGTCATTATTTTGGTCAACCCCCCCCCCTTAGCAAAAAGCTAGATCCGCCCCTGTTCTCGTCCACTCAATCTGAAAGTCCCTATTAGTGGAAGACTGTAAATAAATAGAGACAAATTCAGAGTGATTGATGAGTTCAAGGATGACCTTAGACAATAGCTTGCAAGGGACAAGGACAAACGTAGAAATCAAAGTAGGCCTACATATATGGACTTTGTACCAAAAGGCCTGTCCTCATCAGACCGAAGTTGCAAAAATAACCCGGTATTTTACTTAGCCCGATCTCAAATTATTTGGTCGAGCAAATATCCCGAGAAATCTTGGTCTAGTTCGAAACTAACCCGCAATATGGGAAAAAGCACTAATTTGTTTGGGCTCAACGGGGGTGGGGGGGGGGGGCTGGGGAATGACAAATTCCTTTTTTTTTAAACATTCATCCCCCCCCCCCCCCTCCCTTGAGCAAACTTAACAAAAACCAAAAAATACCTTTTTTTTTAAATATTTTTTATTTTTTGTTAAAAAGGTAAAATTAAACGTTACCAAAATTAAAAAAAAAAACTGTTTTGGGGTCACGGGGCCCGGGCCCCTCCCCCTCCCTGTGGATCCGTGCCTATTCACAAGACCGAAAGGTTTGGTTTCATAGGCACTTTTTATTTTTCGGACAGTTCATTAGACAGACAACTGCGGCCTTCACCTTCGATACTTGGCTCACATGACCAAAAGAGCGTGACCGCATACCACGTCGCAGTCCACTAGTGAACGTGAAAATCGAAAAATCAGACAGCCGACTGAGTTACCCCAAAATATTTCTTTACAATCCAAGCTCGTTACAAGTTCAGATTATTTGTGTTGCTTATATACAACAGAACTAAGTCAAACTTTGAGTTCACAAATTGACCCAGAGTTGTACAACAAAGGGTTCCATCGAAGCAATGTTATGGGTATATTTTCTATTTACTAAACACTCGGGTCACAGATAGCTGGGCCAAATTGTTGTAATGGTGTCTTCAAATTGGCCCTACACGCTGGGAAAATCTTATCTTAAATTAGCGACTGTTTTTTTACTATTTTTCAATGGGGGTGTGTGGGGAAATTTACTTTAAAAAAGAAGTTGGAAGTTACGATTCTGTTTTTTTTTTTAATGATAGAAAAATAGGCAGACAAGAATTAAGGCTCACATTAGGAAAGACAAAATACTAGGTGGATAAAATGGATTTTTAGAGAAAGTGTAATGGAAAGAGTGAGAAGATGAATTGCGGGAAATTAAGAACTACCAAGAGAGGAATACAAAGGGAAAATGTATAGAAAAAGCAATTGAAAGAATTCATTGGCCAGATTTAACAGTGACAAAGATAAAAAAAAACAGAGTGGAAAAAATCAAAAATTACATGATAACAAAAATAAAGGGATAGAATAAAATGTAGAAAAAATATTTTTAAAAGACTGACATATGAAAATGAAGTGAGGAATAAAACTAAATAGGCATATTGCTCCGTTTAGTCTCATTTCACAACGCCCCTTATCGTCAGAGTCAGCATCCTAACATGTTAGCCTATGGACGTTTTTTTTTTAAATCGTTAAAAAATCATTTTTTGTTTAAACGAAAATCACATCCACCCCGACGTACGTTATCACTAGCTCTTTCATTGGAGCCCTCATGTCTCATTGACTTTTGAAAGTTCACCCACCGTAATTTTTCAAAATAGGTTGCAAGCTCGCCATTGCCTATAATACACATGTGAAACAAGTCGAACTTTGGACTATGTCCATTTCATCCAACCCCCCACCGTAATTTTTTCATTGATATAATTCTGAGCAAGAGGATAGGGAATAATATATTTTATATTGAAATGTTTGTTATTTTAAAGAACTCCCTCCAAATACCCACCCGACATAAATAAATTCATCCATATCTTTCTAGCCGTGCATGACCCGAGTGATTTACAGCGCACCGCGACCTGAGTGAAAAATAACTTGAAAATTCACTCAAACCGTCATGAGGCGTGCATCAAGTCTTTTAGACTCTGGATAATTTAGAATTGAAGCTAACATTTCTAATTTCTGAAATAGCACATATATTCACATCCATCACCATGGGGTGATAATCCGGACTGCTACAGTTAGAATGCTCCTCTTCTAGTTTACCTAGATCCGGGGGGGGGGGGGTACTCACATATTAAACTTACGGGGGTGTGTCGCTCTAATAGGTCACTTTTTCTTTTAAAAAAAATCCCTAAACATAGGTCCCATTTTGAACGAAAATTTCATTAAAAAACTGGTCCGTGTTTTTTTTTAAATTTCCAAATGCAAACACCCGGAAATTGTGAAAAATAGGCCATACTTCGAAAAAAAAATCCCCAATATGAACCTCAAAAAATGGGTAGGGGTTTAAAGGCTTGAGCGACACACCCCCGTCCAAATATTCATAATTGAATGACACACGCCTTTAAGACTAAAACAACAACAACAACAACACGAGCATTTCGATATTGAGGCTTGAACCATACACACACAGTCACTATATAGACATAATTTTTCGAGCGCGCCTACAAACGCACACTCACGGATGAACACACAGGTATAGATTATATTAATAATACATATTTTCATAAACGAAATTCTGACAAAGACAGACACCTGCTATACTAGAGAACCCCAGGTATAACAAAAAGGTCAGTCATAAAATCAGTCGGGCACGGTAAACAGTTAGCACAAGAATCTGCAATGGTCTGATCGCAACTTGAACGTCAGTGAAACTATCTTATTAATTAATTCCTGTCATGATGGGGAAGTCACGATGGAATGCTCTTAAAATTCTTCCTGCTTTCTTCCTTCACTCTGTTTTTCTACTGGGTACCATCAAAACCATCGGTGTCTTTCTTCCAGAAATGAAATCAGACTTGGGATTATCATCAACAGATATAGGCATCAGCCTCGGTTTGTTCCAGGCCTTCGGTTTTGCCATTAGTACGTATCTACCATTGAAATAATAATGATGATATTGATATGGTTTAATTTTTACTTCGAAGTGCTTCACAAAATTATTATCATTATTATCCCCATGTCACTAGCTGGATTTCAAATCTGAACACAGTGGAGTGCACCATTTCCACTACTCGGGAGTACATGTATTTATATCAATTAAACACTGCTTTAATACATCCATGCATGCATGTAGGGCAAAGGCAAAATCAGTCTCATTGGTTTCGGGAGTCCTAACAGGTACCCATTATCTCTTGGATGGAGAGTGAGTCCAATGGATAATTTTTTCTCAGAAAAATAGATAATCTCTAAACCGCTCTCTGGTGACGACCGAGTTAGTAGACTACATAAATACTGCTGTTTTCATTAAGATATTCGTCGTGTTCGAGTGTAACTGTATAATAATTGCAACTTTATCGTTTAAAAGGCTAACTATAAGAGAAACATACCATGTAACTACTGTCAACGAATAAAGTCAGAGACATTATTTACATTTCTTTATAAACAAATTCATCAGGTGTCGAGAATATTTTGTTGATTGTTTTAAGCACACAAGTAGTCTTGAGTTTGTTATATACGTGCTGGTACTATTTTTGGCAGTGTTCTTAGACTGATCTGACTATTTTACTTGCCAAACTTCTCAAAAATCGCCAGAAGGTATCAATACACATGCCTAAACTTTCTCTGACAAGGAAATGAGATAAATACAGAGGTCATTTTCTTTAATTGCAATGACGAACCTTCGTCATTGCCTTGTTTTCGTTCACATTCTGCCCCATTAATATTCTTGTTTTCCTCCTGGTTTTCCTTATCGTCCGGAAATCACATTCGTTTTGCACATAGTGCTTGTTATTCCTAGTTAGGTGCCTTCATCATATCCATTTCCTTTCAAATTTCGTAGGCATCATCTCTAGCATCTCATCAAGGTCACCTACTTTTTCGATTTTCGAAATCACTCATGCATGACCGTCCAGGCGCCATTTTGTCCGTTTCTGGTCCATTTTAAGGCCTTTCTTTCTTCCTTCCTATCTCCACTATCACAGATCCTACAAACTTCTAACAAATTCCTCTAGATAGTCTGAGAGATGTTCTTTCATCTGCGACGGATGACTTGACCTTCAAAATGCCATCTTCATACTCAAAATTCAAATCTGAAACCGTCTCCGTCAACAATCTCTCAAATTCTTGAAAAATGGACCCCTAAATAATCTAAAACTGCCATAACTTTCTCATATAAATTCCGTTTTGTATTTAAATCTCACGGTATCTTTATCTCATAATTGCACATAGCCATGCCAAATTTCACGCTCCAATGGCTTTGCACAACATAAATAGCGCCCTCTAAAGTTCTGGGAATTGGCTTTCTCTCTGTGGCCGTATCTCCATAATGGCTTGGCAAACCCGTACCCTTTTTTGGATTTAGGTACTTGAAGATATGCCCTTTCCAGCCATATACAAAATTATATACCCTATCACTGACCAAATTTGAGAAAATTGCCCTCCAAATTCGCCATTTTCAAGAAAATTGAGAAATAACTTCAACTTGCTCTAAAATGGCAATCGTTATACCTACATCAATGAAACTTTGCAGACATATGTATCCATATACCTGACAACTGTTTACCAAGTTTGGTAAAATTCGAATATGTCAGCGCAAAGTTATCGCCAAAAATGATGAATTTACTATGGATTACGTAATAGCGCGTTCAATGCGCGCAATACATTGCGCGCAGTTAACAATGGTGTCAAACTGACCGCAATGAAGTGCCCTTTCGGATGATACCAAGTATTATATATGTTCACACAGAAAATTGTGAGTAAATCGCATTTGAACAAGGGTCACTATACGAATTCCGCCCGATTATAACACTTATCGGCCATGACGTTATTTTTTCAGACTACTTTTCGCCCCCTAAACATCCTTGTTTTTCCTTGAAAATTTGCAATGACATTCCGAGATGCAATACGCAGGGCACCTCGTGGCCGGATTTTTTAAAGTAGTCAAGGGGGCCATTTAAGACGCCATTTTGTCCTTTAAATCTATTTTACATCACATGTTTCGATAGGATTATCATAGAAAAAAAGAGAGTAGTTTACAATAACAACCTTGAAATTCTCTTTCCAATGATACCATATACGGCCAATAAAGAGACATACAGAGAGAGAGAAGAAACAATTTAACTCCGGTCATAATACAGATCCTGTACGTTTTCCGCCCATGCATTACACGCATTGTCTATGGGGCAAATCGGGTTCACGCTTTTGACCCCTAGAACGATCTTGATTGCAATGACGAACATGCAACTAATCCCATTTGTTTTTGCACGCAGTGCTTGCGAGCCCTTTCTAGGTTCTTTCCCCTATCCCAATTTCTTTCAAACATCGCAGGCATAGTCACTACCATCCCATCAAGGTCACTATTGAGGCCTTTCTTTCGCCCTACCTGTCTCCAATATCACAGAAGCTAAAGACTTCGTACAAATTGCTCTGGATAGTATGAGAGAAGCTCTTTCGTTTGACACGTAGAAACATGGCGTCATTGCACGCACATCGTTGTGACACGATTGCATTTCTAGTTCTGACTATTAACGTTAACAGATGTTACACTGTTACATTATGTTACATGATTCTGTTTATTTCGAAAAGTAGTTAAGGCCTATCCGATGCATGAGATAAATCTTACTCTATAATTCTTTCGATCTATTTGACATGGTTGAGTCTTCGGATAAATTCTGGAATCTGTGATACTTTCCAAGGTTATGTAGTTCGAAGATGATGGCGAATATGGCAATCATTATTCAGGTTTGAAGAGGTAGAAATCAAAATGTTGTTATATTACGTACATCAAATTGGGTATTTTCTGTATTATAATCGGGCAGTGGTCATGTGATATGGTATTTTGAATTTCACGCATTCTCGGAACATTCAGGGAACTATTTTAGTCATGTGTCACGAATACAAGGGTGATGTTAAAGATGCTTGTAGAATGAGTCAGCATGTTCACCTGTCCTTCATGCAGAATTGAGTATAATGTATGAATGAAAATAAAAGACAATATAAGCATTGGGTTTTGACCTGAGAAAGGGGAGACATATCCTTACACATAATACTTTTAATAATTTTCCTATCATCCTTTGCCTCCTCCCATCCAGCTCCTATCTCGATATACATATATTGCAAGGTAGGTGATATATATCGTCGGTTATTGCTGATATAGCTGGTGCTGTTCTTGCTTCTGGAGGATTGCTCATGACAGCTACCATCACTAACAACGCTCAACTAGCTCTCTACCTCACAATATCTGGTATGTATTAACTATCGTGTATTCCATAATATGTTGTAATATGTTATAATATGTTGAGTAATATGTTATAATATGTTGTAATATGTTATATGTTGTAATAATGTTATAATATGTTGTAATATGTTATAATATGTTATATTATGTTACAATATGTTATAATATATTATATCCCACATCCTAAGAATCTTGCTCTACGATTGGTCAAAAGTAAATCACGTGATGAAAGATAGTTCGCCCATTAGGCGTAATTAAGCGCGCATTACCAATGAGCGCAGTTAAAGAAAACACATGCGCGCACCGTACCCTCATGGGGTTGGGTTGGGTTAAACTTAAACTTTTTTGGTGTGAATTTGGGTCTAGGTGTCTTTTATGTAGATGCATACACGTCCTTTTCTTTTTGTAGATAAATTGTTTTAGATGTGGAATATAAAGCAAATAATCACCTTTCGGTTTCAGGCGATGGCACACTATCACTTCCTCGTCGATCAGAATGTATACGCTATCTTTCCTCAGCTTCGCTTCGGAAAGATAGCTACATCCAGATCGCCTCGGAAGTGATAGTTTGTCCCATTACCTTCAACAACGGTAATTATTTGCTTACTATCGTATATTCCATAGTATGTTATTTCCATGCATAGTTGTAACCACTACCTTCTTTAGAATTAAAGGCTAAGGGAGCAAACCCTAACAGAAAACCATGCCACCGTGACATAGTGAAATGTGGAACGGACACATGTCGTCACAAAGAAGGATTTACATGTACGCAGATTCCTTTATTGTGGGGACATTTGTCGTTACACATCCATATCCCCACTTTGGACCTTTTACCTATACGTGTGTGTGGTTTTGTGTGAGTACCGTACCCAAGTTTCATCTCATACATTGGAAGATACCCAGCAATTAACCCATCCAATTTACTCTCTTTAATCCTCAGGAACTGGTTCAAACATCCTCGGCTCGGTCATAGTAATCATACTCAACTCGCAATCAGGAGATGACTTCAAGCTTTTCTACGGTATTGGCAAATCTGGCTTTGCTTTCGGAATGGCCTTGGTCCCTCTCCTCGCTCATTACCTCATGTTAATATACGGCTGGAGAGGATCACTGATGATTGTGGGAGGGGTCATGACTCACCTTATACCCTTCTCGATGTTAGTCGACACCAGAAGAGACAGTTGTAAAGAGGACGAATCTGTGGATGACGAAGTTCTTGGAATTAATATAACGTCACCCGAGAACCGTCAGTTGTCCCGATCAGATGATAATGAGCCAGGATATGAACATGAGACAGGAAAGGAAAATGAGCCAAGCAATGATGGGGAAGGAATCGACTTGACTTTCTTAGATGAAGGACGAAGTAGACAGTCTTTAGTGGATTCTTCATCAAAGGCTGATATGAATAAGAAACATGAACGACCACTGGAAACGAGAACCCGTGCCATTTTCAAAAAGATAATACATGCTATCACAAAATCAATTTTCTATCAGGATCCCTGGCTCACTGTCTTAATGCTCGTCGTGGGCCTCGTTGGAATGATAGATGGTGGGTGGCATGCATTCTTCATTCCCCGGGCTGTGAGTAGGGGTATACCGACTTCAAAAGCACTCATCCTTGCATATTCCGCAGGAGGCGGTTGTTTCCTTGGTCGTTGCATCAGTGGTGTCCTTCCCAATACGAATCGTTACGGTCAACATGAATGGTTTCTTACCTGGACAGTGATTAACTCTATTTCACTTCTCATTGACATCCTCATTGCGGATTTTAACCTGATGATCTTCACTTCTTTCGTGTCAGCGATGTGTATCGCAGAACTAGACATTTTGCAAATCACACTCTGTAAAGAAAGGTGCTCGCCTGGAGCTTTTTCAATGGTCTTTGCAGCTGAGGAAATCATCTTTGGAACCGCAGAGCTTTTAGGTACATCTGTCTCAGGTATAGAATACAATTTTGTTTCCAATCTTGTGTATGCAACCAGGGGGGGGGGGGGGGGGGGTGTGCTTCAGAAAGATCCTAAGTTGAACTTATCTCTAAGTTGGACTTAACAATTATGGAACACCGTTGGCATCTACATAAATAGAAAACATTTTATAAAGTTATTTTAAAAGGAATAAAATGTTCATTCAAATCATTCATACTTGTATTATCAAGGAGATTTCACGTTCTCGATGTGGAATTTATGTAAAGTCTAAAGTACTTGAAATTTTCCTTTTGAACTTATTTTATTTTAAGGCTACAAATGGCTCCCATTATGTTTAAGTCCAACCTAGAATTAAGTTTGACTGAGGATCTTTGTGAAACACCCCTAGTGATATTAGACAGAGCCATTTCCATAAGGACCATTTCCATACAATTCAGGGTCCTCATAGTTAGCGCCGTATTAACTAAATAGCCTTGCTCTTTTATGTATAATAGTATACAAATACACTGGCTTGAGAGGTTCTGGTTAAAACTTAGCGCAAGAGGTGACTATTGGAGTCATCGAGGCCCACAGTTTTTTTACCAGTACCTCGAAAAGAAGGCATGGTATATTTGTTTTTAATCCTGCATCAAAAATCGTAATAACAAAAAAATACAATTTTTTGGGGGGGAAATAAAAAAAATTATCATAAAAAAAAATTAAAAAAGAAAAAATTATTTGATTTGAAGGAAGAAAAAAATTATTAAAAAGAAATCAAAAAGGAAATTCATCTCCCAAATAGTACTCTTTCAGAGCAACTTTAAAATAGTTGAAATATTTCAGGTCACTTGACAAGCTCTCAATCAATAAAAAAAAACACTAAATTTTCAATGCAGGATATGACATAATATATTTTTTCTTCATTCAGTTTGTCTCCTCATGTCATTTTCTAACAATATAATCCCATTGTTATTTTTAGAAAACAAACAGACACTCCCTCGCGCTAATCTTGAAAAATGTCGAAAATACATTTAAAAGTTATTCAATTATTATCAAGGATATCTCCTCAAAATGCCAAATCACCCTCATTTTTGTTTTCATTATCGAATAGACCATGACGTGTAGATATCATTTCATACAAACATGTTGGTATGGATTCTGGCTAAAAATTGTAGGAGTCAATTTGAAATGAATAAGGCCTAATTTGTTTGATTTGAATACCTGCCCTTGCAGGGCTCTTGGGAGCAAGTACCCTAAATTGTCCTTTTGTTCCAATAAATGATATGTTCCTGGTGCAAAGGTAATGGGAGCTAGATTATTATCCTTATTATGAGGCCCCTACTTTAATTGGATCAGGACTGAGCGAAAGGTCCATGTACCTCCTTTTTTGTGGGGGAGGTTCTTATTTTATTTAATGTAAGAGCTTAAAGGGGTGTAGCATGACGGCCTAGGTGTCTTTCCCGTGGCCTGACTCGGGGTCAATCGGTACGGACGACGCGACCGCAGTGCGTGCAACGAACGCGAAGCCGAAGCGTGAGGAGAGCTTCGGTCTGTTTCACGAACGCTATAGCGCGCGCAGACCGTTAATCAAGACCATTTGTTTACGTACAGTTGTCCAAAAGAAGTCATTTATGGCGTTAACCAGTATTTACCATGCTACACCCCTTTAAGCCCAGGTAGGTACGCCAATGTAAGTGAATTCAATGCGGATTCGGGATATTTCTCTTGAATGGTTGAAAATGTAGCATACTGATTGTTTTTTAATCGGTTCAGTCGCCATTATCAATCAAGTTATTCTGACTCGTGTTTTTCCTTCTTTGCACCATTTTCATCTGTACAGGTTACCTAGCTGATATCTTTGATGACTTTAACGCTTCTTTTATGTTCCTATTGGTCATCGAAGGTTGCCTTTTCATCATGATGGTCATTCTAAAATTCACTCAGCATCCAACTTAAAATACGACTAAAAGGCAAGTCCACTCCAAACATAACTTTCTTTCAATAGTAGAAAAATCAGACAAATCAATCAAAAAAAGTATAAAATCCGATAATTAATAAGAAAGTTATGATTTTTTAATGACATGAACAACTTTGAAAATCAAAAGACAAATTCGCAACTCACTCACCAGTCTGTGACGTCATTGCCTCACTATCCAATCATTCTTTTCTTTATATTGATAATATAAATTTCCAGTTTGTCCACTAAAAATCTTATATTTTCACACCAGCATCCAAGTTAGATTGATAATAATGTGTTTATGTGTGGATGCACTAATATAGAGTAATTTTTCCCCAGTTAAATCATGACAAATGTGAATTTTGATAAACTATTTATATACAAATCTGTGATTATGATTATACAATATTCAGAAAATAGTATCAATTCTTCAGAGTTCATAAAAAAAATCATATAGCCTGTGCAAATGCATGGGGAAATCAAGTTTTGGGGATAAAAAGGGAAATCAATGGGATAAAAATGTTTAGAGCATTTGATAAATAATGAGGCAATGACGTCACAAACTGATACTCAATTTGGCAATTTTCTAAGTTCCATAGTTTTTCATATTAAAAAAAAATCGTATCTTTCTTATTAGTTGTCCGATTTTATTCATGTATTTTGCTCTGCTTTTTTCTGCATCTATTAAAATGAAATTATTTTTGGAATAGACTTAGTCTTTAAGAATAGATCATCTATCTATCTATCTATATTATAATTTGAGTAAGGAAATCCATTGAAATCTAAAAACTTTTAGGGTGCTGCACGCCTGCGGCTGAAAAAATGCTACGTGTCATTCGTTATGGCTGCAGATTGTTCTAAAGGCTGGGATTTTCAAAATAATTTGTTTGAAATTTCGAAATGAAATATAAAAACTCTAACTAATTCATGAAAGAGGATGGCAACGGATATCTGTACTTGCGCTGAACAGCGAATGTACACTCTTCAAATTGAAATTCAGGATAATAAAATTAGCGATACCTTCAGCATGTATAAAGGAATGGTTCCGCTTTTTTGTGGGGGAGGTTCTTATTTTATTTAATGTAAGAGCTTAAAGGGGTGTAGCATGACGGCCTAGGTGTCTTTCCCGTGGCCTGACTCGGGGTCAATCGGTACGGACGACGCGACCGCAGTGCGTGCAACGAACGCGAAGCCGAAGCGTGAGGAGAGCTTCAGCTTTTATTCATGTATTTTGCTCTGCTTTTTTCTGCATCTATTAAAATGAAATTATTTTTGGAATAGACTTAGTCTTTAAGAATAGATCATCTATCTATCTATCTATATTATAATTTGAGTAAGGAAATCCATTGAAATCTAAAAACTTTTAGGGTGCTGCACGCCTGCGGCTGAAAAAATGCTACGTGTCATTCGTTATGGCTGCAGATTGTTCTAAAGGCTGGGATTTTCAAAATAATTTGTTTGAAATTTCGAAATGAAATATAAAAACTCTAACTAATTCATGAAAGAGGATGGCAACGGATATCTGTACTTGCGCTGAACAGCGAATGTACACTCTTCAAATTGAAATTCAGGATAATAAAATTAGCGATACCTTCAGCATGTATAAAGGAATGGTTCCGCTGGATAAAATTCTGTACTATTTCTGTACTAGGTTTATGAGATTTCGTCTCTGCAACTTTTTCACCAATAACTGAAATAAGCTCATGATAACATGTTATGGAAATATTAAGTTTCGTTATTATATGTACATATATTATGTAAAAAAAACATTTTAACATGAAGAAATTATTGTTTGATTATGTTGTATTATACCTTAAATTTATATGTTCTTTGTTATTCAGTAATATTATATTTGGAAAATATGCAAAAATAAAATCGAATCAATAGAATGTTAAAAAAACGTGAAAATACAAAACAAATATCTGATATTTGTTCTTGATAGTTTACTCCTTTCTGTTGGGGTGGGGGTAAATGCTTTAATGTTAGTTGTATAGACGGCATCAAATCACATAAAAATAAGAATGGATTTATTTTTGTACCCCATGTATAATATGCACACGATCTGGAAGCGTAATTCAATCCTAAGGTCGTGAGTTCCTTCAGCAAGAAATTCGTCCACATATTGTGCTGCACTCCACCCAGGTGAACTAGTAAATGGGGACCTGGTAGTAGGAACTTATTTCTTGAAACGCAGAGCGCGTGACAGCTGCTCTGCTAAAGCCAGTCAGGGTAATACACCAGTTTACAGTTGTGTGCGCCATTTTAAACAAGGCCAATGACCTAGAGGTCATGTATTTATGCGTAAATTAAGATTGCGCCCATGCAAATTATGATGATATCACTGCCTGCGCGCTGCGTTGTGCGCGCATATCATCATTTGCATGGGCGCAATCTTAATTTACGCATAAATACCAGAGGTCAGAGGTTATTGGCCCCGGAACAGGGCCAATTTGGCCCTGTTCCGGGGCCAATGACCCGAGGTCAACTGTCTGCGCATGCGCACTGATACAACTGTAAACTGGTGTATTATATAGGGTAGTTAGGCGCTATAAATGCACCTATCATTATTATTATAATTCTGTTTACGAGAGAGCATTCATCAACTTCTTTTGTTATGTTTTTCCAATCCACCATTGTGTCAACTCTCCACGTACGTCCTTTCAACACCTGATATCACTCAAACCAGGGACGTGATAGAGAAGGACTTGAATCAAGCCGTTCTCCTTTGACCCCATGCTCCAAGCCGCCGGAAAGTTGTGCGCTAATCTGCAGCTGTTGACCAGGTGGTGAGATAAAAGAGCGCATGAAATTTTAGGATTTAGAATTCCTACATCAGAAAATGGTATCACAGCAACTGTTCGCTGTCCCTTCCAATGATTTCTCATCCATTGTTGAATGTGTAAAGAGTAGAACAAGCGAACACAAACTTGTGTAATTTCATTCTTTTTTAAACTTGAAAAATACAAAAAACACGCGAAAACACGCATTAGCAAACTTAATGTTATTGAAGATTGTAAATCATGGATCAAATAACGGGACATTAAAGCATGCACAAATTAGCGCATCATCCTAAAATATTGAGTTTTTGACAGGATGTAATTTTTATTTTACCAACTCTGGCACACAATTTAAAGGCAGGACGGAGTTCTAAATTTGAAAATTTGTTTGATGCACTATTCCCAATAAAATTCCCATATAAAGTTTTTAATTTACACTGTAATTTTGCCGGTAATTTAATATTTTGTAATAAATGTAAAACTTGTGCCTGGCTTCCGAAATTCCCCGCAGTGGAAGCGCGGTTCGGAGCATGGAACTTCAAAGCCAAGTGGAATGTTACACATCCCATTGTTACGCTTTAGAACTCAAGAATGCGTTTGAATAAATTACAAGAGTTTCGCCTCCTGTTCTTTCACCTCCCTGCTCAAACAAAGCGCGCGAAAAACCGCCGAAGGCGGCCTTTTCGCGAGTTTTCATTAAGTAACCAAATTCAATGCATACGTCTTTGTGAAGTATCTCAATACAAATATTTCGTTCCGCTGTAATGAATAATATTATTCCAATAGCCAGAAGGCAAAATGCATATATTTCGTGTAAAGCAGGGCTTGTATAAGCGAGTTATGGCGAATTATTCGCGAGTTATTGCGAGGTACTCGCAATAACTCGCGAATAATTCGGTATGGCTTAGCGTAACTCTTTACAACATTCCACGACTCCCCTCGAAGTCGCGAGCAGTTCCAACATTTTGAACATGTTCAAAAAATGTCCCCGATTCGTTGTAATTCGAGGTGAACTCGCCTACACTCGTAATATTCTCGCATTACTCGTGACAAGATCGCGCTGCACTCTTCATAACTCGTAGCAACTAGCCACCTTATGAAGAGTGCAGCGCGAGCTTGTTACTAGTAATGCGAGTATATTACGAGTGTAAGCGAGTTCACCTCGAGAAACAACGAATCAGTGAAAAATTTACATATGTTCAAAATTTTAGCGGATTCGTTGTAGCTCGAGGTGAACTTGCTTAACAATCGTAATATACTCGTAGCAACTCGCCACCTTTGAAGAGTGCAGCGCGAGCTTGTTACAAGTAATGCGTGTATATTACGAGTGTACGTGAGTTCACCTCGAATTGCAACGAATCGGGGAAAAATTTTGAACATGTTCAAAATTTTGGAACTGCTCGCGACTTCCGAGGAGAGTCGTGGAATGTTGTAAAGAAGTACGCTAATCCATACCGAATTATTCGCGAGTTATTGCGAGTGCCTCTTTGAGGCAACTCACCACAACTCGCTAATACAACTCGGCTAAGTGGGAGCCCTGCTTAAGGGCCTATCTCACTGAGCGGCGAATGCTTGCGAACGTAGCGAATTTGGATTCGCCAACTTTTCTGACGAATGTTGGCGAAAATCAGCGACATTATGAAGTGACGTTTAGCGACAATTAGCAACATTTGAGCGAATGTCTCCGAAAGTGTTTTCGAAAGGCAGTTGGCGACTATTAGCGACTGTAAGCAAATGTTAGCGACAGTTTTTGCGAACTTTAGCAACCATTTGCCAATCCTTTGCCACTATTTGTGAACGTTTGAGACCTTTTGCTAACTACTGGTACTCAATGGGTCGATTTTATAAAGGAACCATATGGTAACGTGGTCGCTAGCTTTGGCGAAACACAGAGAACTGACGAAAACAAAGAGCAAAACCATTTAACAACCGTTTGCAAAGGCTTACGACTGTTTTGCAAACGCTTGCAACTGTTTTGCAAACGCTTACAACTGTTTGCAAACGTTTGCGGAAAAATAAATTCGTTTCTAAGCACCTGCATGTGATATTGTCTAACTCAGTATAATTATTGAACATGTTCACTGAGCGAATTTTCGGCCGCGATTTTCAAATTTTCGGGAGCAAAACAAAAAATAAAAAAAATGAGTGCTCACTATTCCAACTATATGAGCGGCAGTGTATATACTATTACTCCCATAGGAACCACAACAAGCATCACATCTAAAACTGTCCCTCTGACAAAAGAGCACAATTTACAATAATTGGGGAATAGCCTGCCGATCTACTATAGCATGAAGAACCGGCTTTTATTCAACGTTACTTTCAAAATACTTGTATTGTGAAATCGGAAATGTACTTCGAGAAATGTATATAAAGATAACGATGTTTAAAGGCCCACTGCACTACTTGTAGCTACTTGCGCCATCTATATAACAAACAGTGCCTAATCGGTGACCATTATCCTCTTTTTCTTATGTTAAAGCGTATCTGCCATAGTTTACAAGAGGGATTAGACTGCCCTGCAAGGTCACTGGACAGGTGGTTATCTCATCAACTCAGCTCTCAGTTAACATAAGAAAAAGAGGATCATGGGGGACCAATGGTCACCGATTAGGTATGGATTGTTATATAGAGGGCGCAAGTAGCTACAAGTAGTGCAGTGGGCCTTTAACTGAGAGCTGAGTTGATGAGATAATCACCTGTCCAGTGACCTTGTAGGGTGCTCTAATCCCTCCTGTAAACTACGGCAGATAAGCTTTAAATGAACTTGACATTTTAAACTCCATTGAAATCAATAACATCAATCTAACTTCCTGCCTTAACGCTAACTTAGCTAGTGGATAATAAAATACAGAGATAAAACTATAGTATAAAGCTGTGAAAAAAAACTATAGCTATCTAACCTATATCACTACCAGAATATTATACATTTAATTTTTTTTTTTTTTTTTTTTAGGGGGGGGGGGGTTAAATAACCATTTCAGGTCTTTTTATTTTTGTTCTTCATAATAATAAAAAGGTATTCACATTTTTAGCATTTGCCTCCATTTCTGGAGGGTTATACATGGTTTTCTAATATTTTCTTCTATTTGTAAACGATAGTTTAATAGGTAAATAAAAATATGAAGAAGTCTCTTTTTCGTTGTTTTCTTTTTAAATTCTTTCCCACAAACCTTTTGTAAATAGTAAAAAGTGCATAATTCAAAATAATATCAACATCTTTTTCCTTCTTTGAATTAAAATAAATACCAAACAATAGATGACATGATTTGAAATTAAAATTAGATATGAAATATTTCTTTATATTCCTTTTAACATTCATTCCAAAACATACTGACTTCGTTACAAAAAAAGAACATGTGCATACAATCACCTGTTTGATTACAATAATGACATTGATCATTGGCATTCAATTTCCAATTAAACAAGTTAAATGGTATTGCTAAAATGTTATACATGAATTTGAAATTGAAATTAATTAGTAAGCTGTCTTTTATACTTTTTAACTTAAATAACCAAACATCCGACCATACAGGTATAGATTAAATTTCCAAAGTATTACGCCAAAATTCCTCTGCTCTAGATTCTTCGATCATCGAAGAATCTATTGAGGATATGATTTCAGTTAGACAGTTGACAGTTAAAAAATATTCTTTTAACTGTCAACTGTCTAACTGAAATCATATCCTCAATCTATTTTATATCATTATATACAAACGCTGCGGATCTAAATTTCATATACTCGTTATGTTCTATATTCATATCTGCAAGTACTAACATATCCCCGAGTGATTTAATCGCTCTTCTAATACGTACATATAGACTATACCACCTTCATCCTTAAATAATATTTTCGCACTTAACTCATTAACTGGTAGAAAACCTTTACCATCCATTAAATCCCCAACAAACAAGTTGTCAGAATTTATCCAATTCCTATTAAAAAAAAAAAAAATCCTTTTATACGTTACATTTGTATTCAGCCAAATCATTTCTCTACGATAGCTGTCAAAAGTACATGATCGATACAAGAAAAAGGTCATAATTAAATTATAGTAGAAATAAGGCATCTTGTTTTCCAGAAAACTTGCGTTTTTTGTGTTATATTTACAATTCATTATCACCTTTATACCCCCAATTTGCTCAAACCAATAGTCAAACATATATTTGCAACCTGCATTTAATACGATGCAACCTTTGTTTGAACATCTTAAACATATCTAACATATCTAAACCACCTGCTTGAATACTATTTAATACAATTGACCTTTTAACCTTTGCAGGTCTCCCTTTCCATAGGAAATCAAAAAATAACTTTTCGAGCTCCTTAATTATCTCTTTAGGACAAGACAAAACTTGTGATGTATAAATGATTTTCGACATTATCAATGATTTTAATATCATTATTTTCCTGTAGGCGCGAGATTTCTCTGTTTCCAAAGATATAACAGCTGTTTTATTTTTAATATCCTCTCTTCAGACCACTTAATTTCTAAGGCTATATCTTTATTTTTACACAAATAAAGTGACTTCCCATAACATATTTTCAAAAGTATTTGTAGGATTGTTGGTTCCCAACCAGAGGGATTTTGTCTTGTTTTCATTTATTCCAGAATACCTTTCAAATTCAAAGATGTTCAGAGGTTAGTGCCAGGTTTTCTTGCAAATCGTATAAAGATAGGCATCCATGAGGTAACCATGGTGACATCAGGGTCTCCTCCTCCTAGGATTGACATGATGCTGCGGAATTAAAAGAAAAATGTTCATGACAACGCCTCATTCATAGCCGATGAGAATAATATATACATGCTTGTTGTTGTTGGATTTATGCAAGTTTTCCAACGTCGTTGGATGATTTTCGTCCCCATTTAAGTATGTCCGAACTCTGCACACTCAAAACGAATATTCTGCCCATTTCAAATAATAAATGTTACAAGAATGTTTAGATGTAACAATTTCAATCAAAAAATTATTAAAACCACCCCAACAAAATAATATGTTCTTTATCAAAAGTACTTTTATTCATGTGTATCATTCAGGCCTACTAGCAATAACACATTTTCTTTTGAGAAATAATTATAGAAAAATAATCGTTTCATGAAAATTACTTGGACAACCAACTCAAGTATCCTCCGAACAACTATCACCACAGGATCACTTTCCCGCAGAGCGAATATCCTGTTGTCCATACGCATGGCATAGTGTGCAGGCAAAAACCCTTGTCAGTCGTTGTGGGTAACCATGTCTGCACTATGCGACTACCATCGGCTCTGTATTTTAGCAGCTCCCTGAACCAGCCAGAAACTGACGTTTATAGGCTCTGCTCAAGGATGTATATATTGTGGTGGCAGACTAAGCATGACAAGTGGTTAGTTGTCAGGATGGAATTGTCCTCGGGGTTGTTATCTATTCAGCAAACACAGACTATAATTTGACACCTTACCACATTTCATAAAGCCTCGAGAAGAGCCTATATGTGTCTGTCTCTGCAATGCCAAGTGCGGTTAAAGTGCAGAGCATTATTGTAGTCTCATAGTTCAGACACTGTTATGCAGAACGACCGACAAGCGTCTGTCCCTGCAAACTGCATGTAGTTGTTGCCCGGGACTCCGGGAGGAGTAGTCAGTGCAAGCAGTAAATTATTTAGAAATTGTTAATCTGTCTTTGACGTGATACTCGTCACGATTTCTTATTCGTCTCACACTTACCTCTTTTGGAAGTCCATAAAGTAGGATGTACCCGGGTTGTCCTTGATGAAATTGATAGCGGCAGCGAATGTCTTAATACACTCAATGTACTCAGTCACAGAACCGTTATATCGTGTGTCAATATTAACCCTGAGCAGTAAGATAATGAGAGGAAGAGAGAGAGAGAGAGAGAGAGGGGGACAAAGAGAGAGAGAGACAGAGAGAGAGAGAGACAGAGAGAGACAGAGAGAGACAGAGAGAGACAGACATAATAATAATAATTATAATAATAAGATATTTCTATACCGCAAATTGCATAATTTTTTTTTCCCCCCCTTCCACAGGGTTCTTTATTTTCAAATTGCATAATGCCTCTAAGGCTAAGCGGTTTAAAAGGAAAATAGTTGATAAGTAAAAAATGGGATTCCCTATGGTGACATCTCAACGGTTCTATCTATTTTTATTATAGACTTATGCCTATCCTTTATCTCTCCCATGAGCGTGTATATCAACTTGAAGTTTTCCAAAGAGAATTTGTAAGAACAAACAAGTAGTGGTTTATTGATGTACAGTTGTAGACAAATGCTCGTTTACCTGTTACAGCTCATTTTATGTATGTTATTACCTCAGAGAAAGATGTCAGCCAGTCACTTAATAGTGTCTGACAATGAAGTCAAGAAAGTAAACCGGTCTCCTGGCATAATCTGAATACTAGGACACTGCTAACGGTTAAATGTCACAAAAAGGACATACATGACATATTCATAGTTCATGCAAAGTTCTATAGAATTTGATGTTGGCTGCAAAAGGGACATAGTATCTTTAAAGCCGAAGTTTAACATAATTCGTCCTTTACATGTTAAATAAGAATCCATAATCTTTTTCACGCTGGGTTCTGTTATTTCACCCATATGATTGTGTTCTTTACCTTTTTTGGTCAGCAAACGGCAATTGTAGGGTGGTGTATTTGTCCTTCAATTGCTGATAGTCAACTGGTGTGCTAGCCTTCAGATCTAGGTTGTTCGTCTGCATTCAGAGAGGTATACAGAGAGGTATGGATCCAATCATGAGATCATAATCATGTAGAACAAATTAAAGCTGATTAGAAAGCAGCCACGATGATCTTCTGGGAAAGTGGATAACCACTAGTTACCGATTGTTATAAAGTTTTTAAGGATTAAATAGCTTTCCACAACGTACCCAAAGTAATTTAAGATACAAGATACTCTCCATGCATTTTATAATATTTTTTTCCAAAAAAGGGTATGCCTATATGTCCTATTGCATGAAATTATACCTTCACTCAAAGTCGAAAATATCAAATTTCTTGAAATGTTTTGTTTAAAATATATAGTATATAGAAATTAAACATTGCTCGCAAAGGAAGTACAAAATTGCCAGCATGTGTAGCGATCATCATGGACTCACATAGTCAAGATATGAGTCAATGCAATCATTCAGTTTCGTCATGATGACGTCATCAGGATGATCGATGTAAATGATGTCGTAAGCTAAGACGACCAGGCATCCGTTAGGTTTGAGGACGCGGTTGACTTCCTTCCTAAACTCAGTCCAGTCGAAGTAATGACTAGCGGTGGCTGATGTAATGAGGTCCACCGAGGAATCTGGCGTTGGTAAATCCTCAGCTTTAGCAACACTTTAAAAGACAAATTAAAAAGGAAAATTTATCTTGGTCATGTTTTCAATTTATTAAATAATGCTCGTTTTCTTTGACCAGAGTTATCAGCTGTAATGCCATTATTTAGGAATCACTATCCAGTCTGTTTCAAGAAAACATGGACTTGGTTAGATTGTGTTTGGCGCAAGGCTTCGGATTATTAACAATATCTTCAGACAAGCATAATATGACATGATGCGCCTTCCTTATCAACACCAGGGGTCTACAAAGATAGTGTTGATAACTTTGAATTCAAGATGTTCACATCGCTAGAGCCATGTGATAGAAGGTGTTAATTGTTGGACCAACTACAGGCTTTCTGCTCAACCACACCAAAAGTATTGTCCGCCACAACATCAAATTTGAACAAAATTTTCATATCTAAAATTCCAAAGATCTAAAAGGATCAATTCTTCCACCAACGGTCCTATCCTACCACCAAAGAGCCACTCCTTCTACCAAAGGACTTGATACTTGAAGAGGTAACCCCTAAAGCAGCTTTTCCAAGCTATACTGTGATGGGAGATGTTGTGACAGCAGGTGAAGGTGCAGACAACAAAAGGGTGTACAATTTCTATATACATTAAAACAGTGACGTGCAAGGCCTGTTTAAGACAAATACCTTTACCAAAAGGACCAATCCCTCCACCTCAAGGACCAATCCCTCCAGCACAAGGACCAATCCCTCCACTACAAGGACCGATTCCTTCACCACAAGGACAATCCCTCCGCCACAAAGACCAATCCCTCCAAAGCAAGAACCCGCAATCCCTCACCAACGGGAAACTAAAGAGGCATTCTGACTTCACGCATTGCTTTTCTGGTAAACGCTGTCTACACCATCTTTCATTTCATTTATTCTTTATTCATTCTTCAGTTTAAAAAACACGCAAATGTTAAAATATTTATATACAAAGCTTACCGGAAAGATAAATTCTCTGGGTTTTGAGCCGTCTTTGCTACACCTATCTGCGCAGAACTCACATCAACTCCTAAAACCCCATCAAAGTAAGGGGATAATGACCGTGTAAGCTGACCAGAACCACAACCGACATCAAGGGCCATCTGGAATGGTTTCGCTTTCTGTAGAAATAAGATAATCTCACATCAATTTATAGAGCGTCTTTCCACTATAAAGTGCTTTGAGATGCCATTCATGAAACAATGTTAAGATTTAAAATTGATACAAATTACCAAGCAGTGATAATGACGAGTCCAATGAATGCATATAGTTTCAGAACAGATATGTCCTATAACTATATTTGAATTGTTCTACTGTTGGTGATGATTTCGATTGAGGTCCCTGCTCAACCGAAATCTTGTACAGGACCCCTGCCTGTACAAGAGTTTGGACGCAGATGTATTTTTCATACTTATGATTGTATCTTTTGTCATAACTATTACCATGTACATTATGTTCCTATATTTAAATATTACCATGTATATTATGTTGAATTATGTAAATTTCGATAAAGTGGAAACAAATAAACTTGAGTGGTTGAATGAAGGTCACTGATGGTGCTATCACTATGAATATGACTGACAAAGAAAGCGGACAAAATATACAGTTCCCCAGATAGACAAAGGAACATCCCTTCACTGCTATTATGTAAAAATGTGTAGAACAGGTGTCACATGCATATTCACCTTTCTACATAATAGCAGTGAAGGGATGTTCCTTTATTCATGGTCTGTTTCTACTGTTTATCTATTTTCATTGCCAACCCTCGAAAACGAATTTATTATGCATTTCACAGAGGAAGTTTGCATATATAGGAGAATACATGTATATCTATATATATGTATGTATACATATACAGCGCTCAAAATACACGGGGGCGGTGGGCGATTCGCCCCCGTGAGCTGCATAATCGCCCCTGTCAGGTTGCTCACGGGGGCGATTGCAAAATTCAAAATCGCCCCCGTGGAATTATAAAATAAAGATTATCTTTTCTGTTATAACTTTAACACAATATTGAGTTTCAATTTACAAACCTTAAACCAATGAAATGGGACTTAGATTAGCGTGCAAGATTTCTCGTTCTATGAGTAGGCCTATTATTACCGATTCAGCTCGCAGTGCAGTGCCGCCGTCAGCAGTGGTTATAGGCCTACTAGCTGTGCCGTTAGTAACGGTACGTGTGGACGCTGCCGCGCCATGTCTGCTGGAGCTATGGAGGCGATCGCGCAAGGGCAGAAACCCCGGCCCCCCCCCCCACTCAGGGGTCAGAATAACCGCATGCGTGTTGCCAAAATGTCCGGTAAAGGGGTACTTTTCGTGCGACAAAGTCCGGCCCGAGAATTGTAAAAAAAAAGGGGTGTATTTGACTTTTCACCCGGAGATTTCTTTAAAAAGGGGGTGTTTTTTTTCTTCTTTTCTCTCATCTCCTTGGACTCCTGAGAAATTATTCCGAATATAGGGGGGGGGGGTACATTGAGCATTTTTCCTGATTTAGGGGGCTCTCCAAGGCAGGAAAAGCCCGCGAAAGGGGGGTTCGAAAATGTTGGCAGTCCTCAGATAGGGGGTGCCGTTTCAAAAAGAGGGAACGAGCATAATTATGCGTACCCTAAATAACACTGAGTGGGGGGGGGGGGGGGGGCAGAAACATGGTCATGGAGAAGTTTTTCGTTGTGAAAAGCGGAAACCCGCTGAAATCTGGTGATTTCAAATGACCAGCAAATAATGAACCTCGACCAGTAAATCAATATAAGGGACTTTTAGATTTGCACGATGAGAACGTGGACTGCAACGTGTGACCTCCTTTTAAGGCACTGCCAGTGCTTAAAAGGACGTCACATGCCCGGTCACATGTGACTGCCAGTGCCTTAAAAGGACGTAACACGTCCACGTCCACGCAAATCTAAAAGTCCCTATTGAGAAGAAGAGAAAGACCAAGATGTCGTGGAATGATATGGTAACATGGGCAGATCTACGGGGGGGGGGGGTTAAGAAGAGGAAGACCAAGATGTCGTGGAATGTTATGGTAACATGGGCAGATTTACGGGGGGGGGGTTAGGGGGTTGAACCCCCTCCTTCCCCCTCCCCGGCCCCTTGGGCTGCCAAGTGAAAATGTGATGTGCATAGAAAAACGCCATTATGTGTCCAGATCGACCCACACAGTAAGATGTTAGTAGATGCAAGGAAAACAATACGGGGGTTCAAAATAGCAACAACAACAACAAAAATCGCCTCGCCGCTATGCGGCTCGTGGACGATGCTTCGCATGTAAGTAGATGCCAGGAAAACATCACTTACGGGGGTCAAAAATCAGGGGCGAATCCAGCCGGCGGCAGGAGGGGGGGGGGGGCAAATCTTGAGAAAATATTTATCGGCGAATCAGCCAGCCGGCGATCGGCGAATGAGCGGAGGGGGGGGGGGGGGGTGGGGGGGGGGGGCTGGATAAATGCACATATATTTGTTTTGGGGGTCCAGTTTTTTTGGAGCATTTTTGCGCCGACTCAGCCGGCCGGTGAATATTAAAGCGGGGGGGGATGCTTTTTCAGGGGGGGGGGGGGGGGAGGTGAAGCGCCGTTTTAGCATGACTTTCTTTTTAACTCTTACTTTCACCTATCTCAGATAACCCTAAGTTTTTTGTCGCTGCTATATATGTAGTTGATAATGCATGATTAAAATGAAGAGAGAGAGAGAGAGAGAGAACCACCATCATTTTGCAATGGTTCAGGGTTTGTGGAATGTACATTTGAAATCGTTTCTTAGCGTCTCAACCCTAAAAAATAACGAAACTATTTTTGAGGAAAAGCATTATACTGAACTGAATAAAGAATAATAGCTTTATATTGGCTCATACTACTACTGATACGGGCTAAAGACAATGTGGTATTTGTATAGAGGTATTCTAAAATGACATTCTGATAATCAACATTTTGTTCTGGTATCATAATGTATATATTACGCATAATACAACTGATCTTTATGATTTCTTAACGTGACATAGCTTCTTCTCCCCCTGCAAACAAAAAAGAAAACAAGGTTATTTCATAAAAGGATCATGCGACAAATAATCATTGTGATTCAAATTGATGCAAGGATTTTTTTTGAATAAGCAATGCTTTTCACCAGAATCTTCTTTGTAAAAACGACTTTTACAAATCTCAGCCATGCAATTCTGCCACTGTGTTGTAAGATCACTTTCAGATTAGGAGAAGTGTATTCTTTGATGAGTATTTTACATTGAATGGAACGTCTCAACACAGTAAGCATGGCTGAGATTTGTAAAAGTTGTTTTTAAAAAGAAGATTCGGGTGAATAGCAGTGCTTATTCAAACAAATATTCGCATCAATTTGAATCACAATCATTATTTGTCGCTTAATCCCTTTTAATGGCCTTGTTTTCTTTCTCGTTTGCAAGGGGAGAAGAAGATATGTCACGTTAAAGACATCATAAAGATTAGTGTTGCATGCGTATATATTATATACACAGGCCCCGCGGAACGTTTATCAAAGTGGGGGCTAAGTATTTACGGTCATGTAGAGGGTAGCGAGCGTAAATTGGTGTGGGGGGGGGGGGTTAGGCATTTAATTACGGTCAGAGAAGCACAAATATTTTGATGCCGCATTTGTGTCACTGGCAGGTCAGGGGGGGGGGGCGTTTTTTATTTTATTTTTTAAGGTAAAATTTACGTTACTATCATATTTTTTTACCGGTTTATAGGCTAGGGGGGGCGGTAGAATCGGCCCGTGGATCCGCGCCTGTCCAAAATAGCACACACACAATCGCCTCGGCGCTACGCGGCTCAGTAAAGAAAGAATGTAAAGGTTGCTCCCAATAATGAGGAGGAAATAATGTGCAGAACGGGAAGAAATCGAGAGAATGTCATCACGGGATGAAAGTCAGTAACAGTTATGTAGCTTGTAAATTTGTAAGAGGGAAAATGCTGATTAAAATGATAATGATGAAATAGCAAATAATTGAGGAGTATCATAGATACCAATTCAATGGATATTTGTATAAAAAAGAGCCCCCGTCAGTACTAAAAGAGGTGTGAGTACAACAAAATAATTTGAACCCTGTTCTATATGCTTTTAATTTTGTAGAGTATTCATTATTATTTTCATAGACTGTCTTTCCAGGCTTTTATATACCTATCTTGTAATTTTTCCTATTGATAGAAAATGTATTATGGTTTTGCCAGATGCGAGAGAAACCTCATGAGTTTTAAAAGGATTTCATGTTTTTGCAATATTTGATGTCAATGATTTTGCCCTCAACGTAAGCTTGCTAAACAAAGCTCTTTTCGGAGGAGTTTATCATCGTGATGCCAGCAGCCAACAGCACATTTTAATATTGTTAGTGCGAGGGGGAATCGTTCAGTTTCCGCTATAAAAGTGCTACTCATCGCTGATCTGTTAGTGCCAATGAGAGCTTTAAAAAAAATCGGTTGAAGGGAGTCAGGTAGGAATGTTTTGTAGCATTTCTTTAATTCTTTCGTATCCTTTATCAAGTATTCAAGCCCTCATATTTCGGAATTATAAAGAAGGATTGGTTTTATACAGGTATCGGAAAAGGTTTTGCCCCTGCACCCTATCCGTTAAGATAGAAGTGGTTCCCAAGATAACCTTTTGTTGTATACAGTTGGAGAGAGTGTGAGTTTTATGTTTAGATGAAAGCTTCTAAGAACCACTCCCGTGGACCTTTTATTATTTACAACATTTCTTGCTGTCTGCTGCCTCGAGATCACTGGGGCGAAGAAAGGTAACAATGTATACCAAGGATCCCTAGGATTTATCCTTTTTGAATCCATTGAATGTTGTGTCATGCAGTATTCAGGTATTGTGTTCTGCTACCTAATCCGAAGTCCGAAGGTACGTTGTGCTCTTTAAAAAGAGAACACATTAGGGGCAGTGCAATTTCGATACCAAGGGATGGATTAGAGTTTATTTCTAAAAAAAGAAATGAAAAGGCTGTCTGACTTTCAATCCATTACACTGCTCCCATTGTGTGCTCTTTTCAAAGACCACAAAAAGCCCTCAGATTGAACATTCCATATCTCTTGAAGAGAGAAAGAGGTTATTTCTAAAATGAAATGAAAGGGCTATTTGACTATATGGTGACTAATTGCTGCAGTCGTGAGCGAGGCAAATTCGTAAAAAGAAATGACAAAAATACTGAAACATTATTTACATTTTTTAATATATATCTATTTGACTTTCAAGAGCCTTGTTTTCTTTCTCGTTTGCAAGGGGAGAAGAAGATATGTCACGTTAAAGACATCATAGAGATCAGTGTTGTATGCGTATAAATTATATACACAGGCCCCGCGGAAAGTTTATCAAAGGGGGCTAAAGTATTTACGATCAGGTAGAGGGTAGCGAGCGTAAATTGGTGTGTGTGTGGGGGGGGGGGGGGGGGGTTCAGGGGTTTTAGGCATTTAATTACGGTCAGAGAAGCACAAATATTTTGATGCCGCATTTGTGTCACTGGCAGGTCAGGGGGGGGGGGCGTTTTTTATTTTATTTTTTAAAGTAAAATTTACGTTACTATCATATTTTTTTTACCGGTTTGGGAGGCTAGGAGGGGGGGGGGGGGGTCGGTAGAATCGGCCCGTGGATCCGCGCCTGTCCAAAATAGCACACACACAAATCGCCTCGCCGCTACGCGGCTCAGTAAAGAAAGAATGTAAAGGTTGCTCCCATAATGAGGAGGAAAAAATGTGCAGAACGGGAAGAAATCGAGAGAATGTCATCACGGGATGAAAGTCAGTAACAGGATATTTGTATAAAAAAGAGCCCCCGTCAGTACTAAAAGAGCCCCCGTGAGAAGGCTCACTGGGGCTCTTTTTTTTTGGGAAGAGCCCCCGTGGACATAAAATTAATTTGAGCCCTGCATATATATATATATATACAAATTATTTGTTAGGCTTATTTTGCTTTCTAATGGTTCCGTACAATATGGCACAGCTTTAGGGGCCTGGAAGAGCCCCTACCGGGGGTTCCAGGTCGGAGCCCCAGGATGCTCTCGAGTTTATTTGACTTTCAAGAGAAAGTGTCTCTAAGATGTAAAGAGAGGTTTTTTCTTAAATGAAGTGAAAGGACTCTTGAAAATTAAATAGCCCTTTAATTTCATTTTAGAAATAATCTCTAATCCATCCCTTGATATTTAAATTGCACTGCTCCTACTGTGTGCTTTTGTCACACTCTCCCTGATCTTTAAAGGGTGCTTTCTTTGTTTGATCATCAACAGAAGCAAAATGCTAGGCCACGCACTTTTCGAAGCGTGACCATATTCAAAGCATGCTTAAATGGGGGCATTGATGTATGTAGAAAAAACAGGATTAAGATCCCATGCAACGCTTCGAAATTAGCACACACACAAATCGCCTCGCCGCTACGCGGCTCAGTAAAGAAAGAATGTAAAGGTTGCTCCCAATAATGAGGAGGAAAAAATGTGCAGAACGGGAAGAAATCGAGAGAATGTCATCACGGGATGAAAGTCAGTAACAGGATATTTGTATAAAAAAGAGCCCCCGTCAGTACTAAAAGAGCCCCCGTGAGAAGGCTCACTGGGGCTCTTTTTTTTTGGGAAGAGCCCCCGTGGACATAAAATTAATTTGAGCCCTGCATATATATATATATACAAATTATTTGTTAGGCTTATTTTGCTTTCTAATGGTTCCGTACAATATGGCACAGCTTTAGGGGCCTGGAAGAGCCCCTACCGGGGGTTCCAGGTCGGAGCCCCAGGATGCTCTCGAGTTTATTTGACTTTCAAGAGAAAGTGTCTCTAAGATGTAAAGAGAGGTTATTTCTTAAATGAAGTGAAAGGACTCTTGAAAATAAAATAGCCCTTTAATTTCATTTTAGAAATGATCTCTAATCCATCCCTTGATATTTAAATTGCACTGCTCCTACTGTGTGCTTTTGTCACACTCTCCCTGATCTTTAAAGGGTGCTTTCTTTGTTTGATCATCAACAGAAGCAAAATGCTAGGCCACGCACTTTTCGAAGCGTGACCATATTCAAAGCATGCTTAAATGGGGGCATTGATGTATGTAGAAAAAACAGGATTAAGATCCCATGCAACGCTTCGAAATTTAAAAAGAAGAACAAGACAAATAAAGTTGAGATTTGGCCTTTATGTCTAGACGTTGCATAATGCAATTCGTATTGATATTTTATTCCATCTCAGAGTGATTATAGACGTCATTTTTTAAGGATAATAAAGATAAAGCTGTCCAGGTTTTTAAAAATAATGCTTCAAAACAAATCGAACAAGCTGTTTATTTCTTTATTCATGGTCTGTTTCTACTGTTTATCTATTTTCATTGCCAACCCTCGAAAACGAATTTATTATGCATTTCACAAAAGAAGTTTGCATAGGAGAACTATATA
This sequence comes from Strongylocentrotus droebachiensis, assembly GCA_035222895.1. Classification (NCBI taxonomy): domain Eukaryota; kingdom Metazoa; phylum Echinodermata; class Echinoidea; order Camarodonta; family Strongylocentrotidae; genus Strongylocentrotus; species Strongylocentrotus droebachiensis. Next base: position 420,719 of record JAVYIG010000466.1, on the reverse strand, counting down.
CAAATTATTTGTTGGGCTTATTTTGCTTTCTAATGGATCCGTACAATATGGCACAGCTTTAGGGGCCTGGAACAGCCCCTACCGGGGGTTCCGGGGCAGAGCCCCAGGATGCCATTTCAGAGTGATTATAGACGTCATTTTTTAAGGATAATAAAGATAAATCTGTCCGTGTTTTTAAAGATAATGCTTTGAAACAAATCGAACAAGCTGTTTATTTCTTTATTCATGGTCTGTTTCTACTGTTTATCTATTTTCATTGCCAACCCTCGAAAACGAATTTATTATGCATTTCACAAAAGAAGTTTGCATAGGAGAACTATATATATATACAAATTATTTGTTGGGCTTATTTTGCTTTCTAATGGATCCGTACAATATGGCACAGCTTTAGGGGCCTGGAACAGCCCCTACCGGGGGTTCCGGGGCAGAGCCCCAGGATGCCATCTCAGAGTGATTATAGACGTCATTTTTTAAGGATAATAAAGATAAATCTGTCCGTGTTTTTAAAGATAATGCTTTGAAACAAATCGAACAAGCTGTTTATTTCTTTATTCATGGTCTATTTCTACTGTTTATCTATTTTCATTGCCAACCCTCGAAAACGAATTTATTATGCATTTCACAGAGGAAGTTTGCATAGGAGAACTATATATATACATATATACATAAATATATGTATGTATACATATATATATATACAAATTATTTGTTGGGCTTATTTTGCTTTCTAATGGATCCGTACAATATGGCACAGCTTTAGGGGCCTAGAACAGCCCCTACCGGGGGTTCCGGGGCGGAGCCCCAGGATGCCATCTCAGAGTGATTATAGACGTCATTTTTTAAGGATAATAAAGATAAATCTGTCCGGGTTTTTAAAGATAATGCTTCAAAACAAATCGAACAAACTGTTTATTTCTTTATTCATGGTCTGTTTCTACTGTTTATCTATTTTCATTGCCAACCCTCGGAAACGAATTTATTATGCATTTCACAGAGGAAGTTTGCATAGGAGAACTATATATATATATCTATATATATGTATGTATACATATATATATACAAATTATTTATTGGGCTTATTTTGCTTTCTAATGGATCCGTACAATATGGCACAGCTTTAGGGGCCTGGAAGAGCCCCTACCGGGGGTTCCAGGGCGGAGCCCCAGGATGCTCTCGAGTTTATTTGACTTTCAAGAGAAAGTGTCTCTAAGATGTAAAGAGAGGTTATTTCTTAAATGAAGTGAAAGGACTCTTGAAAATAAAATAGCCCTTTCAGTTTCATTTCATTTTAGAAATAAACTCTAATCCATCCCTTGATATTCAAATTGCACTGCTCCTACTGTGTGCTTTTTTTACACTCTCCCTGAACTTAAAAGGGTGCTTTCTTTTTTTGATCATCAACAGAAGCAAAATGCTAGGCCACGAACTTTTCGAAGCGTGACCAGATTTAAAATACGCTTAAATGGGGGCATTGATGTATGTAGAAAAAAAAGGATTAAGATTCCATGCAAAGCTTCAAAATGTAAAGAAGATGAGAAAAATAAAGTTGAGATTCGACCTTTATGTCTAGACGTTGCTTAATGCATTTCGTATTGGTATTATCTCCCATCTGAGAGTGATTATAGACGTTATTTATATGGATAATAAAGATAAAGCTGTCCGGGTCTTTGGATATAATGCTTCAAAACAAATCGAACATGCTGTTTATTTCTTTATTCATGGTCTGTTTCTACTGTTTATCTATTTTCCTTGCCAATCCTCGAAAACGAATTTATTATGCATTTCACAGAGGAAAGTTTGCATATTGATGGAACATATGGGTGCAGGCCAAGATTTATACCCACTCAAGTGTGAATTTGGCGCATTTTCCCTCATCTTCCTCAACCAGGACATTGACTTCATTGTAGCCTTAGGACAGGATGGTGACATAAAATTGATAAAAGAACATCATAATCAGATTATCCGACCCCGGAAACCCCATGAATTCATCAACTTTTATCATTCTGGTCCTTTTCATTTTGAAACTACGCTTGACCTTTAACTCGGATGGCAGCCATTTTTTATTTGGCCAATATGGCCAGCGTGACAGCCCCAAGGAGACCTGTAATTGATACAAGCAACATCATAATCAGATTCTCTGACCCCGAAAACCCCTTACTATATAGGTTTTTATAATACTAGCCCCTTTCCTTTTGGAACTACACTTGACCTTTTACTCAAAGGTGGCAGCCATTTTAGATTTGACCAATATGACCAGCATGACAGCCCCAAGTAAACCTCAAATTGGTAAAAGAACATGATATCCAGATTCTCTGACCCCGAAAACTCCATAAATACTTAAACTGTTATAATTTTAGCTCTTTTCCTTTTGGAACTACTATTGACCTGTAACTATCAGATGGCGGCCATTTTGGATTTGACCAATATTACCAGTATGGCAGCCCCAAGGAGATCTCAAATCGATGAAAGAATATCATAATCAGATTCTCTGACCCCCAAAACCCCATAAATATATAAACTATTATCATACAAGCGCTTTTTCTTTTGGAACTACGCTTGACCTTTAACTCAGATGGCGGCCATTTTGGATTTGCCCAATATAGCATACCCAGAGGGTGCTCTTCTTGGCGTCTGGCAGAAATCGTAAAAGTATGGTATAATCTACCTCTGGGCCAAATTTGGTGCTTTTAGAAGATTCTGCACCAAACAACCCCTATTTAGCCCTAACAGCCCCCACTATTAAGATATATAGCTATGATGCTGACTAAGTTGACGAAATCATTCGTATATTTATGTCGTCGAGGAAAATGACCATTTGCGCATACGCAAGTACTATAGATAGTCCATATGAAAAACAATTTAGCCTTCGGCCCCGGGTTTATAGGGTTAAATTTGTAGATATTGGGACATTTAATTTTGTCGGTAATTGGTGGCTAGTTTTGTCGGTAATCGATGGCCTCTACACCCCCCCCCCCCCCCCCCCTCACTGAAAAAGGTCTAGCGACACCCCTGCATGCACCCAGTAGATTACGATGATGTGATCTTCTGATTAAAAACAAGATCAATCACATCATCATAATCTACAGGGTGCAACCAAACGTTCTTAACAATAATTGAAATTTCTTTTAGGAAGCCTAACAATAAGAGCTGTTTTTTATTCAAAGAGCATCGTGGATACGATGAGAATAATAATTACAATAATACAACGTCGTAAAGCGTGAGATCGTTCACTTCTACTCTTTTCACACTTGTTTTGCCTAACCCCGTACTTTGCTTAGCCCCGTACTATCCTTAATCCGGACTAACTTTTTTGGCTTTTCTATCTGCAATTCCTTAGCCCCGGACTAGCAACAGCGTGAATATTCATTACTTCGCTCCACTGCGTAGTCCCGGACTATTTTTCGTTTCTCTTCTCATTCACTTGCTTGGCACCTCAATCGCGGAGTTAGCAGGAGTAAGCACCACAATTGCAGGGTTAGCCCTGCTATTTTGCAGGGCCATCTAACCCCGGACTATAGGTGGGACTAGCCCACTTTGGTAAATACGAGTCTGAACAGAAAGTGGAATAGGCTTAACCCCGGACTATAGGTAGGGCTAAGACCCCCTTTAATCCCACCTATAGCACGGGGTTAAGCAATTTTTTGCCAGTGTGTAAAGAAAGTGGAATAAGCTTAACCCCGTACTATAGGTGGGGCTAAAACCCCCCCTTTTAACCCCACCTATAGTACGGGGTTAAGCAACATTTTGCCAGTGTGAAACGAAAGTGGAATAAGCTTAACCCCGGATCATAGGTGGGGTTAAGATACCCTTTAACCACGGGGTTAAGCAAAATATTGCCAGTGTAAAAACAGTATTCCATCTCTCCCCGCCAAATAATCCGTTGCAAAAAGGAAATAAGCGACGGAAAGGAAGGGCAATGACAAAAGAGAGAGAGGGGTAGCCCATGGCCCGGGTTCTAATTCAGTTCTCTCTTATTTATTAGACCTAGTACTGATGATCATAATTGTTTCTACAATGTGATTGCCATCTGTACGCCACACCGAATAGTATCTCATTTTCGATTATTTCTGTGAATAACTTATTGACATGCACCCAGTAGATTTCCATGATGTGCTTGATCAATCACATCATCATAATCTACAGGGTGCAACCAAACTTTCTAAACAATAATTGAAATTTCTTTCAGAAAGCCGAACAATAAGAGCTGTTTGTTATTCTTGAGGGCATCGTGGAGACGATGAGAATAATAATACAAGGTCGTTAAGCGTGAAATCGTTCCGAACAAAAGAATCAACCAAGGGGAATCAGTTCCCTTTTTTTTAAATATTTATGTGGGAATCAGTTCTCTTTATTTTATTTGACCCAGTACTGATGATCATAGTTCACGGGTGGCCAACCTTTTAAAGGTCGTGGGCAACAGCTAACGATTGGCATAACTTTGCGGGCCGTAGGCAGTCTTCCCCCCCCCCCCCATACACACACTCATGCAATACGTGAACACACCTGCAATTTTGCAAATGCAAACAACAAAATCAGTGAGAAGAAAAAATCAGGCTTACTTTTTTAGTGTGATTTCTGGGGCTGCATTTGATGGACAAGTTGATTTTTTGTCAAGTCTTTGTTTTCTAGCCTCACCCTGTAATAACTCTCCATAATTTGCTAAATGCACGCAGCGTGTCATAATGTCTTGCTTTGTTGTTAACCTTCATTACATTCACACTCTGGTGACAAATGAGGCAAACTGATTTACCTAGCTCTCTCTTCTATGAAGAAATACTTCAGAAGCCAATCTGATTTAAAGTTTCTGCCTTCATCAGAAACTTTCCTTTTCTTCGCAGGTCTCGAAGTGGATGTTGGTTGTTATTTCAAGCAAAATCAAGGACACAGCAGAAAGAATATCCTAACTGTATTATTTGTACACTGTACATCTCATTGAACGCGGTTAAGATTCATGAGAACATTCAACGGCGGGAGAAAAGGGTTGTAAGTTTCAAGACAAGTATTGCTTTTCAAACATTTTTTGTCGATTCACAACCTTTGTATATTTACAAACGTTACTGCGTGCGGAAATTACAAACTGAAATTAACACGGCGAGTGATATCGTTAATGTAATGTGATGAGAGGGAAATTGGGGAGTTTTGTATCAACCAAGTAACGAGTCAATATGTTGTGAATGATGAAAACAAATTATGGAAATAGAGATAGCTTATATGTTTTACCCGTATTTCATCGCTGTTATGCGGGCCGCATTTATAAGCCATTTTTGTAATTAATTTTTTAAAGCTCCGCGGGTCGCACCAGAAGAGCTCGAGGGCCGCGGTCTGGCCAACAAACCGTCAAGAAAGATTACCGAGTCAGAGTCCTTTTTCCTGACTCCTCAATCCTCCCTCTCTCTCACATGGTGTCATAATAATGACAATAATAATAATGTTAACGATAATCATGATAATGATAATAATGAAAAATAATATTTTATAAAAGTAATGATAATGATTACAATGCCAATTATAATAATTACAAAAATAACATTAGTAACACCACCAACCATAATAATAGTTATAATAAAAATTGTTATCATTATTATTGTGATACTGCTGCTAATACTACTCCTACTAGGCTACATGTATTAGGAAGAAGGAGGGGGAAGAGGAAGAATCTTATTGCTAATTTTCTGTATTATCGAGGCATACAAATGCACAGGGAGGTAAGAGAGGGAAAAGTAAGGCGATGAAGAGAGAGAGAGAGAGAGAGAGAGAGAGGGAAGAAAAAGAGAGATAGAGAGGAGACAGATAGAGAGAGAGAGTGAGAGAGAGAGAGGGAGAGAGAACGAGAGGGGGTAGCCTATGGCCCGGGTTCAAATTCAGTTTTCTTGAATTTATTAGACCCGGGCCTGATGATCACTTTCCTGATTGCCATGTGTACGCCACATCGAATATCACCTCATTGTAAAAAGAAATAAAGAAAAGTGGAGAAAAGGAAAGAGAGAAAAAGGAGGAATAGTGCAGTGTGAGATATTTAAAAAATTGTTAAATTGAATTGAATTGATGGGTCCACATGTCACTCACAACCTACCAACCACCCAACCATAACAGCCGGGAGGACCCCTTCCCCCTTGACCTTATAGCAGCCGACCCATCTTCACCCCCTGTACTTTCATGATATGAAGAGAGAGAGAGAGGGAGAGAGAGAGAGACAGACAGACAGAAACAGAGAGAGAGAGAGAGCAGAAGAAAGAGGAGAGAGAGAGAAAATGAGAGGGTAGGGGATAGTACTCGGGAAGTGAACAGGGTCATTCATCTACAGAAATTGTTGTTAAACGCTTTCATTGCACTTGGAAGAAAGAAGAAACTTGTAAAGAAACTTATTGGCTTGCAGTCTGAGCATGAGCAGATAAAGGTCAATGCGTAACAAATTGTGAAATACACAGAGACAAAATACTGGATATACGTGCTCATGAAAGTTATGTTATCATGATTCATTTTTTGCACAAGCAGTGCACTCCATAAAACACAGATGGAAGTGTGCTTTGAAAAGGGGAAACAAAGGCAATTTATGTAGCACCTCCATCGCTCATGGGTGATTATTTCACAATGTACAAAGTGAGACCTCTTCATGTTTTGAAGATCTGTGGATATTCGGGGTCATTTGGGACATGCGCTAACCATGAACTGGTCTATTATCATCTGTTTGATTTTGATATTAAAAACAAGATCAAACACATCATCTACAGGGTGTTAACCAAAAATTACTTAAAAACAATTGAAACTTCTTTCACGAAATCCTAACATTGTAGGGACGATGAACAAATACTTACAATAATACAACGTCGTTAAGCGTGAGACCGTTCACTTCCATCTCTCCCAGCCAAATAATCCATTATTGCGTTAATGATTTATTTTTTTTGCCCCCCCCCCCACGTAAATGGTAAAATCGCGTCGACCAATATTTGGCTCAGTGAGGGGGGGGGGTTAAGGAGCAGGACCAGATTGTCTAAGTCTGAAGAAAAATTGTTCTACTTAAGTTGAAGTATACGATCGACCATAAGAATTTTCAGGCGAATGGCATCCCATGTTTCGGATCTTACAGTTTTCATTTCAGCTTATATTTTTCAGTTGAATGTAATGTATATGCTTTATATACATTGTACAGATAGACTGTACAATATTAGTGAGAGCAATACAAAGCGAATATGACTATTGAAAAATACAACAATCGATACAAAAACTGGGTTGCATTCTCCCCCAAACTCAGGGGGGCCACTCAGAGGTTCCACTAGAGATCCAGCTTAGAGCTGAAACATTTTAGAATGACTTTGATATTTTTGTCAGTTAAAGATAAACTTTAGTTCTGGTAAAAAAAAAAAAATGTATTCTCACAGAATCTAACAAACCTTACACTGAATGTTCAAGATTACAAAAAAATGTCATGTGCCAAACAATTTTGGAAGAAAATGTATATTGGCTGAGTAATGAGCATAGAAAGATAAGAAAATCAAGGTAGTACTAGCCCCGACACCATTTGTGTTGTCCCATATACATCTTTCTGTGTACAGTGATTGTTACTTTACCAAGACTGGGCCAAATTTATGATGAAATTTGATGACTCCAGAACCTTGCAGTACACACCAATACTTACATGCTATATGATCAACTTTTTCTGATCCATTCCACACCTTTTCTTCCACAATGCAATTGCATTACCAGAACTCACCTTTATCTTTAACTTTAATGTATAAGCTTCATACACATTGTACATATAGCAATATACTGTACAATATTAGTGAGAGCAATAAAAAGCGAATTTTACTTTGGAAAAGTATACAAAATTGACACAAAACCTGGGTTTGTATTGTCCCCTAAACTCATGAAAAGAGTTTCCCTAGAAATCCAGCATAGGGCCTACACAAGGCCTGAAACATTTTAGAATGACTAGTGAATTTTTTCTGTTAAATTTAATGTATATGCTTTATATACGTAGTACAGATAGAAAAGGACTGTATAATATTAGTTAGAACAATGCAATGCGAATTTGACTTGGGGAAAAGTACAAAAATCAACACAAAAAGTAGGGTGCGTTCTCCATGAAACTCACGGGGGCAGCTCGGGGTTCCTCGTAGAAATCTAGCATACACAAAAAGCCTGAGGTTTTTTTTAAGGGGACTTTGTATTTTTCAATCAAATTTTTAATTTGTTCAGTATTTTCATAATATTAGACATTTTAACTGAAAGTACTCTAGACCTACTCTGTTTGATAACAACAGATAACCTGGACTTATTGTATTCTTTTTTATCGATCAATATTGAAGGCGATTTAGAAGGGGGATTTAAAAATATATATATATATATCATGCGTTAAAACTATGAAAAACTATGACAACTGCCTGCCGTATATAGCCTTATAATTATACTTACATATTCAGCCAAGTAATTTATGATTGCTTCAGTAACCTCTGCCGAATAATGCGGTCGGTGTTTGAGATAATTGGTAGCTACCTCTTTTTCTTCAAAGAAACGATTCATGATGAAGATGATACACACTACAATTTATCTTCGCAAACGTGGTCAGCGGTGTCTCAAAACGATGTTCAAGCGGTGGCCGCGGACAGTCTCAATGATCCTCTTTACCTCTTGGTAGTCCAGAAATCAGGCCGATTTAATTTTAATCTCCACCACACCAACGCAATAATTAATGCGACCTCCCCCTCGCTGACAGCCGAAGATGGTGTGTCCTTAAATTAATTAGGACGCCCGGCGAAAAAATAACTTAAAGGTAATACAAAGTTTTGGTATGAGGTCATGAATTTGGTTCAAATGAACATATTGGAAGCATATGCGGTCCTACAATATTCAGCGATCTTTGTCGCGGTTGAAATCGTGTCTAAAGTTATACAATTGTAAATAATAAACTCTTTATGTTGTATAGCTCCCTCTCAGGTCAAGATATTAATTAAGCTATAAAACAATGTTTATTGACTAAAATCAACCGATTAGCTGTTTCCGTTTGGAAATTATATACCATCGCTAAATGTTCTGAAATTTTCATGGTCGCAGCTACCATTACACGGCCGTGGGCGCTATTTGAAATTTTTGAAAATTCACCGGGAGCACCGGTAAATTTTTTCTCGAAAGCAGAAGTGTTTTCGGGGCTAAATTTTCTAGTGCTTCTAATACATCCACAGGGGCATCCAAATATATCAAAATTGTGAAGAATCACTATCCACCCGATTTCCAAAATTTCCCAAAACTTTGTATTACTTCATGAGATGGAATTGTAGTAGTTTATGATATCAGACTACAAGCACGAAGCAGACTGCATTAGCAGACTACGAGTGTAGCAGAGCATAGCAGACTATAGCCTATCCGATATGCGTCGGGCTTTACAAGTATTCTAAACGCGTTTATATAGAGAGTGACCTCGGCGCGGGCGTCAACGCCTATCATCACTGGTGCATGCGAACAATTTATTTTCTTTTATGTACGATGTATCGTTTGTAGAAAATCTACGAACCCCCTGTAAAGCTCTTTCATGAATATTTATGTAGCATGGAACAAAATAGGCCAATGAGCGATGGGGAACCTGGAGATGATATTTGATTGGTTGAATCAAAGTGATCGATCACCAAATAAGGCTAGTGCTATGAACAGGGGCGTAAATCCGTACCGAGGAGTGGGGGTAGCCTCTTGTCGATGGCCCTCGCTTTGTTGGAGTCCGTAAATTCTGGCGAGCGGAGCGAATCAGAGAAACTGACTCGCTTCGCTCGCCAGAATTTACGGACTCCAACAAAGCGAGGGCCATCGACAAGAGGCTAGAGTGGGGGGGGGGGGATGATCGGCGTTAGCCATCACATACTAGCACGAGCACACGCCCACACTAATTTACGCAAGCGCGCGCGATCGCGCACGCACAAACACACAACACCCACACACACACACACACACACACAATTTATACATGCATACATACATGCACGCACATGCCAAATTTGACAACCATACAATAAAAGAATTGGACATATTTCGAAATACTGACAGTTGCAAACTGTAGCGTTTTATTATAATGAACTCCGAAATAAGACGACACACTTTCAAGTAGTAACATAAAGATTGAGTATTTCGTCAGGAAGATGCGAACTCTTTATTTTGAGTCCCATCACTTAGAAAATGATGTATAATGGTCAGGGGCGTCGCTAGATCTTTTTTTAGTGGGGGGGGGGGGGGTGTAGAGGCCAACGATTACCGACAAAACTAGCCCCTAATTACCGACAAAATTAAATATCCCAATATTTACAAATTCAATCCTATATACCCGGGGCCGAAGGCTTAATTGTTTTTGCTACGGACTATCTATAGTACTTGCGTATGCGCAAATGGTCATTTTCCTCGACGACATAAATATACGAATTATTTCGTCAACTTAGTCAGCATCATAGCTATATATTTTAATGCAGGCGCGGAGCTAGGATCTCATTTTAGGGAGGGGCGGTAGTGAGCAGGCCAATCACTCAAAGAGCGCGCTCATTAGGGGGGTGTGGGTGATAGGCCTACCGCGCGAAGCGCGGAAGCTTAGACGTTTCCTTAAATTATTAGGAAAAGAAGACGATTTATTGAACCGTTCTCGACTGTAAACCCTTGTCTGAATGAATTCCCCCCCCCTCCCGCGCGAAGCGCGAAAGCTTTGGCGTTTCATTAAATTATTATAAAAAGAAGACGATTTGCTGTACCGTTCTCGGCTGTTAATCCTTGTCTGAATTCAGTTCCCCCTCCCCCGGCCCCCCCCTCCCGCGCGGAAGTTTTGGCGTTTCAATACATTATTAGAGAAAGTAGACAATTCGTTGAACCGTGCTCGACTCTTAATCCTTGTATGAATTCAGTTTTTCCCTCTCTCTCCCTCTCGCGAAGCGCGGAAGCTTTGACATTTCATTAAATTATTAGAGAAAGTAGACGATTTGTTAAACCGTGCTCGACTCTTAATCTTTGTCTGAATTCGGTTTACCCCTCCCGCGCAAAGCGCGGAAGTTTTGACGTTTCATTAAATTATTAGAGAAAGCAAACGATTCGTTGTACCGTTTTCGACCCTTAAAAAGCCCTTTTTATCTGAATTCAGTTTCCCCCTCTCGCGTGAAGCGCGGAAGCCTTGACGTTTCCTTAAATTATTAGAGAAAGCAGACGATTAGGTGTACTGTTCTTGACTCTTAATCCTTGTCTGAATTCAGTTTCCCCCTTCCCGCGCGAAGCGCGAAAAGCTTAGACGTTTGATTTAATTATTATAGAAAGAAGACGATTCGTTGCACCGTTTTCACACCTGAAATTTTCCTGAAATTTCTGCTAGCTTTGAAAGCTCATTCAGGATTATTTCATTTTGAAAAGTAAAAACATTGGCCCCCAGTCCCCCTCGATCGACTAGAGCTCACCTGAAATGGGGGGAGGGGGGGTGGTACCTTTAGCAGTGTTCCGGATTTGGGGGGGGGGGTCTCCAAAGCAGGAAAAGCCAGCGAAAAGGCTGCGAAAGGGGGATTCAGAAATGTTGGCAGTCCTGAGATGGGGGGGGGGGGGTGCTTTCAAAGGGAGGGAACGAGCATACGACTACCCTAAATAACACTGAGTGGGGGGAGCCGGGCATCTACTGTACATGATTGCACTTTTTAAGCGCTTGCGCGCTGGCGCACTTTACGTCTGGGCTATAATAATACCTTGCAAAATAACGAAAAATTATTCTGAAGTTTATGAAGTGCTTGTTCGCGCACGTCGCGCAACTACTCTTAATGATCGTGACATACTGTATACGTGTATGCTATACAGTTAGTTATACATAAAATTTAAAAAAATCATTTCTCATGCATTATGCTGAAATTGAAACAATCACATTTTTTTTTTCCTCCTTCTTCTTCCTTTTCTTTCTCTCTTTTTTTTGTAATCTCAGGGGGGGATATTTGTCCCGGCCCCCCCACTCAGAGGTCGGAATGACCGCATGCGTGTTGCCAAAATGTCCGGTAAAGGGGTACTTTTCGTGCGACAAAGTCCGGCCCGAGAATTTTAAAAAAAGGAGTGTATTTAACTTTTCACCCGGAGATTTCTTTAAAAAGGGGGTGTTTTTCTGTTTTTCTCTCATCTCTTTGGACTCCTGAGAATTTTTTTCCGAATTTAGGAGGGTACATTGAGCATTTTTCCTGATTTAGGGGGGTCTCCAAGGCAGGAAAAGCCTGCGAAATGCCCGCGAAAGGGGGGTTCGGAAATGTTGGCAGTCCTCACATAGGGGGTGCTTTCAAAAAGAGGGTACGAGCATATGCGTACCCTAAATAACACTGAGTGGGGGGGGGGGGCGGGATATATGTACAGGACATTCCCCCCTCCTTCAAGCGAGGGGGGATGCATACCCCCCCCCCCCCCCCCATCCCCCCGGGATTTACGCCCCTGCCTATGAATCATGCATGAGAATACGCTCGTCACACATACGATACACATATATGAATGATGATGAGTTGACCAGTGATGATAGGCGCTCGGGCTGACGCCCGCGCCGATGTCAGTCTCCATAACGCGATTAGTACACTTGCCATTTCGCCCGACGCCTATCGGATAGGCCGTCCTCACCACTAGAGGGCGGTATTCCCGTCGGAAGGCAGGGGGCTCAACTCCGCTTCTGCATCCGTCTAGCCATGGGGAGATTTTTGGAGGGTCAAAAAGTGTACGCTGCTTCCACTTATCATGTATTAGCCTATGGAGACGACAATTTTTTAGCGCACCAGCGAAATGGGGATATTTCACTGCGCGCAACGCGTAAAATATGTAATTAAAATTTGGAATATTCATCAGTCTTTTCCACTTATTAGCATATTATCGTAATGAAAAAAGATAATGCGCATGCGTTACTATCGACAGAATCCTTGGGCCGGATAAATGTAGAACAAAGGTCAGAGTTGGGAAGGTGGGGGGAGGGGGGTGGGGGTAATTTTTTTTTTTAATCAGTTCAGTTAAAAGGCAAAAATAATGATTTCATTTCACCGTGGTACCTCAATTCATTTTTTTACCTCTTTTTGTTTTGTTTTATTTTGTTCGTTTATTTACTTATGCATTTTCTAATCAGACAAAATGCACTGATCATTTAGCCCACTTAACAAGTGATATTTTCATATTGTTAGTGTCCAAATAATGAATCATTGTCGCCTCGCCTTCACAGATCTTTCATATTGTGCCCCATCCCAAATGAAATTTCAATTTTGCCTCGTTCTTTTCATTCTTGCTTTCGTCGCCACTGATTTTTTTAATTTGCCACCCCCCCCCCCCCCCGACAGCATCATTTTCAATACAGGACCCCTTCCAATATTGACATTTCCATAGGCTCTATTACCCTCCCTCCTCCATCCCCACCAATTATACCCATGCTGTCATTTTGGCATTGACTTATTCTTTATTTAACTCCCCCCCCCCCCCCTCATCTCTATTGTAAACCATTTTTTATACTGTATTTATACTTTAGTCTTGCCCACTCTCTTGTTACATTTCCGCTTTCTCTCTCATTAGGAAAGATGGTTAAATCTATCACGCTAGAACACCATACTCAATTATACACAAGACTGCATCAGCCCCCATCTCACCTCAGTCATCCAGCATTATCATTACAGAGTTCCTACATCGTCATAAATCATAATCACCAGCATCATCACATATATTTCACAAAATAAGAAAATGAAGGGAAAAAAAGAATTAAGTAGTATTAACTAATGTTATTAACATTTATGAACTCATTTATCAACATATTTTGTTTCTATAAAGATCTTTTTAAATCCAACATGACATAACATTACATCAACAAAAGGATTACAAATCGATGGGGGGTGGGTTGCTGTCTCTTGAATTCAAATTTTTCAGTTGTAAAAGTTTATACTGTAAATTTAGAAGAAAAAAATATTCAAAATTATTAACATGCTATTTTATTATGTAAAACACAGGTATATACTGAGTTTTATGAGTACTTTATTTTACATTGGACATTATTGTTGTTGTTATTACTACCTGTATTATCATTATTATTACTGCTATTATCATGATCATTGTCATTATTGGTACTATTTTTAATATTGTTATTATTATTATTGTTATTAATTATACTATTACAGTATTACTATTGAACTACATCATTTTACCCCCCCCCCCTTCAATACACTATCCAGTTCACCATCCCTAATATTTTTGTCAGAACTTGACTTAAATATATAAAAAAAAACTATGTTACATGTACACGCATTTAAAAGAACAAATAATTACTTTCATGATCCTTGATATATCTTCTTCTTCTTCTTCTGCTTCTTCTTCTGGTAATCTTCAAATGGCTTTGTAGCCTATCACGAAGATGAACTAATACCAAAGATTACTAGTGGTGTAAGGAAGATAGATTGTTTTTAAGTGCAGTCTTAACAATAAGGCCGGGGGGGGCATTATGGCCATTATGCCCCCCCCCCCTCCACGATTTTTCCGATTGTTCGGTAACGCATATGGATGGCGCCCCGCCGCTCGCTGACTTTTTTCTTTCGAGTCTTGCGCATCTTTATTATTTTTTTTAATTGAAAATCGGACCTACAGTTACAAGGTCACGTGACCTTTTGTCTTTGCATGTCAGCCCAAAAATCGCTCATTTTTGTGATTTGTGTACAAAACATATGGAAATGTCATTTTTCCTAAAAATAGATCAAACATTGGTTATTGGGTCTTGTTTAAAGTTTAGGTGGTTGTTTTGGGGTCAAAATAGTTGAATTGTAGTAAGAAATGAAATAAAACAACAAAAACCAAAAAAATACCTAAAGTTAACAAAACAATTAAGTACATAAGAAATTATCAAAACAAGAGATAACATAAGGAATAAGCTGGCTCTTCAATTTTGTTGTCGTATTAATATTCCAAATGATCTAATGAATATATGTGGTGAAAAAGAATGCTTTAATATGAATAATAAATGATTTATGGGTAAAAATGTGATTTTATGACCTTATTTGCATAAATTACCATTAATTTGCAAATTAGTGAATTTTTCCAAACAATTGAAATTATCATATTATTCTATACACTTCACTTGACATGCGTGCACATTTTCGCGGAGATCGGCCGTTTCACGGCCAAGATCTTAAGGGGGGCATAATGCCCCCCCCCCCCCCGCCGGCCGCGCATATTTTTTTTACACAACTGTTTAGCCATTTTCGCGAAAAAATTCCAAGAAGTGCTCTGGTGAAAGAGTCTAAGTCGTCAGCGCACTATTATGTGCAAGCACGTACACCCATGGTAGAAAGGGGAAAACGAGGATAGCGGAGAGGATATGGAGAAGGAAAAACAAGAAAATACATAAGGAAAGAGAGGAGGATAAATCAAAGGAAGAACATAGAAATACATAATTGAAGAGCTAAGAGGATCATAGATCTAGACTAAGGAAAAACAGGGAAATACAATAAAGAAGGAGAAAGGGAATCTATCAGATTAAAACAATTAAAGAAATAGATGACGAAGGAGAAAAGGATAGATTGAAGGAGAAACAAAGAAATACATAAAACAAAAGAGAAGAGGTTTAGAATAAAGGAGAACAAAAGAAATACATAACGAGGGAGAACTTTGCATGGGGATAGATTGGAGGAGAACACAGAAATACATAATGAAAGAGAAGAGAGGATAGATTTAACCCGAAACAAATGTACACATGTACAGCTCCAGCAATCCAACAAAACTGCTAAGGGTAATGCTAGACTCTGTCTCTAGTCGTTTGCACAGTATATTTGACTGAAGTGGTTAAACAGTTGTGTAAAAAAAAATATGCGTCCCCCGGCCGTACTAAGACCTCAAATAGCCCGGCCTTTTTAGGGTTAAGGCCTGATCACGCAACCATCATTTTTATTACGTTTACGTTTCGATAAGGGACCGACTCATAAGAAAGTCATGCACAAATTTCTTAAATACTTTCCAGTTTTTCCAGCGCTTAGAGACTTCGGTGGTAAGCGCTTTATAAGTAACGTTTTTATTATTATTATTATTATTATGTTAACGTCAAAAAGTGGTTTCACGGATCGTACCATCATCTTAGTTTTGTTTCTCCCTGTTCAAATTCAGCAGTCATGTCGTCTTTTGCTTTCCTAAAGAATGGAAATGATAAAATGTTGCATGAAAAAAGAAGAAATTAATTATCTTATATGTCATTATAAACGAGGAATCGACGTTTTTTCTACATGTACGTTTATTTTGCATTCTTTTAAATATATAAATAAATCTGCCTAAAAAGTTTTTAGGCAGATTAATTTTTGCATTTATTAACGAAATGAAAATAAAATATACAAAGATTTTTTTTTCTCAAT
Organism: Strongylocentrotus droebachiensis; assembly: GCA_035222895.1. Lineage (NCBI taxonomy): Eukaryota > Metazoa > Echinodermata > Echinoidea > Camarodonta > Strongylocentrotidae > Strongylocentrotus > Strongylocentrotus droebachiensis. The sequence continues at coordinate 404,388 of JAVYIG010000466.1, read as the reverse complement.
ATAAATATAAATATGAAAACAATGAAATGAGAACAGTATTATAATCATAATATATTATTGTGACAATAATTTAAGTATATTATTATAACAATAATTAAATGCAGTAGACCAATCATCATAATCAGTGAGCTTGGGGGTTGGACCAGGTGGCCTGGTATGGGGAGGGGAAGCATTTAACATGTTGACTAATGATATTCCTCATAGCTTGATTACAGAAATAACCCTGTTCGAGTAGGAAATCGGTAAATATGAATACGATCACAAAAACTATTAAGAAATCAACTAAAGGGTAATTAAATAACATATTAAATAGTCAGAAATAATGTTTGGAATGCGTATTATTCCATTGCTAAGCCATAATTTGCACATTCTAAAGATGAAGCACAACGCTATTGATATTGCCTCAGGTTGATAATTTAAAAAAAAAATAGCGATCTTGTTGAAACATTAATTTGTTATAGTGTTTTCATAAAAGTTTTGGGTAACAGTGAGCAAGCAAATTAAACACGATTATCGATTCCCCCTAGTCTGTCGCTGTCCTCAACATTCTATTCAACATAATCGCAGCAATACTACCTTGCTGACCAGATATAAAGAACTAAGCGCCAAGAACGCACGAGTTAAAAAGCCTATGACCCTGGCCCTGTCTCGTATGGATTTTGAAGGGAAGGACACCTTAAGATCAGAAACTTACCTTCCTAAAGTCTCCCCTTCCTCGATGGTTTCTGGAAGTCTCATTCCCCTCGTCTCGGGGAAGAGAAATGAGAGGAAACCAGCCGAGATGGCGGTGGTGCCGAAGATGATGAGAGGGGCGGGGAAATAGTAGTCCCCCAGGATGAGAATCAAGGGTGAGATGATGGTCCCCACACGAGCCATCATGGAACAAATGCCGATACCAATGCTCCTGTTAAGCCAAAATACTTTTTTTGTTTAACTAAGGGCGCGTTCATGCTTGATTTTGACGGCCAGAATCAGGCATCTGTTACGCGTTTAGTTTAAAACACGGTTGCGTCTTAGCTCACTTTTGTAGAATCACCGAAAAACGGCGATCACGATCGCCGATCGTAAACTCACAAAAAGATGCGTTTACAATTTGTAAACGCGTTTAAATGGGGTCAACGCACTGACCTCTAGTAGGTCTACGTAGCATGCACAGTGAAGGTTTGCGAATCCAGCTGGAAGACCAATTAAGGCCACACACGTAGAATTGCCTTGGGAGCCAGAGAAGTAAGCATGAACACTACATCGTGGAACTGCGATCACGATGAGCGTTTACGATGAGCGTTTCAGATCGCTCATTCTGCCTTCAAAATTTAAGCATGAACGCAGCCTAAGTGTAAATTGCACTTTGTAAATTGCACTTTGTACAGCGCACTATGAGGGCCCGCGGTCCTGAAATGCGCTATAGAAGAACTTTTTTGTATTATTATTGTTATTATTATTATTATCATTATGATTACTATTATGAGCACACGGGTCGTAATTTCAATTGCTTCAATACCTATACACTAGTCAAGCCCACTGTATGGATACTTCATTTTGCATGTCCCCCCTATTCTTTACATTTTCATTTCTAATCTTTTTCTCTCTAAAAAAAAATTGTTTTTAATTGTTATAATTGACACAATTCACATGGGGCGTCACAGACCATGCAATTTGCTGAAAGGGTCGTACATGTCACACAAAAATGGCACCCGGTATGCAACAGGCACTAGACCTGAATGCCTGAATGTCCTCATTTGACAGGTAAAGAATAACGCCTCGTGTGAAGCCGGTTGTATGTCTGATAAATAGGCCTACCTGACTGGCGTCGGGAAACACTCTGCAGAGTACACGTAGACTATGGTATAGGAAGCCGATATTGCCAATTTACCTGTCAGGGCAACAACTGTGTTCCAGGTACCAATTGCTGATCAAAATCAAAGAGAGAAACTAGTTTAGTTCGGGCTACATTTATAAACAGAATGATCCCCGTATTGATGCTTTTCTAAATGTTCCAGAATGTATGGTGGTCAATACACCCAATCAATGAACTGATATTGTCACACGGGTTTTTTTACCTACAAAATGTCAGGCTTCTCTTACCTACACACCACACACACACACACATACACACGCACACACACGCTTACACCAAACACCCTCACTCACCATCCTCCACACACACAAACACCCACACACCCACTATCGGCTTTATCACACCCTTGATATCTCTCTACGATTCGAAACTCTTTGGAGCGCAAGAAATTGAAGATTCGAGATTCAAGAAAATACATAATTAAACGAATTAATGATGAAACTAAATTTTATGAAAGCTGGGGAGAGGTGTCGCACTATCACACTTTCCTTTAGTGAAGCCCATAGTCCCCCATGTATTATAAATATCTATTTTTCTGTAAGAGACCCCTTTTTCTGAATGCTACATTACTTCTTTGTTGGCTAAAAGTGAGTGAATGGTTATACGTACGTAGAAAAATGTTGATCAGGCAAGAACAACCACCAATAATGAGGAAAGTAGCAATACTTGGACGACGACCAAATAAATCGATGGTAAAGATGGCTAAGACGTTACCGACGATCTCGACTGCTCCAGACAGAAAGAAGCTCAGGTGGACATTGAACCCGAGGTCACCGCTACTGTAGGTCAAGCCATAGTACACCATGTTATTCACCATCCTATAAACAGAGAAAGTAATCATTAAGCACAAAACAGATGCGTATCCTGAAACAAGATGCGATTTGTACATGCCATAACAATTAACTAAACTTCTAACGCTGCTATTGGGATGCCTCTATGAACTAGCTTTAGAAGAAATGGAAGAGCTACCTTGCTGTTTAAGCCATCACACATTATGACCGCATACGTATTAATTGGCAGACTCTAGCTAATACATGAGAAGTATAGTGCGTCCCCAATAAAGATATACACTTTTGAAATGGCTGCCAAATAAAAAAATATATGATTCGGGGGGGGGGGAGTTTTATATGTATGGAAGGCTCATAAAACCAACTTTCATATGACACCAACAGGTCTGAAAATAATTCATGCTTGGGTGAGCACTGCTCACTTTTGTAAAGGGTATGGATATTAGGTTGCGCAGGAATTAGCCTTCCATTTTGTGAGAGGTAAATCCTTTGGAGCTTACAAAATTGAGGGTGATATGATACATTCATGATTTGCTGAGTGAATTTCATGGTTTATTAAACCAAAGTTTAATGCATGAGTGAACAGGAATTGCATTTTTTATTGTAGCATCGTAAATTTCCCTGGTAGACTCAGTGGTGTGTTCATAGGAGTCAGGATGGGGTGATGGTAAATGTTGTAATGTCCATGTTACAAACTGTTATATTTTTTTTTACATCTGTGACTTTGAATAAAAACCTTCACCAAGATTGTGCATCGAAAGAGGAGATGGACATTTGGGCTATTGAACTGGAAGACTTTGATTTTTAGTTTCCATTATCACATATTTTCTCCCCTTTTTTCTCTTAGAAGATGGATAAAACAGTTGTAAAATTGAAAACTGAAAAGAAAGACTGACATGTTCATTTTACAAATTTGTGAACTTGTGTTAGTTGCATAGATTGAGTGATTGACTGAGTTATTGATTAATTATGATCGATTTATTGAATGATTAAATTGATTGAAATACTGAATGGCGATTGAATGCTTGATTGATTAATAATTGATTGACCGATTGACTGATACATTGTTGATTAACTGATTGATAGCTGAATGTTGATTGTCTAATGAATTGTCAAGATATGCACAAGCATACCCGGGCAGAGAGAGAGAGAGAGAGAGGAGGGGGAGGGGCATACATGTCCTATTGACCCTTATCCCATCTACCCAACAAAGTCCTACCCTACATTTCACCTCCCCTGCACCATGTACCATCACCCCGTCTTGACTCCCATGAACACACCACTGAGTCTACCATGGAAAGTTACATTGCTATACGGTAATAACAAATGCAATTCCTGTTCACTCATGCATAAAATGTTAATTCCATACACCACAAATTTCACTCAGCAAGCCCAAACTCATCACAATTGATCATAAATTGGTCATATCATCCTCAATTCCGTAAGCTCCAAAGGATTTACCTCTCACAAATTGGAAGGCTAATTCCTGCGCAACCTAATTTTCATACCCTTTACAAAAGTAAGCAGTGCCACCCAAGCTAGAATTATTTTCGGACTTGTTGGTATCATATGAAAGTTGAGTTCATGAGCTTTCCATACATATAAAACTTTTCCCCAAAGAATATTATCTTTTTTGTTCGGCAGCCATTTCAAAAGTGTATAGGTTTTTTTGGGACGCACTGTATACCAAACATTCATAACAATTCATAGTATTTGTCGGCCATCTTTGTTAGTACCTTTCTCAAAGTGTTTCTGTAGATGATTTTACTGCTTCTACAAAAGTCAACTTTCTACGAGTATAAGAGGTCAATACATCTTTTAAAGTATAGTCACTGTATCAGCATGCATAGAGTTATACCTTACCAGTTATATATAAAGTTGATGGTTCTCCAACGGAGTACTGGTGTTCTGAAAAGATCGAAGATGCTTGCTTTCGGCTCTAAACTGACAACTTCCTTGAACAAAAAAGACAAGAATCATGCCCCCAAAATTAAAAAATGTAGGAAATGTATTTCTTAAAACTATATTTCTTTGTGTGTCTTGGTGAAATCCCCCAATATAAAATCGGCATTAAAGTTTCAATCGATATTATAAGGCCTTATAGATTGCAATACAATTGTATAAAACTTCATGAGAACAACATACTACCCCCACAATATATAAATGAGGGATGTTTCAGCGTCTCATTTTAAAACTGAAAAACAAGAAAAGAGAAAAGGAAAGAATGAAAATAATGAAAACAAAACAAAACAAAATACACAATTGTAGACCTACCAGTTTCTGTATTTCGTCTTCTGTGAAGAGCGGTTCAGGTAGTTTTCTTTTGTTGACCTTAGCGACTTTGCGAATAATCTTCTCAGCTTTCTCGCCATTACCATGAGATAGGAGCCAACGAGCCGATTCTGGAAAGAAACTGACGAATATATACTTTTCGTTAGATGATTGGTAATACATACTTTCAAATGGACACACATAGACTCTTGGCAAATTAAAGATTGTCATGAAGTCGGACAAAGCAAAACACAACAAAATAAACAATAATTTTTAATACCAATTAATGAATACGACAAAACAAAATTTAATTTAAAGTAAACCAAAGCGGCTTTCTTCGTTACATTGGATTTTCGCGGCGGGTCGGGTTGTGGGGGTTACAGTACAGGAGCTTTCATGCATAATGAAGCCCTACCCGAAGGGTCGGGTGTAACGTTTATGAAATATACCCGACTTATCTTGAAAATGTCGAGTCCATCTTTTAAAGAGTTACGATTGATCCAAATCAATCGCAAGTCCTCCATTCGCAAGTTTGCAGCCCTCTACCTCACATATACAAAGTTGTGATTAAGACGATACCCAATGCAGTTTACTAGCTATTTTAACCAAGATTTTATGATTCGTGATCTCACGGCAGAACTTACGGCATGAGCAGGAAAAATAGAAACAGGGGTCCAGAGATGAGCAATTGCAGAGTCCTCCAGTAGCGGACAAAGTATGTAATGATGGCAAGAATCACATAGCCCGAGGCGATGAAAATATGGATGGTAATTCCGGTCACAGTCCTCCACTTTGGTGTAACAAACTCAACACCTGTGGGATGAGCCGATGGCATAATCTTAAACGAATGACATCCACAAATCACTTTCTTTACCTTTCTAGATAGCAAAACAGTTTCATTAGTTGGAGAAAAAAAAAGAGAGTGAACTGAGTTGGAATCATCATAATGGGATCTTACCCTCTCCCCCGTTAATGTGCGTACTTAAATTAAAAAAAAATAGGTTCCGCACGGGAGCTATACCTTGACTTTAAATTGTTCTGAACGCCGAATATTGTATAAAGCTACACTGCAGAGAGTCTATTTCGGAAGTTGACCTATCCGATTTTGACGTATATGTTCGTAGGCAACCCCAGAAAAACAAAACAGTGAGCTTAACATGAAACAGGGCTACACCTAATAAGCGAACATACTTCAGATCGGCTTTAAAGCCATGGAATAATTTTGGCTCTAAAAGTGTTGTCCCAATCATCAAATGACAACACAAAAAAATGGTTTGTAACGATCACTCACGTAATAACGTTAATTATCACGTTTTGAGTGCTTTCGTTGAACACACTTTCTGATCTAAAAGTATTTCAGTTTCAATTTCAGTTTCAGTTTTATTTTCATTTCCAACAGAACAATAAACAATTGTGAAGAATTATAAACCTTAGAGACTGTGGCCGATCGACCCCTACCCCCTACTCTCAAAGGGGGGGGGGGGTCCGGTTACAGTTTCTCTGGCCGGAACTGACGATAACCTAGAGTATATGTAAATTTAGATATATATATGCATATACCATATTTATAAAAATTCAATAAACGTCATTACTACTTTCAATAACAAGCACTTGTATTTCTTCCAACTGGTAAAATACGAAGGGAAAGTCACGCTGCGTACTCACAAAAGCGTGAGTATTCGTGATTTACCGGTCTGTAACAGAACGAAGTATTAACCCTACACTTCGTAGATTAAAAGCTTGTATCTACGAAAGTACTCAAAACGTGACAGTGTGATCACGTGAGTGTTCGTTACAAGCCCAGCAATATGGCTTCACTTTGAAAATAGCACGTTACCTATGATGAACCCAACTTGTACCACAGATTTGTTGCCAGCCGCTTGGAAGAATCTAAGGACATTATACACCCAGAAATTGGGTGAGAAAGCGACGAGTACACCAAAACCAGCCTGGATACCAAGGCAAATGAACAGAGTAGGGTATCGTCCAATTCTAAGGGGACAAGGGTACATAAAAAGGGATGTGAAGGGTTTTAAAATGAAAGGTAACGATATAAAAATCATTGAAATCATCTAAGGTGTACTTCACATCTCGATATAATGATGAATTGGTTAGATTTTAAAGGGTATACATGTGAACCATTAGTTGTACACATTTTCAGGGGTATACTTAAAAAGAAATCGTATTATATTTTTGCCCAGTGGAATTTAGTTATCCCATTTCAATTTCCAGTGTTACCAGTTGGATTTAACTGATCTAACTGGACCAGTTGTACCATTTGGCACAACTTTCAACCAGTTAAAAGCTCCAGTTAAAAGGCTTAATTAGTAAGTTATGTAGCACTTGTACTAATTAATTTTGCCAATGGCAGCAACACATCGTCTATATTATTACATTCCAATGTAAAGGCATTGGTCTTAAGACGACTTGGTTAATTGCTGTGAATGAGATATTTCCATAAACTTGTATTTTATTGAATTTGTTTTAGATCATATAGTTAGTGTTTTTCTAATTCTTGTTTAATTAAATTTAATTTATGCAAAGTAGTGAAACGTCTTAATAATTTGTAATTTACATTCTGTAGTATTTTCGAAATGAATTACATATAACTAAATCATCAGAAATTAAAAAATATCCTGTAAATTCAGATAAATTGTATAAAAACATAAATGGGCACGCACCCTATATTCATTATGCAAATTATGGGTATATTTGTGGGTATTTAGCTGGGACCGGCCGATGCTCGATGTGCGCTTTTCACCTCCAAAAATCGACATGGGGCCCACATGGGGCCCATATGTGTTGGTACTTGTGGGTTCTGGGTAGGAAGGTTCATATGGTATGCATCTGATTTTTGTATGGACCACGTGGGCTCTAGTCAGCCCATACAAAACCCAGATGGGCCCCAGATATTTTGCTATCTGGGAAACTCACCATCGGGACATTCTTAGTTGACAGCTGACAGCACATGAGACCGACAGTCCACGATAACGGCATGGTTTGTTTACCGAACCTACAGATAATCTGTCAGAATAAGCACTATGAAAATGACGGACAAAGAAAGCGGACAAAATATACAGTTCCTCATTCTACCCTCAACAATTCCTGTGGTAGACAAAGGAACATCCCTTCACTTCTATTATGTCAAAACAGGTGAATATGCATGTGACACCTGTTCTACAGATTTTTACATAATAGCAGTGAAGGGATGTTCCTTTATCTACCATAACAATTGTTGAGGGTAGAATGAGGAACTGTATATTTTGTCCGCTTTCTTTGTCCGTCATGTTCATAGTGAAGGCCAACGATATTGACACATCGACCTCTTTGGTTGTAGCCTTGTAAAATATGGAGTCAAAAATACGTATAGTAACGTTCTTTGCTGTTAAGTATCACATGTAAAAATAAGAAAAGCCCGATAGTCATAGGCTATACAAAACATTGTGTTAGACGACAATCAGTCATAGCCCTTTCTAGCATGTCTCGCTTGAAGATCTGTATCACTATACTTTCAATACCATCATGACTGAATGGGGTTAGAGAATATGAACTACACTAAAATTGAAAATAAAATTAATACTGTGGACTCACTTGTCTGCAAGGACCCCAAAGAAGATAGATCCAATTAGATAGCCAGAGTAAAACACAGATTGAGCGTAGTCGGGCAAGTGTTTCTTGTCGCATACTAGATCCCACTGCAAAATAATGGAAACGTTGATGGGTCTTTATTGAATGTAAATCCAAACCTCAATAGACAACAACTAAAATACGGTAAAAAGGTAGAAAATAAAAGAAGCAGCCTAGAGATAGTTTAGATAAAATCGAGAAAAAAATAACAACTTCTATTTGGCTGAATGGGTAATAATATATCACTGTGATGTAGTGCCGGAAAACTTTCCAATTTGTTTCAACACACAATGACTCACATTTCAATGTTTCAAAATGTACTCGTTAAAATCAGGAGGATTTCTTTTTGGAAGAACCTATAATAACATGCTCGCCATATTTGAGTAGTGACCTAAGGGATTGAGAAGGCACTGAGGAAAAAAAAACAGAAATCAATGATATTTTTAAACACGACAAACCGGCGAGCTGTCACAATACGTCACATATATAGGCCTACGTCACCATCCACTGACCAAATTGCCAATTTGAGATTCGCATAACTTTAGTGATCTCATATTTCAAACATGAATTATTTATTTTTGTTCGTCCAATTAGAATAAAATATAGCTTGCTTTGGGATTTCTAGCGTTCCATGTCTTTGTTTTCTTGTGTGTTTTCATTTCCTGTTTATAATAAAAATCGTTAATCGAAAATCATGAAAAGTAGAATGTGTAAAAGGCAAAGCGATGCGCCTTCTTGCATTCATCGCGTCTCTTTCTGCTCCCCCCCCCCCCCGTTCAATTTGATTGGGCTAAAAGTTTATAGAATACAAATTAGTGTAACAAATATTTGATTTGTCGGATGGAAACGCATTTATTATTATTTTTCGTGGATGTTCTTTAATGTTTCCGTTGCATTGTACCGTGGATTGCTGATGCATAATCAGAGAAAATCTTGAATATAAGAGGGATTGAAAATAAACTCTGTGCCACAGTTTTCTGCTCTAGGAAAATGCTTTGTGTGAGCGGGGTTAGAACTTTACAAACATTGAGGTAAAACACTGACATCTTGTATGATGGATGACTTCAGCTGACTCTTATCGTGTTCCCAACCATCTTGGCACGGCAAAGTCTCGGCGGTACCATTCATCGATGAGTCGTAGGAAGGATCAAACGCTATGCCTTGATGTCAGAATAAAAGGAAAAAAAAGAAAAAATAATATGATAGACAATAAGTAGGGAGATTTTTTTTTCAATTGAAAGAAAGCATACCTCGGCTTTTATTCCACATTTTACGTCAAAAAAACGGTCTTTATATCTATAAGTTGACAGGATAATACACGTGGAATGAAGAAAAAAAAAGTACACTTTTTTTTTAAAGTTGACGCTGATAATTAAGGAAAACAAATTAATTCAATCATTATATAGCAAACGTATTCAACAATATGAGGCTTTTGCAAACAGCAATATTACAGAAATCTCGAATTAAGACTGGAAACCGCTTTTTTTTCTTTAAGCCATCGTTTTGTATTTACCTGTGATGTTATACATAAAGCATTGATCGTAGACGAGATCACCGTCGTCCCCGTAACTGACTGGGATGCTGCCGTTCTTCTTCGCCTCCTTGCACTCCGTGGGTGACAGGTTCCACTCGGTGCAGTTCGCGTCCCCCAAATCTGTCTATTAAACATACATACAAAATGTCCATATACGTTAACACACACACACGCACACGCACAACACATGAAGTTAAAACCCTTACCAAGTTTTGTATTAGTTTATGTATGTGAAAAAATATTTTTTGTCCTGATGAATGTTTTTTGAGAATGTGACACATTAAAGATACTATGTCCCCTTTGCAGCCATCATCAAATTCCGTAGAACTTTGCATGAATTATGAATACGGTCATGTAGCCTAGGTCCTATCTGTGAAATGTAAACGTTAGCAGTGTCCTAATATTCGAATTATGCAAAGAAACCTGTTTACTTGCTAGACTTCACTGTCAGACACTATTGAGTGACTGACTGGCTTTGTTTCTTCTTTGGTAATAACATATATACAATGAGCTGTAAAGGATACATCAATAACCCACTTCTTGTAATGGCCAAAATTAAACTGATTGAATCTTTGGGCAGCATAAAACGTATGACCATTCGGTACAATGGTCTGAAAATCAGACTATTATTTACTGGCTCTATATTAAGACGAATCGACAACTAATACCGGTAGTCGTTATTTTCCCACTTAAAGACATTTTCAAGCCCCCCTTGTTTTAGGGAAGTTCTAAATTAGTAATATCTTTCAAATGCCGTTGGAATTTAACCTTTTCATTTTTTGGCCTGCAAATGGGACTTAGTACCTTTAAAGATTACATAAAATAATTCAACAAAGGTCTTATTTCGACCGGTTTATACATTCTTGAGTTTGATATGAAATCCCCCCCCCCCCGTAAAAAAAATAAAAAATACCTATAACAAAAACCCATCAAATTTACAAGGGATGCGAAAAATTCAGATGTTATCAGTTTAATTATACAGAGAAGATCTTGTTTTGTGAGGGATGAGATTTAAAGGGAAATCAGCAAATCAGAGAAGCAGACTTGTGAAAGTATGAAAGAATTCCGACAAAAATGAGAAATTTAATAAATTATTAAAATTTGTGATCACTGGTATGGGTTCTTCTAGTTGGCTGAATTGGGAATGTGTCTCTGTGATTTAGTTGAGGACAACTTTACCATTTTAACAAAAATGATGACTTCAATTTCAAATCTTAAAAGTATGACAGAGGAGGAGGGGTGTATTTTCTCTTTAGAGGACTATTATAATAGGCTATCCACAGTGGGGAAAAGGCACTTAAGAAATTAAGATTTGTTGGGTACGACAAACGGGAGAGCCTACTATAATTATATAAACACACATTTGTATAGATAATTAGACAAGGCAGGTTTAACGTAGGCCGCTAAAGAGAATAGAAACTTATAATTGTCAATTCCTCGCTTCTTCTTTTTCTTCTTCTACTTCTACTTATTCTTCTTCTCATCTTCCTCCTGCTCCATCTCCTCTCATTTCCTCTTCTTCTCCTCCTTATTTTCCCTGTCAAATCTTACCCCCTTTTCATTTACCTTTTCCTCTTAAATTTATATATTATTTTTTATTTTTGTTCGCAGTTCCCCTCCCTTCTCCTTACCTTACACCAATGATCTGTAGTCCCAGCTATAAAGACCTGTGTCATGGAGTGAAATGCGGAGGTAGCTGCCATCAAACATACGACCAGATAAACGCGTCTCTGATAGGGACCGAACGAGCCCAGCTCACCAAGAATATCGTCGAAACGCATCCTAGCTATTCTAGAACTTAAACGAAAGATAAAAAGTGGTACTTTGAAGGCATGCTGGCTAGCAAGCCATTTTTTTGTTTCCCTTTGTCGGCAAACTTGTCCGACATCCCCAATCAACCTTGTCTTGAGATGAACATAACACAATTAGCAAGTTAATAGATAAATATATATACAAATAAATATATGAATAGATTATATGAATATACACATAAATTAATAGATGAATAAATAAATCAATCAAATAATGGATTAATTGATTGATATCTTTCATTTTCATTTTCATTTCATTTATTTTCATTTAGAAACACAAAATAAAACAATATAACATGTTGACATGTGCAGGGAACATGACTGGGATCATAGGAAGTAACAATTACGTAATATCGGTCCATCTGAACATAAGGTATTGAGGTTGTGCTATTAAAAAAAGAAAGAGAGAAATTGTTGTTTCCGAAATGAGAAAAAATAGGCTGAGCTGAGGTTAACACGATAAATAGGATAAGATAACATCACGTATGATTAACAAGAAGTTTTCTCTTTAGCTTGCGTTAAAAGGAATACATACTTTTTAGTTGAGTTAGATCGGGGGAGGGGGGAAGGGGTTCAACGCCTTCAATCCGATAAAATTGAAAATTTGATTGGTAAAAAGCATGTGTTCTGGTCCTTGGTATTATGAAACGAGCCAGATTGCGATGGGGATAACAGATATTAGAATAATCAGCAGCAAGTAAAAAGGATAATTGATTTGAGAAACTACGAAAGCCATGTAAAGAATGAAAAGTAAGGTAAAATGAATCTTACCAGCTAGCTCGGCCTTTAGGAGATTTGATTCGAACCACAAGACGAGTTAATATGCAATGTTTCAAAAGGCAGGATTACACATCATTATAATTACATGTGCTAGCCAATCGATAGACCGTGATAAAATGGCGAGGAGTGGCGTACCATGAGTCCAGCATTTAAGGTGGGCTGGAATCAGAGGGGGGAATCGGTCTTTCGAAAACAAAACAGCCATCAAGTGAGGAGGGAGATAGGATGGGGGTCTCCTTTTTCACGCTGCCTCCCTGTATCCTTTCTTTCCCCTCTCTCTCTCTCTCTTTCTCTTTTTATCCCTCTCTCTTTTCGTTAGATAGGGGGACAGATGTCCTCATGCCTCCCTCGTAACTAAACAAATGAATCAAAGTCTAGTAAGTCCATGATTAGACAGTGTTACGTAAGTCCGTAAAAAAATGTATACCCAAAGTCTGGTATATCTTGTACTCTTTATAATCTACCAAAGTTGGATATCAACTTTGTTTAAGAGGTCACGATTCTGTTTGAATAAAGGATAGTTAAAATGATGACAGAGACAGAACAGAATAGAGACAGAACGAAAGAGAATCAGAGAAAGAGAGAGAGAGAGAGAGAGAGAATGAGATCAAGAACGCGTTGGAGAGAAATTGTAATACAGAGTGAAAGAGAGACAGAAAGAGGGTATGAGATAGGGTGTGTGTGTATGTGTTTGTGTACGTATTGTTATTGTACATTATAGGCTAATTACAAGAAATATAAATATGTGACAAATTTCTTAGAAATAAAAACAGCCACTATTAGACCCCGTTCTCACTCACTTTGAAAGTGGTCTTAGTTAGACCGCTCCAGAGGAACGGGTCTTGAGGAACGGTTTGCGAGCGTTCACACTCCGAGCAGTTTTTTATGGCTCAAACCGCTCCACGAATCAAAGTGGTCTTGTTGCTATGGCAGCTCAGGTCAGCAGGTCAATTTTTTCGCGCGCGGAATACAAACCGTATGTACCGTACTACATGTTTCGCACCGAAGGTCACTAGCTCACTTCCGTTCAAAGTACGCTTTCCGTTCACATTGCACGTAATGGAGCTCTCACACTCTGCCGTGTAGGCCTATACCGTCCACCTGCCGGGCTTTAAAAAAACAACAGAGTCCAGAACGTTGGGTTTTGAGCGAACTTGTCCCCGGCCGCAAAAAAAAAAATCATAAAATTAATCTTTTCACCGTTTCGTTGCCATCTTCTGACCGTTCTCACCGGGCGCATACCGGGTGTTGAACGTGCTTCTACCGATTGACTTTTGTTGAAAATTTTGGCCGTTTCCATACCGGGCCCATACCGGGTCTCGAACGTGTGCACCGGGTTTGTAGCAGCCACCTACCAGTCACTTAGCGTCCCCTCACCGCTCGGAGCGTCCTGTGAGCGAGTCCCCGGACTGCTGACGTCATGACACGACTGCCATAAATACCCCGATTTTTTTGCCCGTTCATCACCGTTCTGTAACGGGTTATGAGCGTGTTGTGAACGTGTTCATACAGTGTGACCGTTTCATAACGTATTCATAACGTCCTCATACCGTTCAACACCGTCCTCATACCGTTCAACACCGTCCTCTTGCTGCTTACTTGCGGCCGGTGACACCCGGCCAAAGTTTTGAACATGCCCAAAACTTTCGCCGGGTCCCACCGGGTGTAAATAAGCGCCAACGCCCTATTAACGTGTTGCCCGCTTTGATAACGAACCACCGTGTGCCCTCGCCGTTCTCCACCGTCCGCAGACATTTTCGCGCACGGTGGCACACGGTAGGCCTACACGGCAGAGTGTGAGAGTCACTTTAGAGCGCTCCAAACCGCTCTTAAAAATAAGACCCGCTCCTCAAGACCACCTCGGAAGGTGGTCTTCTGGAGCGGTCCAGAAGTCCACTTCACTTTGACCGTTCTCACTCACCTAAGAACCGCTCCTAGACTATCGTTTCATAGTAATTGACCCTCGATCATGCCGGAATCCCATTGACATCACACAACAAAAATCTCAATGGCTACATGAACTCATGAACTCATGAACGACCTTTGTAGCGGAAGATATATAGTTTATTTGCTTACTTTACCTGAGAGAGAGAGAGGGGGGGGGGGGTGGAAGTGTGTTTAGATAATGAACACGTCTCTCACATAATTTTCGTTTTGGTCTGCGTATTTTTTTATTTCTTCATATTTTAGTACCATTGGGTCCATAATCCTTCCCTTGTAAAGTTTTTTTTTACGTGTACATTACAATAACCAATAAAACATATTATGTGCAATTCGATTTACAAAAAATGGGATATACCCGGAAAAGAATTTAATCACATATTCAGACACATTCTTGGGTCTGAAATCGCGGTTGGGTACAGTAAATGGAATTAACTTAAATGAGATATTGTACACCTTGATCTATGTATTGATAAATAGATGGTTATGGAAGAATTAGGCGTACGACTTTACAGATTGCCCACCATGTCTGGTCGAGCCTTAATTCTGCGTCAACTATACTGGCGCGGTCTTGTGTTTATCATGTAAGAGCAGGCGCGTACGAAGGATTTTTTTCGAGGGGTAGGGGGGGGGGGTTAAAATTTGAAAATCACGCCGAAAATTTCGCAGCGACTCAGCCAGCCGCTAAATAAGCGGGGGGGGGGGGGGTGTTAAGAGGACATATTATTTTTGTTGACCCAAAATTTGAAATAGAAATTCCGATCTATATTTCGTTTCGTTGGGGGGGGGGGGGGGTTTACGGTAACCTTTTTGGGGTCAGCTATTATCAATTTTTGTTATTGTTATTATTATTATTTTTCTTTTTTATTTAAAACAAATCAAAAAGGGGGGGTTCCACCAAAACATACACATAAAAAGAGTCAAAGGTTGAATTTTGAATGTTTAAATTTTGTCCTGGTTCAGGGTCTTTTCTTAGGGACTACCCAATGAGTTCCTAACTTGTGTGTATGTCGTATAAATATAAATGCAGCAGACATGATGGACTTTAGTCAAACACTATTATACACAACAGCCCAAATATAGGACGGGGTCTGTAATGGGATAAAGTTATGATTTAAAAAAAAAAGTGATGTCCATGAAGTTGGACTGTTTATTTATTCCTACTTTTGATAAACTGATTGTGACAATATGGTTCAATTTTTATACATAAAGTTGACATCTCAGAAGTTAATGGATCAATCTCTATTACTCTTTTAGCCGAACAATAAAGCATTGAGATGATGTAAACCTAATCTTTCAAGAATAAACCATAATCATTTCATGAAAAGAGATAAACAAATATTCATTCCAATTTATGGGCAACAGTCTAACTTTTGCAAGAATTTACAACGACCATCACAAGCAAGTTAACAATAAAACACATGATGTCTTCTTATGTTCCTCTTTTTCATCTTTCTTTTTCTCTCTTTAGTTGTGGATGACATCAACTCACCCTAATGAGATCCATGTTGCCGCGAATCTCTTCAGAATCTTGGTCTCGACTATGCTGATCTCTATCTTATTCACTATCCGATGTCTCTCGTGGTAATTACTATGTAGATTAAATCATCAAATCTTCGAAAGCTGATTGATTTTGATTTTTTAATTTTTGTTTTTGTTTTAAAGGTACTATGTCCCATTTGCAGGCCAAAAAAGTGAAAAGGTTAAATTCCAACGGCATTTGAAAGATAATATTAATAGAGCTTCCCTAAAAAAGGAGGTGCTTGAAAATGTCTTAAGGTGGGAAAATAATAACTATTAGATGTCAAATCGACTTAAGTGTTACCGAGTCAGTAAGTAATAGTCTGATTTTCAGACCATTGTACCGAATGGTCGTACGTTTTGTGCTGCACAAAGATTCAATCAGTTTAATTTTGGCCATTACAAGTAGTGGGTTATTGATTTAGACAAATGCTCATGTACCCTTTACAGCTCATTTTATGTATGTTATCACCACAGAAGAAAAAAAGCCAGTCAGTCACTCGATAGTGTCTGACAGTGAAGTCTAGTAAGTAAACGGGTTTCCTTGCATAATTTGAATATTAGGACACTGCTAACGTTTAAATTTCACAGATAGGACGTACATTTCATATATTCATAATTCCTGCAAAGTTCTTCATAATTTGATGTTGGCTGCAAAGGGATATTATAGTATCTTTAAAGTGCGGGTTCATAGAAAATCACATATATGGCAAATGGCGTATTACTAGAAACTGGTAAGCTAACAGATGGCCATCATGCAAGTTAAAGGTCAACTACATATCGGGCGATTTATAAAATACAAATAAAACAACCTCCATAGCATCTGGGATATGCGAGAGATTCGCCGGAAAAATAACGATGTTTTAATGCCGTCACAATATGAACCAACCCTGCCCAAGCAGACGACATCCCATAAAGAATGAACATAATTGCAATGCTTTTATTTCTCAAATTATAATGAGTTTAGTTTATATAAATGTGATGGAATTTTACACCATTCAAAAAGGGATATGACCCCCACTCTGATAACTAAATTCTTTTGTTGTAAATACACAGGATAGGGGTTAATGAACAATCAAAGAAACCACACTTTCAAATTAAAAAACCTCCGGAATGATAGCATGGACGTCATTAATTTTGTTCCCTCTTGAAACGCCCAACATGCCGCGGTGTATGCAGCTGAAAATACAATGGCGTCTTATTTTGTTTACAAGCGACGGATTCCTTATTTTTTTTTATCCTTGCATTTTTCATCAAAATAATACATTGCACGGGGTTTAGAGTGAGGCAACAGATTAAACATTTCGCCTGAGGGTATTGAAGTAAGAGAAATAACTGAAAAAAAGATGACAAAACAGGCACTGAAATTGTGTAAGATGTCATGGGACATCGTCTGCTTGTGCACATCATGTTCAACATGTGACGTCATATCTCAGCAGCGACCGGAGAGCTTTTCAGGTGCTATGTCGGGGCTGTATCTGAGCGTTTTGTAATTGTTAATAATCATTACTTCGAATGTCTCCAAGCATTGGCTTTTGATAACCTTGGCCAATCAAAGTGTCACCTTTGCAATAATGACATTAAAGTTAGTTTTTTAAATCAATGAACCTTCTCTTTAAAGAAGAAAAATGTTCTCTAGTTCAGGACGCTAAAATCCCAGTCAAATTCCTATTTACTCATTGTGTATCATCTTCCTGTTACCATGGTTAACTGACATATAACGTACTTTTATATTGATGAGTTCCGATAATGACATATGGTCATGACGGACGTATGGTGTTAACGATCCAAAACTTATAGCTTGGATAAGACGCACATTTCTAAATTATGTGTGTGTGCATGTGTGGGTGTGTGTGTGTGTGTGTGTGTGTGGATGTAGAGAGAGAGAGAAAGAGAGAGGGGGAGAGAGAGAGAGAGAGAACGATCAATTTGAGTAAGGAAATTCATTGAAGCTTAAAAACTGTGAGTTGCTGCACGCCTCCGGCTTACAAAAATGCCACGTGTCATTCGTTATGACTGCAGATTGTTCTAAAGGCTGGGATTTTTAAAATAAGTTGTTTGAAATCTCGAAATGAAATATAAAACCTCAAAATAGTTCATGAAAGAGGATGGCAACGGATATCTGTATTTGCGCTGAACATCGAATGTGCACTCTTCAAATTGAAATTGAGGATTATTAGTGATACCTTCAGCATGTATCTTCTTTCGTATGAGGTAGTTGTTATATATCTATGGGGCGCCAAGTGTTACCCTAGTTTTTCGGTATAAAATCACCTCATTTTCTTACAAAATTTGTACCGAATTGATTTTGTTACAAAATTATTTGTACCGAATTTAGTTTGTTACAAAATGAACTAAAAATAATTATTTTGTTAAAAACTTTTGTAACAAAAATAAATTTTGTTACAAAATGATTTGTACCGAATTCATTTTGTTACAAAATGATTTTTACCGAATTCATTAAGTTACAAAAATCATTTGTACCGAATTGATTTTGATACAAAATTTGTACCGAATTCATTTTGTTACAAAATGACTTTGTACCGAATACATTTGGTACCAAAAAACCAGGGTAATACTTGGCGGCTTGGGACGCCAAGTGTACGTTACCCTGTTTTTTCGGTACTTGTTCTATGCTTGGGGCTTGGGGGAGAGGGGATTAACCTTGATAAGAAGTTGTGGAAGAACAGGACCATATTTTTAAACTCCACATTTAGCTGTATTTGTATTCATCATTTTCCAGATTTAAAATATAAAATATAAACAATGAGTTGATTCTGTTCAGTCTAACAGTTAATTCTGGAAAATGATGAATACAAACACAGCTAATTGTGGAGTCTCGGAAATCTGAACAGAATCAACTCATTGTTTATGTTGGCATTAGTACGTACCGTGGTCACTGTGTAAGCCTAACATTTAACTTCACAAAAGGAAAGTTTGAAACACAAAGCTGCAAAGCAAGGCAAAGACTACCGTAGCGTTCACGTACGTCATTTATGTGCACGTTTCAAAATATGGTCCTGTTCTTCCATGGGGTCCAAAAGCAAAAAATCATATTAATTTACATACAATATCAATTTTTGATCATAGTAATTTACCAATGCACTATCCACCTTATCCATCTCCCTCGCCTCATCATCACCCCTCCCGCTACCCCCTCCCAAGTCCTCCATAGTCCAGGGTATATTAGGAAGAATAATACAGATTTACAACTTGCAAATACTTATAGTTATGCATATCTTTTTTCTCGTCATACTTTTACAGGTTCCAAAGAGCCTGCAATTATGATTACCAGTTGAAAACCAGAAGATGAATGACCAGTTGAAAACCAGTCCGATTACCAGTTGATTTACCAGATGATTACCAGTTGATTTACAAGTTGAAAACCAGTACGATTACCAGTTCATTTACCAGTTGAAAAACCAGTTCAATGTATCTTATGCATATTTATGATTAATTTGCATGTTTTCACAGAAAATATAATTATCATGATCTGTCAAGCAAATGTGACAATGCACATTTATTTTGTGATTGACATTTTCTTAGTGAATTATTGACAAATATATTACACATGTGTGATCATGTTTTTCATCTAATTTAAAACGTAAAATTATATATATTGAGATATGTAATTACTAACCAGAAATAAAGTGTATAAATTTGTATATGTATGCACGAACTTTAAATGTCAACCGAGATAATACACATCTGTAATCTACTTCAAATGATCATTGTGATGGGGTAAATGCAAAAGTTAGTATATGTGGTCAAGTTGGTGGCCAGATGCTAATAATGATTATTGATTATCAGTTGATTAATTACTGGATAATCATCTGGAAACTCAACTGGTAAATCAACTGGTTATTCAACTGGAAATTCAACTGGTAAATCAACTGGTAATTCAACTAGTGAATCAACTGGAAATTGAACTGGTAAATCAACTGGTAAATCAACTGGTAACTCAACTGGTAATTCAACTGGTAAATCAACTGGTAAATCAAATGGTTCCAGTTAGCGTTGTTTCAATATCCATATTAAAAACCCGTTGAACCTACTGGTTTCAACTGGAATTCCGACCTGGGTAGTGTGTTATCAGGATGTGTGCAAAAACGTTATTTTCCGTTGGGGGGGGGGGCAGAAAAAAATCTGCATCACCACCACATTTATATGTTACGCAGGCCCTGGGAACGTTTTTCAAAATGGGGGGGGGGGCTAAACTATTTACGATCAGGTAGAGCAATGCAAAGTGGAGCATAAATTGGCGTGGGGTCAAGGGGCGGAGCCCCATGAAGCTCAGGGGTTTTAGGCATTTATTAAGGTCAGATGAGCATCCAGAGGCGGAGCCCACGGAAGCTCTAGGGTTTTAGGCATATATTTACGGTCAGATGAGCCACCAGGGGCCCGCTTTCTTGTCCTTGGTGGGGTCCAGGAGGCAGAGCCCCCGGAAGCTTAGGGAAATATCATGCCATTTCAGCAACATTTATAAATCACTGGTATCGAATTAGAAATAAGCCACGTTTGAATTTCATTTGGGGGGAACTGCCCCCAAAGCCCCCCGCAAGAGCGAGGGAGCAATAGTGAATGAGAGGGGTGAAGGTGACGGAAGTTACTACCCCCTCACACGTTTTTGAAGTTTTGTTGTATTACAAAATTACAGTCTTAGCAAAACTATAGTATAAAAACAAGAAATATACTTTTTTCACACTTTACTTTTGTCGGTATTTACTCGTAAATTTTGAAGGATATTATGCGAGGGAGCGTAGCTACCGAGTGAGTAGATTTTTTGCATTTTTATTTGTCTAAACACTGCACTAGTCTTGGGCCCTCCAGAGCCTAATAGTGAGTTGCAGTATTTAGTCAGTATTTGCTATACATTTTTTTTGGTGCACTTTTCAAATTTTGAGGGGGGGCGTGTCTAACATCCCTAACAAAATTAATCATGTCACACATATCAAATATCGAATATCGAATATCAACGAACCTTTGTGCGCGTGTGTGTGGGTGTGTGTGAATTACCCCTTTGCAAAAAAAAATTGTATGCAATGCATTTCATTTGATACATTCAATCCATTCTCTCACTCCGCTAATCCCAACATAATACATACTGTGCGCATCACTTTGGCGCAAGTCGATTTTTGCACTCTCGCAAACAATGCCACCTGTTCATCCAAGCGTGAACACATACGGTACACCACAAAAATGGTAACAAATGATTTGGGATAGAACACTCTTTCATAAGATGTATAATAATTTACTGTTCAAATATGATTTTTAAAATAATTAGCAATTTCTAGGTGTAACTTTTTTTTGACTCACACGGTATAATGTTGTGGAAGCAGGTACTCACCATTGGTCTTTCTCATATTATTCGATTTCCTTGGTAACCATTTGTATTATTCCTGTGAGATACCTGTAGGCCTACATGTATGCGCGTTCAGGAATTTAGCTTTTAAACTTCCCGCGAGAGATTTCGAGTTGCATTGAATGTGACGTTAAGGGTGCTAATTTTATTCAGAGGATCTTTGGTTATCCGGCCTGGTTAAAAGTGGCGCGTAAATATGTGTGAACTTTTGACCAATCACGTTGCCGGATTGGAAGGGTATAAATACGGGGCGGGAGACACAAATTTGGCACAAGTTCTCAGATCGCCATTTCGCAAGACCATTCGGAAGTTCTCAATTCATTCTTATTCCTTTCTCAGCCTTCACCCAAAGAAGCATTGTAAGTACCAAGTTTATTCAAATTAAATAGGAATAATTAAAGGGAAATTTACATATTAATATAGAATGCAGTTCTTACTGACTTAATGAATTTATTATCTAAATGTGGGATTTTAGGAGGAAATTGAATTTGATATAAAAATTCCGATTTTAGTTTTGGATCGTTGGTAATATAATTACGGTTATAGTTCTTCAGTAATTTCATATCTAATGGAGATTATAATATTGATTTATGAAGTGTATGATGTGATGTTTTCAGACTGAATTCTGGAATTATTTCGTGTTTATTGAAATTTTTCGACATGTCCACATTATTCTAAGTGTAGACCTTTTGGTCACTTACACTTCTGGAATATTCTAAGTGTCACTGTTTTGGCTCTGATAGGACTGAGACAGAAAAGACACATCATTATTTGCATCCTTGTATACAATTTATTATAGAACTGAACAACATGAGTCGAAGGAACATACGTCCTCGTTCGTACTGCAGGGTCTGGGACCCTGGTATTATTTATTCAGACCTTTACTGGTTGGAAATTGATTGATTTGAAATACTTTGACATCTTAAATCTTTCTCTTCTGACTAAGCTAACTGGAAGAGTTAAGTGTATCTCAAAAGTGCCTTTATACATAAACTTTTACCTTGTTCAATATGTTTATAGAATATACGTACAAATATTCTAAGTGTAAACCTTTTGGTAACTTGTTTCCTTAAAATATTCTAAGTGAAGACCTTTCGGTAACCTGCACTGCTTAATTATTCTAAGTGTAGACCTTTGGTAACTTGTTATTTCAGAAATATTTTAAGTCAAGACCTTTCGGTCACTGGTTATTTACTACCAAGACAAATACTCTTAGAGTGAATCTCGGTCACATGTTACTTTTAAATTATAACAAGTGTAGACCTTTCGGTCACTCGCACTATAACTATTTTCTAAGTATGGATCTTTTGGTAACTGTTACCTTAGGAAATATCCTAAGTCCAGACCTTTCGGTCATAACCGTGTACGGAATTGGAATTAAAATACATGTATTCATAAATGCTTACTAGATATCATAATCAATGCATGTTTAGTCTTTGGCGGTGTCACTAGTTCCCCCCCCCCCCCTCCACTTTTCAGGATATCAGGTCAGATGATTTTGGCTACAGAACAGAATGCAATTTTTGTTAGATGAACACATACAAAACAGAATAAGTATAAGTATAATAATTTATTGTCCTTTTCAGGAAATTTGGTTTCCACTGGTTATAGACTATAAAAAGACAAATATATAAATGAAATATTACAGGACAGTGATAAACATACATAATGAATGAGATAATATATGAGTAAGCCACGGTGTATATGGTGGTTATAGAGGTAATATCAGATTCCATTTTACAAAATATGAAGCTAAATGCCATTTCTGTTGAGATGGACATGTTATCAGACCGCCTTCAGTTTTGATGATCAGTCAGTGAGGTACTAGAACCAAGATCAGAGGACTTGGAAGTTGACCACCCCCCCCCCTCCCTCCCCTTTTCTTCCTGCTAGTCCACCGCCATGCATTGATTCAGTTATTACATTTTATATATGTGAATTTAGGATGTAAATTCTGAGAAGTTATGGTTCAGATTAAACAAGATAGTTGTTCCCTCGTAAAGAATTCTTTAGTCATAGTTTCTGGGAGATAGAATCTCTGAGGCCAGTTTCTATAAGCGTCGGTTTCTGAAAGTAGCACTGACTACGACTACGGTTTAATATTGGAAAGTTTGGTTCAGGTATGCCCAGGAGGGGAGAAATGGTGTTGGCAAGTTAAAAAGCGAAGTTTTATAAAATACGAAGGGATGCGTTTATGCGCTGGTCGCATCAACACGGTTTAGGGGATAATGAGTATAAAAACAAGAGTTAACACTGACTTGGGAACTAGGTTCGAATAAAGACAGAAACGTTGGAACGTAATTTAAATAACTTATAAATATTTGTATTACAAGTGGATTAAGATACCATGTAAAAAGATAAGATATGAGGTTTGGGGTTAGGGCTAGACATTTTAATGATAAAGTGTTTTTCCGCTTGGATTCACAAATAAACACATCATAAATTTATAAAAATGTAATGAAAATATAATTATCTATATTCATACAACAATCGTATTCCATTGTGATCACATTTACTCATAGAAAATGATGCACATCTTAAGAATTGGTTCATAAATGGTTTTATTTCACCTTAAATCGTGTTTTAAAAAAATTAAACCTTGTGATGGTGATGATGATAATGGTAATGATCTTGATGATAATGATGATGAAAATGAAAATATGTTGATGTAAATATGTCTGACACAGAAAACTTATATAAGTATACGGGAGTAATAAAAGTTGTACACGAGACGTCATTCGATTTCGTTATTATCTGCGCTAATCAAATCTGTGGTACGTCAAGGCAATTAGCCCATGCGTCAGTGATTGAAATATAATTCTTGTACGGATTAAACGCAACGTTTGCATCGTTTAAAATTGGCCATTTTCAAAGTTATTGTTCTGATTATCATTATTATTATCATCATGTTGCCATTTCATTCTCACATGGGGCGTCGACGCAGCCGGCCTGCGTAAAAAAAAATGACGCCCCATGTATAACGGGCATCACACGTCGGCGTCTAGACACGATTATCAGATTCAAAAGCTTCGTTCGTGTGTGCTTTTCCATTGTTAATGTCATCGAGTGGTATTTCAGTGACGTCATCGCTTTCCTTCTTCTTGGCCTCGTCAGCTGCTATCTTGTCATCGTATGCTTTCCTAAAAATGAAAAAAGGTCGACATTATACTGACTAAGATTTGACTTAAAATGAAACAAGAACTGTCTCCTGTAATCCTCCTATGTTTACTTTTGTATTATTTCACATATTCTACTGAGCAAGTGTTCCAGAAAATGTCTTTAAAAGCAGGAACAGTCTTATTTTCAAAAGAAGGCGAGGGAGAGTCATAATGATATTGCAAATCAAACATGTTCCGTCATCTCATGCATGTGTGCGCTGTATTTCCCCACTGTTCGGAACACGAAATATGTCTTTTCCGTATAGGCTCCTTAATGAAAATAACTAAAAGGGGCCAATTTTTCAACATGTTTAACTAATTTAGGCTACTTTGAATACTATTGCTACATGGAAATGACGTAGAGTATATGATCGTTGCGTATATTTGTTCATCAGAATCATCCCAAACACCCCCGGCAACACAAGTAGCCCCAACAGCACCACTATAATGAAAATATCTTTCCTCAAATGTTAAGGCAATTGATAAACAGTTTCACGATGATGTCGAAAGCGTCAAATACTAATACAGCTTTCACATACATTTTTTGACAGGGGGACACTGTAGCATAGTGGTGGCACAGAGGTATATTCGTGAAGGCCCTTGACTTCTATACGAAAGGTCCTAGGTTCGATCCCTTCTAAGTTCTAACACCACTGGAAGATGTTTTACCCGTATTTTGAAGATGTCGGTTCCTCTCGACCCATGTATATTAAACGGGTATCTAGCAGTAAATGCTGGGGTAATAAGGAGATTGAAGAGCCATCTTCAAGAACGGTAGGACTATTAACAGTAATGAGGCTTTCCTGGGTAAATAAGATCATTATCATTACATTTTCATCATGATCATACTTACGTTCCGAAAATTTCCCCTTCCTCGACGGTTTCGGGAAGTTTTTTGCCGCGCGTCTCGGGGAGGAGGAAGGAGAGGAAACCAGCCAAGATGGTGGTGGTGCCAAAGATGATGAGAGGGGCGGGGTAATAGTAGTCCCCCAGGATGAGAATCAAGGGTGAGATGATGGCCCCCACGCGAGCCATCATGGAACATGTCCCGACACCAATACTCCTGTGGTTCCATACAAGTCAAACAGAGATTGATCGGATGCTTTTTATTCATATTCCATCAAAAATTAACAAAGCATAATGCATTATACTAAACATTAACATTATATTCTTTAAGTAATACGTAGGTAAATAATCCTAAATCATAGTAATGAATGACGTGAAAGAAGGTTCTGTTAATCATTAAATACGGAAATGATAAGTGAGCCTACTTAACAGCTAGACTTGTTGCGTGTAGGTTCAATGAAATAAACAAGCTAGTATAACTCCTTGATTAAACTACTGATAGATAGACAGATATAGTTATATAATATAGGTAGGTAGAATAGCAAATAACAAAACTCAAGCAAATACCCTACTAGAAAATACTGAATGTATTTCTAACAAGTTTTGCCTTAGTCACAAACGGGTGATAGATAGACAGATATAGTTATATAATATAGGTAGGTAGAATAGCAAATAACAAAACTCAAGCAAATACCCTACTAGAAAATACTGAATGTATTTCTAACAAGTTTTGCCTTAGTCACAAACGGGTTTCAACATGACATTTTCAAACTAAAGGCTCGAATTAACGTTACAAAAGAGTAAAATCGAGTTATCTTTAAACCACTTTCTTGAATTCGACCACAATCATAATCTCACAGAAGCGTGTTATTTTTTTAATTTGAGACAACATGATAACCATAACATTCAGCCAGTTCGTTTCTTGGTAAACTCATCCATGTTTTAAGCCAGGCTTCATTTTTATTGGATGCACTATGCATGGCACACTCTTTTTAGATTTGAGATAATTCATTCAACTTTATATCATTTTCATCAGTTTGTTTCGTCACCTGAATTAATTTACTCAATGGCGTAACGTGGGTCAGGACATTTTAAAAGAGGGCATCGCCAGCTTGGGGTACACCAGGAACATGTTTGTGTAGGTGGGGGGGGGGGGGGCGCTAGTCTCATACGAATTGGTAGCATCTCTTTTTCACATTGCATTCCCCTCTATTCTTTTTTGCTTGTTTGATTTTGTTTTGTGTTCTCTCTCTCTCTCTCTCTCTCTCATCTGCTCTCCTCTTCTCTTTTCTTCCATCCCCGTCTCTTCCCCCATTTTCGCATTCGATGGGGGCGGTTCACAACTTCACCCCCCCCCCCCCCCCAGTGCAACCTTAGCTAAGTCACTTGATATACCTACCTGACAGGCGTTGGAAAACACTCTGCAGAGTACACGTAGACTATGGCATAGGAAGCCGATATTGCTGACTTCCCTGTCAGGGCAACCACTGTGTTCCAGGTGCCAATGGCTGATAAAATCAAAGAGACAAACTAGTATTATTAGAGTGAAATTATATACAGAATGCTCCATATGAATCTATGTTTAGCGTGATGCTCCAGACCCTTTAGATGAATATTTTGTTGGAGAAAAAAAATTGTAATGCTCTCATTTTCATTTGTACACAAATCAAATCAATTTATTAAGGTTTACAGGAGAAAAAAGTAAACGACTTTGGTCACGGAATTATTGCATTCACGTTTTTCCAGCAGTGGTGTTAGTGGTGCTCCAAAAAATATCTTTATAATAAATCAAAGCTAGATATATTATGTAGACAAATATTGCAAGAACCCAAAGGCCCTTAAAGGGATCGTTTAACAATGTTAAATATGAGATGCACGGCCCTACATGTTATCCGTGTCTTTGGTATGGTGTAATATTGAAACCCTAAAAAGAATTGCGCTTCAAAATGATCAAGAAGTGCCTCAAAAAAGTAAAAATCTTTGAGTGACCGGATTTACCATACTCGTTTTTCCCAATAGACTGTAGTGTTATGAAAACCGTTTGGCAAACGGTTTAAGAAAATTGTAATTCCAATCATAAATATCATGATAATCAGACAGGCGATCGGCTTGTAAAAGTCACGGGGTTCCTGACTGAACTAAAGTTTTATAATTATCATTGCAGCATGAGCTAAATCCAAGAGTTTGTTTCAGAATCTGAGACAAAGTTACCGGATCCCTTTAAAACACCAAAGCCCCCGACATCCCCCCTCCAGAAAACAAAAGAATTAAGTAATAATTGAATAAAAAGAATTATTCTTCTATAGAACCGGTGCGCCTGTAATTCCCTTTAGCGAAACCTTTGGGTCACCATGTTTAGGCCATTGTTCGTGAAAGAAACCCCCTATTCTGAGTGCTACACAGAACTATGTTGGTTTTAAAAAAATAAGATAAATAAAATTAAAATAAGTGAATGACTACGTACGTAGACCAATGTTGATGAGACATGCAGATCCACCAATAAAAAGGAAAGTAGCAATACTAGGGCGACGACCAAAGAATTCGATGGCGAATATGGCAAAGAGGTAACCGACGATCTCGACTGCTCCAGACAGGAAGAAGTTCAGGTAGACATTGACCCCGAGGTCACCAGTACTATACGTCAATCCATAGTACACCATATTATTAACCATCCTTTAAAGAAAATAGAGGTAAGATTTTAATGAAAGTAAAGGCTATGTGATACAGCTGTAAATTACTATAAATGCTATTATCATAAATGATCGATTCCTTTTGCAAAAGAGTAGGTTTTATGAACCAAGGAACTTCTTGGTTCAACCCAAAATGGGTTCTTAATCCCATCGCAAACTCGTATTTCGAATAATTGGCAATTGTATAGATAGGAAATCTTTATAAAAAAAATAATACCCTGAGTTAGCTTCTAAATAATGATAGATATATTAACAACGGGAAATTTTAGTTTATTAAACTCTTCCAGTCAGAATAAAAACCGAATCGGCTTCGAATGATGACAACGTTTAATGCAGGAGGTCCCAAATGATGTTCATCAGAATGGCTCACCAGTTATAAATGAAGTTGATGGTTCTCCAACGGAGTACGGGTGTTCGGAAAAGATCGAAGATGCCCGCTTTCGGCTCTAAACTAACGGCTTCCTTGATACGAATACGAATAAGATACAACAGTTTATTATATATTATATACATCTTGAAATGCGGGGAATATGACAATCGTCATTAATAATTGAACGAATTGAATGCATATTTCGTCCCTATTTTCACGAAGTGACGGTAGTGAATGAAAATCGCATACAATTTGCTTGCGGATTTTCCTCACTACCGTCATTTCGTGAAAGTAGGAACGATTTGATAGTAAATACTGTTGTTACATTGCGACAGGCATTTGATGGCACATGACTGATACACACCGAGACCGGCGACTAAAAACAGTCTTTATTTAAATCAGGATTTTAAAAAATAAAGAACATTATCTGAACATGATCCAACCGTACCTGTTCTTTTATTTCTTCTTCTGTGAAGAGCGGATCAGGTAGTTTTCTTTTATTGACCTTGGCGACTTTATGAATAATCTTCTCGGCTTTCTTGCTATCTCCATGAGACAGAAGCCAGCGAGCTGATTCTGGTACGAAGCTAATAAAATGAAGAAAAAAAAGAATAGATTCAATTCACTTTCACTCAAGTTTTTAAAGGCAAACTCCAACCTTGATTCAGTTCCGAAAAATCTTAGGAAAGCAGCAATAATAATAATTTTAAAAAATGTTCATCATATCTACTAGAATTTCAACTCAGTGTCATAATCAGAGGGCATATTTTAGTTGTATTGCCCCAATCCCCCCCCCCCCGCCACCTCCACCACTGCTGGTAGCAATTTGCTCTAAATAAGTGGTAAATAAATTGGTTTGAACTTTAAACGTCAAGCTCACTACAATAATGGAATTAAAAATGAAGACTGTAATGTTTTGTTGGACAATAATATTTTCCAATCTGTTCTTGATTTAAAAAAAAATACTATTGACCGAGCACGCCGGACGGAAGGTATACTTTGTATGATCGGATCTCTTTGACAACAAACTTATTTTTCTGATGGCAACATATGAAAATAATCATAGCTGATTGATACACGTCTGTAAAAAAAAAATTCATATCATTGCGAAGGGGAAGCCTTACTGATAAAATTTAACAACTTCCCTCTTAAAAATATGTTTGGGGCCCGCAGTAATCATCTCTCAAAAATGTTAATTTTGAGATCCAGATTTTCTGCCATAAGCGGTCCTCCGTGAACCGTCAGGATTCGTGACGTCACATGCGAGACACAGCTAGCCAAGAAATTGCATTCTACGCCTTTCCATGATATCTATATGATTTGTCAGCAAATAATACGTGTTTTTCAAGAGAAAATCTTTCCATCCATATATAATTTGTCCATAATTATCAGTTACCGTGAATTGTAAATATATTAACTCATTATGCGCCTTCTGCCAGAAAGGCGTGGTCAATAACGACATTTAAAGCGCTATTTAGTTTAGTCGTGACAAGTCGATGTTTGTTATTATGACGGCGTTATTTTGATTACAGCAACAGTACGATTGCAAGAATAATTGAAACAGACGTACGGCATGAGCAAGAAGAAAAGGAACAGTGGAGCAGAGATGATGAGTTGCAGAGTCCTCCAATACCGGACAAAGTATGCGATGATAGCAAGAAGCATGTAGGCGAAGGCGAAGAAAATCTGGATGGTAATGCCGGCCACCGTCCGCCATTTTGGTCCTACAAACTCAACACCTGTAATAATGACATTTCAATAATTAATATTCAAAAGAAGAAAGATCTGAAATATATTCCTTTTCATCGTACATTCTCCAACGCACCTTACATATTGTTTTTTTTTTACTTAGTAGTCTAATATACAATGCATGTACGCAACTACCAAATTGAATGTTAATGGAGGGGCTTTTGGTTTTGAATGTAATTCTCATTATATACCTCACTGTAGAAATCCAGCCCTCTGATTGGTCGAAATTGGAGTCGTGATTGTAGCCATCCCCGTAAAATGCCCAAACCGGTCAATAGTCTTTTGAAAAAAGCCGGCACTTTTCAAAAGACTATTGACCGGTTTCGGCATTTTACGTGTATGCGTGCAATCTCAATGGGAAGGCTTTTAGCACACAAACTCGAGTGGTGCGCGATCAGACACCCTATTAAGACTAGGTCTCGATAGCGTAATCAAACTTGATTACCATGATTGGTAAGTCGCACATGTATTTTATGACCCTTTTCGGTATAGAAAAGTTATAATGACTGCTTTAATATTCGAGGCATAGTTGTTTTATAAGCTCTCGGGGAGGTTACATGACAAATTGGCTGCTGACTTTCCCTGTTTTCACCTGTTAAATGTGGAGGAATTGTTGAAATTTAACGAAGGAAAAATTAATGACAGCAGAAACACGAAGAAACAGATCAGGTACGGACTTTCTATGTTTCAGGATTTTTGTAAGGAAATAAAAGCCGATTTTGATGATGATCTTGTGGATAACGAAGCCCTAGACCTCCTTCTCTCGCAGTTCTA
Organism: Strongylocentrotus droebachiensis; assembly: GCA_035222895.1. Classification (NCBI taxonomy): domain Eukaryota; kingdom Metazoa; phylum Echinodermata; class Echinoidea; order Camarodonta; family Strongylocentrotidae; genus Strongylocentrotus; species Strongylocentrotus droebachiensis. The sequence continues at coordinate 373,308 of JAVYIG010000466.1, read as the reverse complement.
ATTGCTATAATTATGCTGGAGCTCAGAATCAAAACGGTGAATACTACAGCAAGAAATCAATGCAGGCTTTGTAATAGTTTCTTTAAAGTGAGCTGCTCATGAGGGATACGAAACAGATATACAATGTCTGTCTTGGCTCTAGCAAACTATGAGTATTCAGAGGCATAAATATTAACTTTTCCTCGAGGCAAATTTATATCAAATTTGCCCTCGGGAAAGTCACTATTTATGCCTCTTCATTAGCTCATAGTTTTTACTAGACCCTCGAAAGGTATTGTATATTTGTATACTATACGTAGAACTAATCAGCCAATACTATGCCGAATTGAAACGATGAGGTTACCGCTACTTGTAACTGACTTCCTGTTCTTGCGATTTTATTTTCCAAAGCAAACGTCACAACTATAAGTCAACTTAAACTATCACTTTTATATAGAGACGAGTAATACGATCAAAGGGATCTTATCACAAGATGAATACTTTCAAGGTAAACTTGGGAAGATTCCGTGAAAAGCAAAAATAGGGACAGGAAGATGTACATTTTAAGCAAAATGGAGAAGAGAGAACGAGAGAAAGAGAGTAAGAGTAGGGAGAGTGACGTAAGAGGACAAGCTAGAGAGAGAGTGTGCGTGTGGGTGGGTGTGGGTATAGAGAGGCGTAAATTAAATCAGTGGATTGAACCTAGTATCTCTCCCATTCATTTTTGTTACGATACTATTATGTTTACTTTATTTGTTATCATTTTTATTATACATTTATATGATCATTCCTGTTTTTATGCACATGTAAACATTGCATGATTGGTCCCTGGACTACTGCATTGTACATTGTATAATGTTGATATTAGTAAACCGAAATTGAATTGAATGCTCAATGCGCATCAAATTCAGAAAGCATTTAGAACACAAACTTTGACTGATTAAAACAGATTATTATACCTATGATGAATGCAACTTGTAAAACAGCCTTGTTGCCAGCCGCTTGGAAGAATCGAAGGACAATATACACCCAGTAGTTAGGTGAGAAAGCGACGAGTACACCAAAACCAGCCTGGACACCAAGGCAAATGAACAGAGTAGGATATCGCCCAATTCTGAGATGATCGGAGCAAATAAAAAGGAGAAAGGAGAATTAAATTGAATAAATTAATAAATAGATAAATAGAGAGATGAATATATATCTTTAAAATAAACAAATAACTTGGTAAATAAATGAATGAATGAATGAAGAAATAAATTAATTATTATATTTATTTTTTTTAAGAAAAAAAGAAAATTACTTTGGACTCACTTGTCTGCAAGGACCCCAAAGAAGATAGATCCAACCATATAACCAAAGTAAAACACAGATTGAGCGTAGTCGGGCAAGTTTTTCTTTTCACATACTAGATCCCACTGCAAAAACGACATTTGAAATAAAACTTTATTGATAATAATTGGGCTTCATCTAACAGAGTTTATCCGAGATCGTTGCAAACATGGCCAGAATTCTTTTTTGATTTTGTTTTCTTATTGATTCTTTTTGTTTGTTCTGGGGACACAGCCGTTGTAGCCCATGCACAGGAATCAAAATTTGATTTAATATTATACAAAACATAAACGGTCTTAAGAACTCATTGCAACCTTTTCAACGGGGTGTTTCAAGCTAATAACCATAAGGATTTATTTATCATGAATTGATTTATCATGCCACACAATATTGAAGGCACTGTAAAAATGAATGGCGGGGTTAAAATGAGGGAGGTCAGTATGTTCTTCTGAGGCAAGCATGGCAAGGCTGTTGCTTTCTAAGCTAAATCATATGCAGATATTAAAGACCGTCAATACTACTGGGCCAGAAGGGATTAGACCACACAGCGAGGTCACTGACAGGTTGCTATCTCATTAACTCAGCTCCCAACTAACATAAGAAAAAGAGGATATGGGGGACCAACAGGCACCGATTGGGGAAGTTTTTTCTATATAGAGGGAGCAAGTAGCTACAAGTAGGACAGTGGGGCTTTAAGAAATTATAAAGAGAACTGACATCTTGTACGATGGATGATTTCAGCTGACTCTTATCGTGTTCCCAACCATCTTGGCACGGTAAAGTCTCGGCGGTACCATTCATCGACGAGTCGTATGATGGGTCAAAATCCACGCCTTTGTGAGAAATAAATAAATAAACATTTATTCATTCATGTATATATTCATTTAGTTATTTATGTACTTATTCTTTTCTTTTTTTCTTCTTTTTATTCATTCATTATATTTATTTACTTTTCTATTTATTCATTTTCCAATATTTATTTATTTATTCACTCATTCATTCGTTCCTTAATTCGTGTATTTATTCATTCATTCATTTTTTCGTTCATTAAAGTTCGAAGTCAAAAGATTGACACCAGAAGATTTTGCAATTGCTTGTAAAAATTTTCATTCGCTTTTAAAGCCAATAAATAATAGGTCTTTATTCCACGAGTTTCGAGCGTCATGCATGTGCTTGTATTGTGTATATACTTATGTGGCCGGCATTTATTTATGGAAAATAACTTTTATACTATAATTTTTAATTTCTACTTTTACCTGTGATGTTATACATGTAGCATTGATCGTAGACGAGGTCCCCGTCGTCCTCGTAACTGACTGGGATACTACCGTTCTTCTTCGCCTCCTCGCACTCCTCAACAGACAAATTCCACTCAGTGCAGTTGTCATTCTCCCAGTTTTCAGCCTGGTTTGTACAAAACAATGATAATGTCCTTGGTTTATATATAGCTCTTAATATACTGACGATGTATTATTACCCCTTTCATTCAGGCTTGCCCACGTACAAATGTCTGCACATTCTCCACTCCCGGGTAGCATTCTAGCGAGGCACCATTTTACAGACGCTCACAATGCCTTTGCATCCTACCGGGTATATCCATTTAACACCTCCCGGGTGGAGACTGGCGAATGGTGATTAATGTCTGCCAAAGGACGTTAGAGTCGGGTTGGGTTTAGAACCCTCAACCCTTGGATTGGTTTTAGCCTTGTGGCGTAGCCTTAGAAGTACGAGGAGGGTGAGCAGCCCACCCCCCGGATATTCTGGCAACCACCACCTCAGATTCTTGATTCGGTAGCGATGTGCTCAAAATAATATGCTCTTAATCTGAGCAGAGAGGCGGTGAATATCAACATAATTCGGTTAGCAACCCGTGCCTGAATACCAATATTTTGGCAGTGAGAACCCCGAATTTTCTAATTTTTGACAGGGGTAAGTGACCGAATGTGTAATTTCTGTACATTTCACTACAACAAAATTTCAGTTATTTGTGCTCTCGCTTCGCTCGCACGCGGAAAAATTAAGAAACTATTATTATTATAGTAATAATAGTAATTACAATGATGATTATAATAGCAATAATAATGATGATAATATTAATAACAATAATAATAATGATAATAGTAATAATACAAATTAACTACTACTACTACTCTTCCTGGAGCGGTTGCTGCTGTTGTTACTACTAATATCATACTCTTCATAATCAATATCATTTTCACAAAGTCTATCATTCTTCGGTCACTTATTATTTGTCTTGTTCTTTATCTCTTTCCTTCTTTCTTTGGCCCTTTTTGTCCATCTCTCTCTTGGCTTTTATTTCCATTATCTTTAAAGGGATCCGGTAACTTTGTCTCAGATTCTGAAACAAAATATTGGATTTAGCTCAGGCTGCAATCATAATTATAAACATTTAGGTCAGTCAGGAACCCCATGACTTTTACGAGCAGATCGCCTGTCTGATTATCAAGATATTTATAATTGGAAATCGAAACCAAGTTTTGCGTTTGCCTAACGGTTTTCATAACACTACAGTCTATTGGGTAAAACGAGTATGGTAAAAACCGGTCACTCAAAGATTTTTACTTTTTTGAGGCACTTCTTGATCATTTTAAAGCGCGATTTTTTTTTTTTTAGGGCTTCAATGTTACACCATATCACAGACACAGATAACACGTAGGGCCGTGCATCTCAGATTTAACATTGTTAAACGATGTTCATGTCTATAACGCGCTTAGAGACGGTATTTCGTATTAAGCGCTATATAAATCCAGATTATTATTATTATTATTATCTGTCAGTTTCTCAATCTATCTATATCTTTCTATTCCATTTCTTTCTAATAAAAACAATTTGCTTTTCTCCTTACCGTACACCAATGATCTGTAGTCCCAGCTATAAAAACCTGTGTCATGGAGTGAAATGCGGTGGTAGCTGCCATGAAACATACGGCCAGATAAACGCGTCTCTGATAGGGACCGAACGAGCCCAGCTCACCAAGAATATCGTCGAAACGCATCCTGAATGATGTTCACTAACAACCAAACAAAATGACAAAAGACAAAATATACTTTCAAAGGGGTTCAACTCTCAATAAGACGGATCCAACTAAATATATACCCTCTCCCCCTTCTCGAATATAAAAGGGAAGAAAAGGGGAAAGCAAGCGAACAAGAAGAAGATCGAAGAAAAGCGAGGCTAATACACCCTTTCAATTTGCTACCCCTAAAATAAAATTAACACTAAGGCAACTGCCCCTTCCCCAGTTCTCTCACCCTTCTACAAGATAATGCTATATTCGCGTATTCATGTTTCGTCCCCACCCTAACCCTTACACCGCGGGCTTCATCGACTATCAAACACCCTGCACCCCCAACCTCTTGGTCTCGTGGGCTGTTCTTCTTCGACGGACACATTGGAGAATTTAAAGGTCGTGCACCCGCCGCCCCCCCCCCCCCATTCATAGCTCAATAGTGATTTAATTATGACATGCACCAGAACGTGACCTCTATACGTATTTCGTGCCAGCCCCCCCCCCCACCCCTATGTTTATTTTTTAATGCTAGACCCAGAATGTACATGAAGATGTGGACACTTATTTTTATTTTTTGTTTTTGCTTGTGAGTCTTTTTTTTCTTCATCCTCCCCTTTCCAAAGTTCCTAGTTCCGCCCGATGTCAAAGCTCATGTACAAAGCAAACACACGTTTAAACAAAACAAACAAAACTGAAGATAAATATGCCTAAATATATTTCAACATTGTTTACTGATGACTACGTGATACTTATGGCCAACAACATACCCTAAAATGAACCCAGGTTTTTGTTGAATCCAGTGGTAGGTATCATTACTAATGTATTCTGTCAGTGTAAGCATTATTTTTTTAAAGCTCGAAAAATGAGTAATTCTAATTTTAGGTGTTGATCGCGAATTTGAAAAAAATATATATTTGTTTAGATATGAGAAAAGAGTGACATTGTTTAATTGCTATTTTTGTTTGTTTGTTTGTTTGTTTGTTTGTAATTTTGAAAAAGCTAAACATTTTGTGGGAAAGGGTCATAGTTTTACGAAGTTCGCAAACATGATTGTGAATGCATACTTACAATGTTTTCATGAAAATAGGGTACTTTTTTGTGAATATGTATAGGACAAACTTGTATGTGAATATGTATAGGACAAAAATTGCTATTTATGTAAATCCTATTTCATACCTGCTTTCAAGCAGAGAGAGGTCATTATTTGTGGAAACGTATCTGAAAGTATGCAAAATACTATAGGGGGACATTTTCGACCCCTCTGACGATCATGTGGTGTGCATTTGATACTGAAGTGACACCATCGAGTCGTTTAACTGATAATTATTATCTATACTTGACCGGTTTACAGGATTCTCAAGAGCACATTGAAGGATGCCGACCAGTGGCGGATCAAGGATTCTATTGCAGCTAAATAGGGAGGGGATTAAAGTCAGAAGAAAAAGATTTCTGACAATCAAATAATAAAACGGATAATGATCTCATGGACAGTCCCATCATGACCATTGCTGCATAAAATTAATATATCAAATGATTACATAACTTGTATGAGCACCTATCTCTAATATCTGTGTTTTTGTAATAATAAATTTGGCATAAATGACCTTTGCTCGTCTCATTTGCAGTTAACGAAATGGATTATTGGTCCAAAGAACATCGGATTAAATCTAGATAACGCAGAATTAGAATGTTTATCTTCGTTTGGAATGTCGCTAACTTGGACACTGATTCCATATGTGATCTGACCCATCAACAGAAGGGTAAGGAACCCCCCCCCCCAAAAAAAAAAAAAAAAAATCGCTTTGAAAGAGAAAAAAAAGAGTTCATGCTGATTAGAAAACAGCCGCTCCTCCCCCCCCCCCCTCGAGCCCTGTTTCTCTCACTCTCTAAAAGCCTCTCCTGTATTTACCAAATTTATATTCCTATGGGGAATATTAGGTTTATTTCTACCTAGTTAAATAAGATCCAAACATCTGGCCTCAATACACAAGGTGTCCCCGAGAAAAAGGAAACCCAGATTGATGGATGAATTACTCGATAATCCTAAATTACTTTTTGATTATTGTACACATCATTGTAAAGCTCACTTTCTCATATGTCATATATACCGGCGTGGTGGCTCAGTCAGAAGAGCGTCCGCCTCACAACCGGGAGGTCGTGGGTTCGAACCCCGGCCGCGTCATACCAAAATACGTTAAAGGTTATACAAAGTTTTGGTATGGGGTCATGAATTTGGTTCAAATGAACATATTGGAAGCATATGCAATCCTACAATATTCAGTGATCGTTGTCGCGGTCGAAATCGAGTCTAAGTTATGAAATTGTAAATAATAAAAATGTTATGTTGTATAGCTCCCTCTCAAGGTCAAGAAATTAATTAATCAAAAAATAATGTTTCTTGACTAAAATCGACCAATTAGCTATTCCCGTTCGGAAATGATATACCACAACTACATATTCTGAGATTTTCATCTACATTTTGCAGCTACTATTGTATGGCCGTAGGAGCTAATTGAAATTTATCAAAATTTACCGGGAGCACCGGTAAATATTTATATTCAAATTTTCTCGGTGTCATACCACTCCAAAGTTTATTAAGTTAATCCGAAAATGAAAATTCTTTTTGGCCAATTGATCGTGATTCTGGCAGCCAGTGTTTTAGGGGCTAACATTTCTAGTGCTTTTAATACATCCACAGGGGCATCCAAATATATCGAAATTGTAAAGAATTACTATCCACTCATTTTTCAAAATTTCCCAAAACTTTGTAATACCTTTAAAAGCCGGGAGATGCTGCTACCTTGTTTGGCGTTCAACAATAAGGGATAAAGCAACGTCGATCTGGCGCTGCTCAGTGGCTGCCAGAATCACGATCAATTGGCCAAAAAGAATTTTCATTTTCGGATTAACTTAATAAACTTTGGAGTGGTATGACACCAGAAACATTATCAATAAAATAATCACTCATTGTTGATTGCAGACATACATGTTAAACAACTGGGCTTCTGACACTGCCCTTAAAACATATCTGAAACCCGTCACGTGTGATTTATTGATCATCTTAGTAATGTAATATGAAATAAGAAACAGTGAGCTTTCCAACCATGTGCAAAAATATGTAGGGAAAAAAAATTGAATTTGTGAGTAATTTACCAATCAAGTTCGGTTTCTTTTTTTCCAGGGACATCCTGTACAACCAAAAAAGAAAAAGCTAGTATAAATGCATCAGCTACAAAATTGTATATATAATCAGCAAAAAAAAAAAAAAAGTAGTGACTTATGACTTTTGACTTTTGATGTTCTCATTCGGCGTCGATGCAGGGTAATTTCTATCATGTTCAAGCATAATGACCCAGAAATCTTGCCCCGATTGGTTATACACCACGAGAAGAAGCTAAATCACATGTCTCAGCTTTTACATTCTATTGAGAAGGCACTAATCAAGCAATAATAATTATAATACATGCACATAATATGTCTACCAGAAAAAATATTGAGAAATTATGATGCAATCAAACCATTCTAGAAATTTGCATTCAAGAAGTTATGGCGACTGAATTTGTTCAAACTCGGGTAATTTATGGAGTTTTATTACCAAGGGTATACAGGGGTAGGGTTAAAAGGTATGTTACTCGTGGTATCACGAGAAATTCAAATGCCTAGCTCAGCTAGAAAATGATTTAATCAGCTAATAATAAAACACGTCTCTCAAAAAGTTTGATGCAATCAAATCATTTCGCCCTCAGTTATATACAGCTATAAAAATATATAGACGTTAATGTTGTGATTGCAATGCGATCAAAGACCATAATAATATTCATGCTACAACAGTAAAATCCGGACATGTTGCCACGTTACGTGGATTATACCACAATAAAACCTAATGTTACGTTATTCCAGGTCGAAAAACCAGTTGAAAACAGTAGGCAACTGGTACTAGTTAAAACAAGTAGTCAACTGGTAACAGTTGAAACCAGTATATTCAACTGGTTTTTAATATGGAAATTGAAACAACGCTAACTGGGACCAGTTGACAAACCAGTTGAAACACCAATTGACATCTGAGACCAGTTGAAATTTCCAGTTGATTTACCAGTGGTTTTACCAGTTGATTTACCAGTTGAAATTTCCAGTAGATTTACCAGTTGATTTACCAGTTGAGACCAGTAATCAACTGATATTATGATAATCATTAATCCATATTGGCATGATCTGGCCATCAACGAGACCATAATTTTTGCAATTATCCCATTACAAAGATCATTTAAAGTGGATTACAGATAAGTATTATTTGAAATATATCTGCAGAGTTCGTACATAGATATATAACAAAATTATACATATTGTTTCCTGGTTAGTAATTATATCAATATATCTATTTTTACGTCTTAAATTAGATGAAAAACATGATCAGAAATATATAATATATTTGTCAATGATTGACTAAGAAAATATAAATCACAAAAAAGATGTGCATTGTCACATTTGCTTGACAGATCATGATAATTATATTTTCTGTGAAAACATGCAAATTAATCATGAATATGCATAAGATACATTGAACTGGTTTTTCAACTGGTAAATCAACTGGTAATCATGTACTGGTTTTCAACTGGTAATAAGCAACTGGTAATCGTCTATTGGTTTTCAACTTGTAAATCAACTGGTAATCATTTACTGGTTTTCAACTGGTAAATCAACTGGTAATCATCTACTGGTTTTCAACTGGTAAATCAACTAGTAATCATTTACTGGTTTTCAACTGGTAATATCAACTGGTCTCAGATGCCCCAGGTCGAAATTCCAGTTGATACCAGTTAAAACCGGTAAGGATTTCCAACTGGTATCTACTGGTTTGAACTGGTCTTAACTGGTCTCAACTGGTACCAGTTGATACCAGTTGATAAAATTTGGAAACCAGTAGAAATATCAGTAGACAGTACGGCAGTAGGCCTACAACTTTCCCCAGTAAATACCAGAAGAAAGTTGAATGCCTCCGGTTAAATTTAAGATGGTGTAGGTAGCTAAGGTTTGTTAAAACTTCGATGAAGGCTTGGTAAAACTTTCATTTTGTATTTTCATATCCCACTTTAATTTTCCAGTATTCAAATTGTCCAAACGGGGGTTATTTCGGACTGTAACGAGAGGGCATGATTTGATAAACCAAAGATGAAGATCAAGGCATCTTGACGCGACATCTTTATACTTGGAAACTGAAACATACTGTCTTAATTACGATGAAAATACTTTAATGAAAAGAGGAAAGAGAAGGAGAATAAGAAGGAGAAGAAGAAGAAGAAGAAGAAGAAGAAGAAGGAGAAGAAGAAGTGGGAAAAGGAGGAGAAGGAGTAAGAGGATGAAGGAAGGAAGAAGAATAGGAAAAAAGAAGAAGAAAGGAAGAAGAAGAAGAAGAATGAGAAGAAGAAGAAGGAGAAAAGGAAGAAGGAGGAGGAGGAGGAGGTGGAAAAGAAAAAGGGATGAAGAAAATAAGAAGTGGAAGAAGAAGAAGATATCAGAGAGAGAGAGAGAGAGAGAGATCGAAATTAGCAACATCCCGATATTCCATATTGATGATCAACATTCTTATTTCCTATTCTTTACTCAATCGTCTTGGTGTGGTTAGATGATCGTCCGCCTAAATAATGCTAGACCCCCCCCCCACCCCCCCCCCCAAAAAAAAATATATATATATTCGACTGATAGAATTGAAACAATATAACAAAATAATTCTGAAGTTACAGAAGCACATGATATAAATATGTCGCATACAGTATGAAAAACGTAATAAGTGTACGGTTTCTGAAAAATTAATATCTGACAAAATTGCAAGAAGCACAATAATTATCATAACATATTCTGATGAAATATACACTATGCGTTAGATGAAGAAAATAATGAAAGATTGTCACTGAGAAAATAATAAATCAAATACAAAGCATTTTATTATTTTCATAGCCTAGATCTAGATTAAAAAAGTATAAATAACCAATTACGTAATTTCAAATGCAAACCTTTACTAGCAAACAAACTTCAAATTTTGTCTAAAACTACAGGCTAAATGCAATATTGAAATTGAGAAATCATAGACTAGAGAATTGTCTTTTTGTTAATGTGAGAAAAAACACTTACCTGCTTTTACAGGTTTCAGCAGCTCAAAATTGAGTAGGTCGGTATATGTACAACTGGCGAGTCCAACAGGGTACGCTCAAGTCATGGCAATAAATTATAGAAGGGATTATTAACGTAAAGATTCAAAGTTCACCGGATAAGATCCCATAATTATAACAGAACATTGTCCTGTTGATTATCTTCCGTTCGCTCAACTCCAAAGTTGTCCGACCCAAGGTGGGATCCAGGGGTAGCCTAGGTATAAATGGGCGGATGGGGCCGCGACCCCCCCCCCCCCCCCCCTCACTCCCAAACCATTGAAGACAAAAAAATGTTGGTGCCGAAGGGATGCTGGCGCCGGGATATAGTTAAGAAGGTACAAGTCTCAAAAGTTGCATTCTAAAAAGACCCTTTTCAACTTTATGGACGGTAGAGGCATTTTAACAAATCATATAGAGGAAGCACTTGATCGCCCCTTGCTCCCTCCCTGGAAAATCTTCCTCTGTATGTACATGTGTTGGGGAAATTTCCCCTTTCCCTCTCCTCTCGAGAAAGAGACCCGACTGAGTTACAAACTTATTATTCCAATTTCATATTGGGGAAAACATTATATCTGGGAAGAAACGTGAAACATTATATTGAATTTTTGACACAAGTTGCTGAAGATGCTGATGAAGATGCTCCAAACTTTCCGGCTCTAAAATAGCTATAATGCTACCGATTTCGTTGCTTACAACATTCCAGGAATTCCCCCCCCCCCTTCTTCTGGACAGTGTCAAATGTACATTATTCAATCTTGCCATATTAGGACACCAAAGCCACTGTTAGGCCTGAAGCCATGACCATCGCAATATGATCGCATCTCCTGCAATAAAAGTGTTTAATCCACTAGCTCGACTAGCTGCACCAACTCCCTTTTTTCTTCTGACTACCCCCCCCCCCCCCTATTTGTCATTGTGAACCCCTCCTTCTAATTCTGACCTACACAATTTCGTCGAGAGTAACTATCCAATTGGGAGGGGGCGGGGTACGTATTTTTTATTTAGACGCTTGCGAGGGGAATTTCTAAACCGCTCGCGGAAAGCCTAGACTGTATTTTAAACTTTTACGTACAGTACTGTACTACTATACTCATGATGATAATGTACTGAAATTTGTTTGTCGATGAGAGTTGTGTGTACATGTGTGATGTGTGTGTATATCCACGCTCGCTGCGTTGATTTCTGCTCTCATATTCAACAGCAAATTGCAAAATAAATAACAATAATTTTGTTTAATATCTGTAACTGCTCGGAATCTTGTGATGTGTTCAAATGGTTGAAGTGGTACCAATTATGAATAATTTTTTTCAACCATAGTATACATTTTACACAGGACTTGTCTTTCCTTCTCTCTCTCTCTCTCTTTTTTTTTCTCTCTCTCTCTCTTAACATTATTTAAAAGTAAACTGAGGCAGCATCTTACATCTAAAATGATTTTGTAATGATTATACTTCCATTCGTATACCTGCCATGAACGATGTCCCTGTCATATTTTGTCATGTATGTTTCTTGTTTTAGTTTTGTTTGTATAAATCTCTACTGTTCGAGGTACTATGCCTTCCCAAAGGCCATTTGCCCTTATTTTTATTAGTTCCCTATTTTCGTTTTCTTATATATTGCAAATGCTTATTATTGTATATACCTATGTTTTTGTTTTTTTATTGAAAATGGAAATGAATAAACTGAATTGAATTGAATATCACTCCCCCCCCCCTCTCTCTCTCTCTCTCTCTCTCTCTCTCGCTCTTTCTCTTTCTCTCCCTCATAACTCGTATTTCTCCATCCTCATCTTAGTCCCCCCCCCCCCCCTCCCTCTCTTTCTCTCCCTTGCCTTTTTCTTTCTTTCTTCCATCTTCGACTCCTCCCTTGTTTGATTGAAATTATCTTTCACCTTCTTCAGTAAGATACCATTATTGTAATTCACTCAATAGGCCTACATGTTCAAAGTATGGTTTTGAAATATTATGTTTAAATCTTTAGTGTGATATTTTGATATAGTTTACGCATTACTCACGTATTCCTTGTATGTGCATTTCCATTTCCTAAAAAGTATAACTTCATTTATTGTATTTTAACTTTTTTCATCTGTATGAATGACATTGAATGTGGCACTATGAACTGTAATTTTGCATATACACAGTGATCCTCTAATTCTCTCTCTCTCCCGGTCGGCCTCTCCCCCCCCCCCCCCCCTTCTCAGTCTCCCAGTTCCCTGCTTCTTACCTTTTACTTCGTTTTCCACTATCCTCCTCTCGATTACCTCTTCTCTATAACTCTTCTTTTCTCCTACTTTCCTTCTACTCTCCTTTTTGCTATCTCTCAGTGCAATATGTGAACATAGTATGACACTGTTTTAAAAATAGTGTCTTTTTTTATTGCCGTATTGTTTTTATGTTTTAATGTTCTCACATTATTGTTACAACATTGATGAGCAAGTTTAGTTGATTTTATCATGTAAACAGGTTTATTATTTTAATAAACCGTAAACCAAATATCGTTAAATATCGTTACATATATAAAGGACCTTTCAATCTTCTGACTCGACGATAGATGAACGGGAGTATGAGTTGAATTAAAGCTTTTTTTTTTTTTTTTTTTAAAGGTTAAGCACAAACAAGCGCGGATGAGCATTTTCGAAAATGGGCTGGGGGACACCAGGAAAATAGGCTTTCTGGAATATAAGGGCCACCGTCAAAGGAAAACATCAACATGTAAATCTACCATATTTAGACATTGGTATATTTATGATTGTGAATACATTATCATGGATGATTCCAATATTTTTCTCTCTTGACATGGTACAATACTGTTTAAAAATCATACTTTGCAGTTGGGTGTAATAATCTGAATATTGAGACAACATTTGTGACGTCGCAGCGCGAAAAGTTTTATAATGAGAAAAAAAAAATCCTGATGGGTTTTAATCACAATTTAATCATGAAAGACTGAAAATACATTACGTAAATAACGCAGTTAAACCAATTATAAATACGAGCGAGCTCTGCATGGGGGGGGGGGGGGAATAAATGAAAAAGTTGCTCTAAGAGGCGTATGTTATTGAAAAAGGAAAAGTGGTACATTCCAGATATAAAAAAGTACACTTATTAGGAAAGAAAAGCAGACAGCAAGAATTGTGTAAATGATAAAAGGTCTGATTTTTATGCTCTTACTACATTATGCCATATAAGGCATTTGAAGAGCCATGGTTTTCAGGGAACATTTTGTATCTGATGTTCTTCCACAGTTGCATAATAACAATGATACCGCTCACATATTATTTTTCACCTCTTCCCAGAATTCAACCTCCTCTTTAAAAAGGATAAATCCTCCACTAAATAGGGATTTTGCGCTTTCTTGCTATACATTGTTACCAGTCCTTTCTTCGCTCCAGTGATCTCGAGGCAGCAGACAGGAAGGTATTTTGTAAATAATAAGAGGTCCATGGGGGCGGTTGTTATAAGCTAGTTTAACTATACATAAAAATCACATTTTCTCCAAACTTATACAGCACAAGGTTGTCTTGGGGACCACTTCTATCTTTATGGATGGGGGACAGGGGGGGGGGGGCTTTGCTGGGATTCTTAAAAAGGATAAATCCTTCACTGTATAGGAATTCTTGCTATACGTTGTTAAATTTCTTCGATCCAGCGACCTCGAGGCAGCAGACAGCAAGAAATTGAATAAATAATAAAATGTTCACGGGAGTGGTTGTTAGAAGCTAAAACTACATAAAACGCACACTCTCTCCTATTTTATATTAAAGCACTTCTATCTTTGCGGACGGGTGTAGGGCCCTTGCCAGGTATCTTTGGGCGGATCCCCAGGAAGTTCCCTTTTCTTTTTTAAAAGGAAATTCAAAATAGTCGTCCCGAGCAATAGAAATTGTATTTCCCTCCTTTGAAAGTCACATAGCCCCTTTCATTTTAGAAAGAACCTCTCTTTTCATACTATCTCCCTATTGCAGTCAATATCAAAATTCTGTAGAACTTTGCAGGAATTATAAATATGTCATGTATGTCCTATCTGTGAAATTTAAACATTAGCAGTGTCCTAGTATTCAAATTATGCAAGAAAACCCGTTTATCTTCTAAACTTTTCTGTAAGACATATTGAGTGACTATCATCTTTTTTTCTTTGGTAATAATATACATAAAAATAAACATCGTCTACTTCCTCGATCTCAGGACAACGTTATATATTGGATTCATTCCTTTAACTAATGCAAGGCATTCTCGTGGGTCATGCATCTCTCGAGTTCAATAACTTCTTGCTTTCCTCATCTCCCAGTTCCTTGTTACTTCCTTTTAATTGTATTGAGCTCCAAATTGATTTCTCCACATCTCCATAATTATGTTACAGTTTGTGAACTGTATATATTATGCAACCATAGGTAGATGCAAATATTACCATAAATCCATTATATAAATTACACTAAGGATACAGCCAATAGACGAGAACTGCTTCAATCCATATTTTGCATGTATCATTAATATATGGTTTTACAATGGCTATATGGTGATGGGATGTCTGGATCCGCCACTGGGTTCCATAACCGTTCAAGTGTTCAAGTGAAGCAAACTTTGTCCTTGCTGTTAATTCACACAAGCACTAGCGAGCTCTCCGATCCAGTCTAGACTCTTCCCGAGCGGTTTGGTTGGAATAATTAATCGAGAAATTCCCCCTCGCTAGCGTGTAAATAAAACAAATACGCGGGCGGGGTTTATACGTGTCGGAATTACAATTAATGCTGTTCGAAATGTTGGAGTCAGCCAAAAAGACAAGAAAAATACACACAAACAAACAATAAAATAATAACAAACAGAATTTGTCGACTCAGTCATATAGGGTTGAGAAACCTTTATCCACAAGACAAATAAAATGATAAAAATTGTTTGTTTGTTTAGTTAGTTAGTTAGTAAGATTGTTTAGTTTGTTGGTCGGTTGGTCGGTTGAGACAATTAATTCTGAATGGGGGGGGGGGGGGGATATTAGGTTTTGGAACAGAGCTGTCAAAATGATCTGCAAATTTAAAAAAACTGATGGAAGCTTATTAGAATTTTTAACCCGACAATTATAAGGGTTGAAAAACCCACAATACACTGGACAGAAATAAAAGGATTATTATTTGGATGTTGTTTTGGGGGTCTCCTCATTTCTTTGTTTCAATTTTTGTCTTTTTCTGTTGGTTGGATGGTCAGTCGGTTAGTTATTCGTTGTTCGTTTTTAAGACAATAAAAGATCATCTTCCCCCGCATCTCCCATAGCAAGCAAGGAAGACAATAATTATGAAATTTATACGCCATCATGATCATAACAGGACTACTTTTTTTTTTTATAACTTGTCTTTTACCAACACCGTAAATTTAACAAGTGATCATAACAAGCAATCATTCAAGCGAACTTTATATACGAGCTGAGCAGAGTCGGTCAATTTCTGGTACATTGCACTGAATTTTATCAACATGGATGTCAGAACAGTGCTGCTTGATTTTCGGGTGGAATCAGAGATACTTGATAATGTGTGTGAGTAAAAACTTGGATCATATGATTATTTTACAGACGTCAGAATTACAGCTCAGCGCTCAGCAGCTTGCACTGCACTGGACCATGCACGTGCTAACATGCTGGTAGTAAGAGTAATGCTATGCTACACACACTTGACTCACAACAAGGCAAGCCACGCCCCGTGCCTGGAGCGGCTAGCAGCGACGGTGCCCGGGGAGCTGTCGGCGTAGAAGGCAGAGTGAGAGATGTCAAACAATTTCTGATCATCTGATGTATATTATTTATCATGTCACTAAGTGGTATATGAATAATGAAATTCATGTAGTCCAATGAGATGACAGTTAAGTAATTATGACTTTCATAAAGTTCTGTTGATTGTCATTTATACAAGAAGTTGATACAAGATGAAGATTCAAGAACACACTATTATTAATTGGGCTTTCATCGAAAGGGTGCGGTGCGGCGCGGTGTGGGGAGTTCAAAGCACCCATTTGAGGAAAGCCCCCCCCCCCCCGTTGAGAACGGAGTACCGTCTTAACAGTAACACACCCTTTCGGGATAAGCGGGGGGGGGGGGGGGTCTTCTCAAAAGGGTGCGTTTTTATCTCAAAAGGGTGTGTCGACTAGTCTTTCACATCAGTCGTTTAAAATGTTTAAAGAATAGAAATGTTGTTTTATAAATTGAAATAATTAAAATTGAACTACTTTTTACGTAGTCTTGCAGATCAGGCGAAAATGGGCCGGCACTGATCAGATTTTAAAGGGGTATTTATCGGAGGTGAAGGAGGCACTTATCTGAAGTGACAAGGAGTAATGCCTTGAAACCTGAAAAGGGTCAAACACCAGAGAAGGCACTCCAGCAAAGCATAGAGAGTCAATGCTAATGCGTATTGACCTCTAGCACTGCATACATGCTGTGAGGCAGGGACCTAGAAGTCTATACACAAATATACACACCACACAATATCGCATAGACTGTACACAATCATGTCGATGCAGCTGTAAGCAAAGTTTGACACTAGACTTACAATTTGAATTTTTAAATTATTCTTTTTAACATTAGTAAGTTGAAAAAAATGTATTTTACTGCTATTTAGGTGTCATCAAATGTCACTAAAGTACCGATTTTGAGTGAAATCAGTTGAGTTTTGTACAGTGGTGTTTGAAATGTTGAGAATCAAAAGCACAGCTTTTACTACACAGCCAGGATAGTGATGCTCCTATGTGTGAGAGAAGGGGCAGTTATGAGAAGGGGAAGGGGCTCTGTTTTTAATGGGGCACTTATCTGAAGTGAAAAGGAGTAACGCCTCGAAACCTGAAAACGGTCATTTACCAGAGAAGGGTAGTTATGCGAAGGGGAAGGGGCTCTGTTTTTAAAGGGGCACTTGTCATTTCGAAAAGGGGCACTTATTAGAAAGGAAAAGGGACACATGTGAAAATATAAGGTGCACTTATCTGAGTTGAAATGGGGGGTAATTATCAAAAGGGCAAGGGGCACTTCTTACAAAGGAAAAGGGGCACTTGTCAAAGTAAAAGAGGCACCTCTCAGATTTGAATAGGGCAATTATCAGAGGTGAAGGGGAAACTGATCAAAAGTGAAAAGAGGCACTTCTCGTACCTGAAAAAGAGCACTTACTAGAGATTAAAAAGGGCACTCATGAGAATGGAAAATGGAGAGATTATACTACGTAATACCAATTTCTGGATTACGTTAAATGAGACCCCGTTAGTGCGCATGCGCTAATCAGCAATTCGTTAGTTGCATGTTATTGAGCAAAAGGACACCTTTGTGGCTCAAGAAATCAGATATTATTATCCACGCAATCCCTGAAATTCAAAGGTAAAAATCGTTATGAGTTTCATCCTTGACATTTACTGATAACTTTGAGACGCTTATTTTTATAAATCACGCCCTTCTGAAGTGATATTTTATCGATAGAATTGTAATGTCTCAAATGGATAGCAGCACCGCTGCGTTACCTCCGTCCGCGCTTCCACCTTAGGCACCGCCTGGTAGCGCTGGAGCCACGGGCTCCGACGGAAAGAAAAAATTACCCAACTCCAGTGGCAAAGTCACGGCTGGCAAAGTCAGCAAGAGTGGGCCGGGGAAAGCTAAAAGTAAAACAAAGTCGGACTCGGAGCCAAAGGCAATGAGCGAGAAGAATCAGAAAGTGGAATCAACGGTTCCATTTTCTACTTTCAATAACAGACTTGATAAAATGGAAGCGCTTCTTGCGCGAGTGGTTGAGGCGTTGCCCGCTGCTATTAAAAGTGGCAATGCACTGCGCTGTGTGTTGTTGTGAATGTGTGTGGGTACCATGCTACCGCGCCGCGTGTATATCGTACTTCTGCATTCGTTCACAACGACAGCTTGGTCAAGTGCAGGGCATCATCAAAAAAATCACATCATCATAACAGCGAAAATCCTGTAGAAGACCAGAGAAGCACCATTTTCTATGTCAACAGATGGTAGCTCAGGTCGTGGGACATAAGAGCAGCTGTATCCAGTAATTGTGAGATACTTTGATGTTGAAGTTCATAGAGTGCTTAGTTTCCTGCTGGAAATCGCTACGACAAAGGAACGATCTACTTGGGAAAAACATCTTCGACAAAGGAACGATCTACTGGAAAAAACATGTTTGACAAAGGTACGATCTTCTGGAAAAAATCTTTGACAAAGGAACGATCTACTGGGAAAAACATCTTTCAGCTTCTTAACAATGTCTTCACATAAAATAAGATTCCATGGAAAAATGCCATCTGATTTGCAGCAGATAATGCATCTGTCTTGATGTAAGAGCACAATGGGGTAGCTGCATTTGTAAAGAAGACAAACCCAGATACTTTCATGATGGGATGTCCTTGTCATCTCCTTCATCGCGCTGCTGAAAAAGGAGCTAGCCAGCCGCCATTTTCACCTGTGAATTTACTTGTTTCAGTTTACTATTACTAGAGAATAGAGAAGTCTAGTAAGCGCCACAAGGAGTTTGGGAGGTGCAAGTCCTGTGCAATGTTGAACAGCACACAATATTGAAACATGTGTGCACCCGGTGGCTTTCGTTGGAAAGGGCACTAATGAGACTCATTGAACAATGGGAGTCAGTCCCTCGGTTAGGACGTTAAATGGAGGCCCTGTGTAAAGGAGAGTCACCACCTTTGCACAGTTAAAACCCACCTGCACTATTCATATAACAGAAGTGGGAAACCTGGTGTAGTGGTCCATCTGCACACCCCAGTATACCACACATACCAGTACATGTACATTGTACATGTACTGGTAGGTGCATCACTATCCTGGCTGTGTAGTATATCATGTGAATCCGCCACTGTTTCTAAAGCTAAACAAATAATAAAAGAGAGAAAATGTTTGCCTTTTCAGTATATCAGACAGTTCTTTTGATTTGAATAAGTCCCTTAGATCATGTACAACGTATGTGTGGATAAGACCTTGTTCTAGTGTAGTATATGTACATGTCCCTAATTGACCTGTCATGTCTGTTGTCATGGTAACAACCTTTTTTTTTAATCCCAACTCCCTGCAGGTCAGACAGGGTCAAAGATCAATGAACAGTTGAAGGGTGTTCTCTCATCGGTAGGGCTTGGTGATAACATGCAGGTCCATTCCAGCGGAGAACAGTTTTTCATTTGCAGTTTTGGGCACGCAAGGTAAGTTTCAATTAACGCTGTCGCTGTCAAACCAGAACCATTGTTAAACTCACTAGACTGAAGTGCTTGAGCCAAGTTGGATCGACACAAACCAGACTTTAAAAAAAAAAAATCATATTATATCTCTATCCTAAGTAATGTGCAATGTGAGCAGTTACTATCCCTACAGTACTTGATTCCATGAATTTCCATCCCAAAACCTATCTGTGTGCAAAATTATGTTGTCAACATTATGCCATTTTGACTCTCATTTTGTTGAGTTGTGCTGAATCTAATTCTGATTCCATCCCTTTCCCAATCAGGAGTGCAATGTTCAGCGGCCACCGCCCCGACCTCGTGACCCTGACCTTCCAGTACGACAGAAAGGCCAAGCCATCACCCACGAACGAGAACCTCCCTGTGCTAGAGGAAGGCAGCATGGAAGCTTTGAAGGAGGAGCTGAAGAAAGTGTTTAACCCAAAGAAATGTAAACTGTGAGTAGGTTAAAATGCCATTGTAAAGTACATGTATGTGTTGATTGGTCCGCAGGCTCAAACCGTTGGCAGTCGTTGCACTTTCAAGTGTCTGCACTATGAGACTACATAACATGTACAATCACTATGAAAATGATGGACAAAGAAAGCGGACCAAATATACAGTTCCTCAGGTAGACAAAGGAACATCCCTTCACTGCTATTATGTAAAAATGTGTAGAACAGGTGAATATGCATGTGACACCTGTTCTACACATTTTTACACAATAGCAGTGAAGGGATGTTCCTTTGTCTACCTGAGGAACTGTATATTTTGTCCGCTTTCTTTGTCAGTCATGTTCATAGTGAATGTAGGCCCTGCACTATACTATGTAGCAGCTCTTTTTTGACGAAAGCCAGAGACGTACAGACCCAGACTAATCTCAAGGCTTTAGGAATTGTGGTAAAGTGTCAAGTTAGAGTCTCTGCTTGCAGACTATCTGTTGTGGGCCTGTTCAGTTAAAACCAGAAGAATACGGACACCATACTTCTTGTGGACCTTCTGACAGCTATTTAGATGGTTCACTAGACTTTTGGGTATCTGTCTTCTTAGGCCGTAACTAGACAGGCCCTCAACAGATTGTCTGCAAGCACAGAATCTAATTTGTTGCAGACTATCTGTTGTGGGCCTTCTGATAGCTATCAGATGGTTCACTAGACTGTGTAACACTGTTAAATAGTGTCAAGGTTGCAATTTTTGCTTGTAGGGTTTTCTGATTTTATCTTTCCTAAATTGACACGATCTCAATCTCATCATCTCTATACCTTGACTCTATAACTGAAATAGGTTTCCAGAGATTTCGAGAGGCGTGGCCGTCGATCGTTACATCCCAACCGCAGACAGAAGGCTTGTAGAATACGACTTTGATGCAGCGACATTTGAAGCGGACTCTGAATATCAGAACGTCAAGATCATGCATTCACCGCAGTATGGCAATATGCTGATTCTCGATGACGATCCAAGTAAGTGCATGGGATTGTAGGTAGCATTGCAATCACAATTATGTTCATGACGATATCTGAAGCAGCAGGGGGAAAATGCAAGGGAGCGATAAGCTTTTTAGCTTGTAGAAAGCTTGTCTCTTCCCTTTTACAGACCTGAATCCAGTCGTATATTGAAGAGGTCTGTTATTTGGAACCTCCCACCAAATGAAAAAAATTGAATCTGACTTTCCACAAATGGATTATTGAATGTTGAATTCCCGATATTTAGTTTCTAGACTCACAAAATATTTGTTCATTATTATACATTTATTAGACTGTTATATCTGTTGATTTGAGAATATGTCTTACAGAGAAGTTTCAGAATATATGATTGTAAATTTTCACTCCCAATATCTGAAGGATATATTTTACACACTCGCCAAGTTTCATGGAGTTTGCACAAGTCTGCAAAAAGGAACTTATTGCCACTGTGAGAAAATCCTCATAAGCAAATCCCTCAGAGAGGACTCTAAGATGTCGGTCCCCTTGGTTGCTCATTGGTACGTGTCTCCTTAGATCAAGATTAATGTAAAGCTCCTAAATTTAATTTAATTAAATTCAGTTCTTTCATCGCCCGATAGCTGCGATGGACGTCTCATTTACAAGGACCAGGTACTCATCTGTCCCTACTTAAAAGCATACAAATGCTCAGTCCGGTAAAACAAACCATCAAACATTCACTTTTCTGTCTCTCTTTCTCCGAACCTATTACAGATCTTGCAGAGAGTGATCTAGCGTACACCCAGGCCATCACCGGTAACGGGAGAGAGACGTACACCAGTAAAGAGGTTCTCATCCTCGGGGGCGGAGACGGGGGCATCCTACATGAAGTCCTGAAGGAGAATCCTAAATCCATCATTATGGTGGAAATATCCTTTTAAAGCTTATCTGTACTAGTTTATAGGAGGGATTATACCACCCTGCAAGGTCACTGGACAGGTGGTTATCTCATCAACTTAGCTCTTAATTAACATAAGAAAAAGAGGATCATAGGGGACCAATGGTCACTGATTAGGCATTGTTTGCTATATAGAGGGAGCAAGAAGCTACAAGTAGGACAGTGTGGCTTTAATGATATTAAATTGGTAATATGTGCCACCCTGTATAAATATCAGAAATAAATTAATTAATAAAATGACAGCTTAAATAAAAGACAGGCATTAGGGATATAGAGAGTAGGAGGGACCAGGGGTGTTGTAGTTGAGGGTTGTATAGGTGTCCTTATTCTCAGTGGTGGAGACAAGGGCATCCTACATGAACTCCTGAAGGAGAATCCTAAATTCATCATTATGGTGGAAATATCTTTTTAAAGACAGCAAAAAATGAAGGACATGCATTAACGGATGAATAGACTAGGAGGGACCAAGGGTGTGGTAGTTAGCGGTTGTATAGGTGTCCTCATTCTGTAATATGTAATTGTTTATCATTGTATTTTGTTTGTTATAGCGCTTGGAGACTTCGGTGGTAAGCACTATATAAGCGCTGTTTTTATTAGTTTTATTATTACATGAACTCCTGAAGGAGAATCCTAATTTCATCACTATGGTGAAAATATCTATTAAATAAAAAAATTTAAAAAAATACAAGTCAAACATGAGATTCTTCCTTGGAACTTTATAGAGATGTGGTTGGCATAAGGATAAATACACATCACACAACGCACACACCCACAGCACACACCCACAGTACACGGCACACACAACCATATACCATTACATGTCATTAAAACCTAATTTACACTAACGTTGCCCAGATGTTCCCAATTTTCATTCTCATTCAAGCTTTCATATTACAGCTAAAACAGATGGTGTTTGAAATAATGACCATTTATTCATAAGCAGTTGCATTCATAATATCTGTTTGCCAATCAGTCAGATGTTGAGAATTAAATATGAATGCAATATTTGTGTATTACTCATAACATATCAATCTAGAATGACTGATTATGGAGTAAATTTGGTGAGAGAACTTAAAGAACTGAAGCACAGCTAGCTTTACAGCTCAATTATGTGAAATGAATATTAAGAAAATAATTCCCTACTCAACAAATTATTTTTATGGCATGCAAAGGACGGGTTATACATGAACATATAATTCTGAAAATAAAAATGCAAACACAGAAGAAAAAGAAGTTCAGCAATACAGTGAAAAGGCATGTAGGACACATGTGTCCAAGCTCTAGTAATCATAACAACAATAGCAGTGTTAAAGAACTTTAAAGGGACTTTGTAACATTGTTCAGATGAGAGGAAATGGTGCTAAGGTAGTGACTTCAATGCTAGATGTACAAATAAAGATAATCTCAAAGTTTGAAAAAATTGGGGAAAACTGATCTGATTGATTCCTTAATTCTCCCAACTATATTATTACAATTTTATTACATTTTAGGTTAATTTGAATCTTCACAAAGCAATGAATTGGCTCTATATACCATTCAGTTGACCAGTGTTGACAGATTTTTAAAAGCCTGTCTTGTGTCTTATTTTCATGGAAAAAATGGTTGGGAGAATTTACTGTTAATCACTGTTAGAGGGTGTCGCACAGTGATACCTTCAGAGAAAACTGTAAATATCTTTGTGTTTGAGAATTTGGGGGGGATTTTTTGGCATGTTAGAGGGTTAGTACAGTAGATGGAATATAATAAGTAACATTTCATACAAAAATTACGCAATTTTTTCAACAACCTTCAACAATGTTACTAACCTTCAACAGTATTAAAAGCACTTTAATTGATTGGAATCTGATCAGAGCACTGTATCAGCAAAAACAGAATGTACATGATTCATATTTACTCCTTGTAAATTTGATTTTTTTTTTTTTTTTTTTTTTTTTTTTTTTAAATCTTTTTTTCTTCTTCTCTCTCTCCGTAAGTCAAGAATGAATGGTGGACTGATTGAATGAAGGCCTTTGTTGAATACTTTTAAATGTAAGCCTTAATGTGTCACATCTACAAGAAAGATAAATTGAAACAAATCAATTCATTACAAGACTTTAATAGTAAGAGTAAGAATAATGTAGTGCTTAAAGGTATATTTAAATTTGATGTTTTATATGTACATATTTATTTAATGTTGTAATCTGCTGTCTGTTTAACCCTTAACCCTTGACCTTTGACCCCACATAGATCAGGTTGTTATAGATGCTGCTATCAAGCACCTGCGAGGGATCTGCTATGACTCTATGGACTCGTTGACAGGGGACAATTATGAGGTAAATACACTTCTTTCATTAAAGGTAATTAAATGTTTTGGGAAATTTTGAACATTGGGTGGATAGTGATTCTTTACAATTTAGATATATGTGGATGCCCCTGTGGATGTATGATAAGCACTAGAAAATTTAGCCCCTAGAACGCTTTTGTTTTCGAGAAAAATTGAATATACAGATTTACCGGTGCTCCCGGTAAATTTTGCTAAATTTCAAAAAGCGCCTACGGCCGTACAATGGTAGCTGCGACCATGAAAATCTCAGAATATATAGTTGTGATATATAATTTCCAAACGGTAATAAGTAGTCGGTCAATTTTAGTCAAGAAACATTGTTTTATAGCTTAATTAATATCTTGACCTGGAGAGGGAGCTATACAACGTACAGCATTTATTATTTACAATTTCATAACTTTTATATGCTAATTTGATCCAAATTCATGACCTAATACCAAAACTTTGTATTACCTTTAATGTGGTACTTTGAATGTTTGTCTCTTCCATAGAATATTCATCCATGGGGCGAGTTAATAAATGTTTAGGCCCATGAGTGTATTTATATCCTCTTTCTTTCTATTAATATTTCCAAACAGGTTTTTATCATTAATGAGGTAATTTAATCAGATAGTCTTGCGAAAGAAAATATATATGTACATGTGTAATGTTTGGCTCACTGATTTTGAACACTCTGATGTCTAACACACAGATTTAAGCAGCATAAACACTATACTGTATGTACTATGTGTATATGATGTCATGAAATGCCCAAAATGCACAAATGGAATATTTTATTGTACGGCACACATACATGTACATGTATTTATATGTACTCCATCACAACAATTTTTACCTAATTTCTTTATCGATATTGTGTATTATATCTAAAATAACTGACAAAATGAATTTCTGTACTCTGTTCTACATTGCTTATGCCTATTAAAGGTTAAAGTAGCTGACTGTATACCCATCATGCAACAGTACATCGCAGATGGCAAGATGTTTGATTACATCATCAATGACCTAACAGCCATTCCTATTACTATAGAACCAAGAGGTAAATATAATATTTCATTCCAATATTTTACATTTTGTAACTAATTCTTTAGTTGTTTTTTTGCATTTAATTTATTTTTTATCAAAGTGGATAGATGAGCAAGAAAATCACTTGTAGGGAAAGAAGATATTAGAAATTGCTAACGTGTAGTGATTGTATTATTTGGAATATTTGACATGTACATAAGGTCTAACAAACAAAAAAGATGTTGTATTGCCCTTTAGGCTCCAAAACATGGGTCGGTCGGTTGGAAATTTGTTTTTCTTTCACTCCCTCTTTGGGCTGATATTTCTCAGTTTTGAATGCTTCAATACATTTTTGTTATGATGGTAATGATAATAGTGTTCAGCTTATATAGCACAGTATATTCACCTTAAAAAAATACATGAAAAATACTGAAACATGAATTGATTAAATTTGCATGTTTGTTTAACTTTTTATTCACAGGAAGCCAGTGGGACTTTCTTCATCTAATCCTAGATCTTTCAATGCAACTTCTCAAGCCAACAGGGAAATATTTCACTCAGGTAGGATTATTATCAAACCTTATGAGCGATGGAATAAAAAGTTTCAATGCCTAAATACATATCAATTTTCATATATTTTATTGATTCTAAATTTATTGTGTATTCTTTTGTTGGTTGTTAGCTTTGAAGTTATGATGTGAGTAAACCATGAAGTTATGAAATATGATTGATTGACAAAGGAAACAGGAAATATGATTTGCCATTTGTGAGTACATATAATGCATAAATTCCTCTTCCTGACCAGAAAGGTTAGGTGACTAAACAAAGAATGCTTGATTTTCATTTGAAACAAATTATAAGGTGCAGAAGACTTGAAATAAACAAATCCAGGAAACATGGCATGATTTTTATTCATAGTCAATTGATCACAAAATTGTGCTAGAAACTAAAAAGGCCACTGACCAGCCTTCTTTTACTCTTCTGTCACTCACTCTCTCTCTCTTGTCACTCACTCTTACTATTATGTCACTACTTCTCATTCTACTTTCAGGGCAATGGTTTCAACAACAAGTCAGCGCTGGCCATGTATGAGGAGCAACTGGGCAAACTGAAATACAAAGTGAGCTTCAGCAAGGAAAATATCTGTGTGCCATCCTATCTGGAAATGTATCCTTTTTTATATTTATTTAACCCAATTTTGCATTCTATAGTCGATTTGATAGACGATGGAGATGATGTGAATCTGCCCCCACCCCCTGAGTTTCACTACATTCCATTCAACATCATACTTGTGTTGTTGTTGTTATTTTTTTTTAGGGGGTTGGGTTGTAATTTACCTATCAATTTAGCTTCCATTGTGAATTAGCTTTCATTTGCATCACTATGCTTGTGTTTAACAAAGGTGTGGTCCATTTGTCACTAAATGCACATCAACCTTTGTATTTAATAAATGTTTTAATCACTTGTACATCATGTTTGTTTAATATTTTTATTTTTTTCCTTGACATTAAGACCTCTCTTCTTCAGGTGGGTATTCTACGAGATCTGGAAGGAAGCCGACTCATGAAACATCGATGGGATGATAATTAAGTCATATTGACTGCCGTCAGGGCAATACGACATATATTGCCTGAACCGAAGGGCGATATATGATAATATGACAAGTCGTATTGCCCTGAATTAGGATGATAATATTCCATATCATGCTGACTATCCCCTTCAATACTTCTTTGCCACTAAGATTTTAAGGAATCGTCAGAAATTATGAATGTACCTCAAGAAATTTATATAGACTTTGATTTCAGTACTGAATAGAATATGGACAATGGTTTTAACGCAAATTTAAAAAAATATATACAGAAAGCTTTCACCCTTAGACAGCTATCCCAAGGACATTTAACCTGGACTAAGACAGTAGCCTGGGGGATTTTCAAGGAGATAGTTGCAATTGGCTTTGTAGGTTTTCAATTTATTTCAGGAGAGAAAATGTGTTGTTGGTGACATGGAGGGACTTTTTAATGGCTGAATTAAGGATATCATGATCCTCAAATTGGCTTTGATATAGTTTTTTCAAATTTCCTCTTTTTTCCCCCTGTTTCTTTATGCTTTAAAAGCATTCTATTTCTTCATGATCGAGGCCATGTAGCATTTTCCTCGAAATATATTTGTAATAGAATTGGACGTGATTATCACAATATTAAAGGTAATACAAAATTTCCAAAATTGGTCGGATAGTGATTCTTCACAAATTTGATTTATTTGGATGCCCCTGTGGATGTGTTATAAGCATTAGAAAATTTAGCCCCTAAAACATTTCTGCTTTTGAGAAAAATAGAATATAACAATTTACCGGTGCTCCCGGTAAATTTTGATAAATTTCAAAAAGCGTCTACGGCCGTACAATGGTAGCTGTGACCATGAAAATCTCAGAATATGTAGTTGTGATATATAATTTCCAAAAGGAATAGCTAATCGGTCAAGAAACATTGTTCTATAGCTTAATTAATATCTTGACCTTGAGAGGGAGCTATACAACATAAAGAGTTTATTATTTACAATTTAATAACTTTAGACTCGATTTCAACCCGACAACAATCACTGAATATTGTAGGATCGCATATGCTTGCAATATGTTCATTTGAACCAAATTCATGATCCCATACCAAAACTTTGTATTACCTTTAATGCAACTTTATGTAAAATGAAGTGTATCTACGAAATTGTTCTCAAAGAAAATGTGCCTGTTTTTAGTAATTCTCAAAATAAGTCATGATGCATCCTAATAAAGTATTTTAGAATATGTTGGAAAAAGTACATTGTTTTTTTCAAAATATCCCACGTGGGTACTTCCATGTTGGCGATATGTCAGGGATTGTGGTTTTAGCTAAGTATATTTTAACCCACTAACCATGGGAACCAGGGCCCCGTTTCGTAAACTTGTTCAATAACAGATGCTAGAATTCTATGACAAAGTTGCTCTCAGTCAATCAAATGCCACAATTTCGAAAGCATATGATAGTTCTACAAGTTTTATGAAACAGGGCCCAGGTATTTCCTGTGTTAAGCCTACGGGAATAAGGGATTCATTTGTCTGTGGGTTAAACAAGTCTATTTTAAATGTGTGTTCATCTTCATGTTGGTATTAAATTATCTGGGATTGTGGTATTTGCCAAGTTTTGCTATTTTGTTCAGAAATTTGAACCCTATTAAGTGCTATTTTGTATGACATTTTAAAGGTACTTTATATGTACATCTTTGGTTAAGTAATTATAAGTGAATTTGGTTTTGCCAAATGTAGCTAATTTGGGGGACATTTTATGATGATTATGTGGTAGCAATTAACAATTTGAAAATTTGTACGGTGTGTGAGGTTTTGAAATAAATTATTGAATACATTGTAAATGAATGTTGACTTGTTGACAGTTGTGCTTTCAATATTAACAGGGTTGCATGCCCGTAAAGACATGCACCATTTGGACAAAAGTTTACTCATGGCAAAATTATGATAATCTTAATCGTTCTAATCACTATGATTAGACCTTCTTGTTAGATTTTAAATTGATTCTTTTCTACTAACAATGTTGAATGAGATAGTCGATGCTAGATTGAGGAAGGCTCTGACAAGGGCAACCATGGTTAAGAAGATGTGTCCAAGGTTTGAAAGACATTCTGAAAATGTTTATACCCATTAGGAGCAAATTATTAAACAAAAAATAAGTGTACTACTTGTTCCAGGTTTTATATTTCGCCTTTTGTTTTAATTCATCACTGATTTAACCATTTATAAGTTAACGTATCTAATCTGGTGTAAGATAGAGCTGTGAATTAAAAAAAATAACAAATTATTACATGAATAATAAGAAATAGATGAATGTGTTCTGATATTTTTTATACAAACAAATATTTAATTGGTGTTTTCATGTTCCGTTATATTAATAACATTATTCCACTTTCATTTCATGATATGTTTCCGCTTAATTCTGATTATTTCACGATTGACATGTATGAGCAAGTCTTTATTTCTGAATTTAGAGTTGTGATTATGATACTATGATAATGCATACAATCACTTGCCGTAAATACTGCATTTTAAAATCTAAAATGAAGGGTGAATTCCTAGCCAGGTGTGACAGCAAAACAGACATTGAATGTATAAAGTTCCTGAAAATCAGAATAAAACAATTATGATTAATATTTCTGTTTATCTTCAATTTTGTACTGCATGTGTCTGGATTAGCTGTAATCTACATGTACGTGTGCAGTGGCGGATCCAAGGTGCTTGTGCTGCTCGAGTTGAGCTGATGAGTTTGCTGTATCTGTAAAAATCCATTTACAGGCCTACCTGTATAGAAAACCGGCCAAGGAAGACCCCCAAAACTGGTCTTTTTAGGCAGGTGATCATTATTGTAAGGTTTACTTTAACACATGACTTGTATGAACAAGAAATATCATTTTAAGGGGAGGGAAGATGTAGTCTTTTTAGACATATGGTATTTTTGTTTGAAAGAATGTTGCTAAAGCAGGCTTAAATGTACAGAACACACACACACAGACACACACACATATATATATATTTATACATGTATATGTGAAGGTATAACATTACAATCTAAAAACAAATGCAACAACATAAATACAAACACTGCGTCCAAGCTCATGGCGCTAAAATGGTTCATTGCTTGGCAACATCATTTTATTATATTGTTACATCATAGGTAGCGAATTCAAATTTACAAGTCTCAAAAAGTGTGACAAACTTTAAACAAACAACGTATAAGGGCAATACGCTAAAACGCACTGTAAAAAAATGATGAAGTTTAGCAAAGAATATAATTATATACAAGATTTTAAAAAGCGAATTATATCACATGATAATTTTTAGTTATACTAGTAATGCTGTACATTATAAAATTCTGAACATTAGTTGACCACAAGGAGTATAATTCTCCACGTTTGAGCTGATCCAAGCTCTTGCTATAAAAGCAACAATACTAATTGTTTCTTATTACGCCTAATACAGCATACTGATTTATTGAATTTATTAAACAATTATGCATGTAAAAGCAAAATATACAATAGACAATAGAATACGTAAAAACATACTAGATACAAAGCAAATATGTGACCCGGCACCACAAAACCACCAAAAAGTCGCAAAAAATTATTTTCCTGATTTCATCTGATTATGAAAGAAGAAGTTCTCCTCATTAAAATGGTATATTACTTGTCCAAATTGAAGCTTCCTAACCCTTTCAATTTAGTGAATGAAAAGAGCTGGTGAGGGAGGTTACTGGTATTAAATTGTGAGAAAGAGAGCTTTAAAGTTTGGGGCTATTCAAGCATGCGGAGCAAGCAAACCACAGGGAAATCAATAGAAGGGTGAATCAAAAGGCCATAGCAACCACTATGAAGAGATTTTCAGATTAGGCTGAAATTTGGCCTGATGGTCAAACATAGTCTGTTCATTATGTTTCTGAGGTTTCAATGTGTGGACTTAAGTCTTTCAAAAGTTATTATGTTGTAAATGTATAGAGTTGCAATTGGACAGATTAAGTGAACTGCAACATAGTGCCGAGACACCTGCACTAGACAATGCCTATTCATGGTGGACCCGGAGTCTTTTTGTTCCCCCTTACATAACACTGCTTGTCACCTATCTTGTTTTGTATACATCTGGGCAATTATTTGTAACCACATTATCAGGAATTCTCTCGTCGCTGTCTTGCCCGAAGTGTTCAGTAAGCAAAGCTGTAAGGTTGGCCTGATCCCCCGCAGCTAGCCCCCGCATCATCGCTTCGTTGACCGCCCGAGCTAGCCGGGCATCTGCGTTGGTGCACCCCGGTACCATCCCACGGCTCTGCTCACGTACAAAACCTGGCATTGTAACGACGTTGTAGACTTTTTCGCAACTTGTCACTCTCAAATGTATAAAATATAATAATGTTCTTAGGTCTACTCTTGATCAACAAATTCTGGATATGTGATGTACAATCAAGCTACTCGAAGTCGTTAACGGAGAATATAAGACGAATGCAAATCTGGAACTCGGATGTGAAAGCGGATACAAACAAAATGGCGCGCCGCACTAATTGCTATAACGGACCAATCACAGCCCACGTAGCACGACCCGTTAGCAACGACCGACCATTTCCGGACTACGATAATTTCGCTCGGGAAAAGTGATCAAATTTTGGAAGAGACCGAAGGCTGTGCGAAAAAAACTGGTCTAGAAAAACCGTTTAAAACACATCTTCTACTATGTTTTAGACTTCCAAATTTTGATACTAGGTACAGAAAAGACCACTCTTTCAGAAAATGCAAAAAAACTAAAATCTATTTTTTTCACCTAAATTGACATTTTAGCTGATTACGGAGAATCGCTGGTTGCGACTTTTTGTTGGTTTTGTGGTGCCGGGTCACATATATGGTCAGGACGACAAAGAAGCAAAATTATAACCAATTCCAGGAGGATTACAATTATTTTTCCTTAATTCAATAAATAAAACTTCGTATTCTAGCATATTACACGACAAATCAGACCGTATTGTGTAATCATATTGATAACCTATGTATTATAGCAACCACCTCCTATGTTATCTTTTCTATATATTTGTATTAACAAGATTATAACCATCCAAATTATACATTTCTATTTTTGTACTTGGTTGAAACCATGTTTCTGATACACAAATAGCTGTGAATTTATATTCAATAGTAGCTAGCATACTACATATTGCATCAACATTTTTTAGTCAAACTCCTGGCATTTACATGAAAGGTTATTATATTTTGTTATGATCAGAGCACTGTAACAGCGAAAACAGAACGTACATAATAAGCAATTATGATAAACATTGTATCACAATATTGATAATATACATTTCTAAAGCACACTTTCTGACACAAATGTCACTCCAGGCCCTACAATGAATAGTTGTGCAAACATACATGTATCAGATAACTAATGGATTATAGACTATTAATATTAGTACCAGTAATACAGATCGAAAGAAAGAACATGATACATTTATAATATTTGGCTTAGTTGGCCTAAAATGTAATACAATCATCAGCCATAATGGTAAAAAAAGCTTGTATTTGCTGACATGAATTAATCTAGAATATATTTATGTATATATAATTTCATGTATTACATAAAATGCATTTAGGTCTTTTGTAATCTGCTGTCTGTTTAACCCTTTACCTTTTACCTCTAACCTTAATAGATCAGGTTTGTATATATAGATGCTGCTATCAAACAGCTGCGAGCGATCTGCTATGAATCTATGGACTCGTTGACAGGAGACCATTATGAGGTAAATGCACCTCTTTCATTATGACTGCGGTAGTTTGAATGTTAGTTTCTTTCCTAGTGTATCTACCCATTTAACACCTGTGTGAAGAGTGGCAAGTGTGACAAGTGTTTCTTGCCAAAGAATATAAGTACTAGGCCAAAACTCGAACCCTGAACCCTCCGATTAAGAGTAAAGTGAAGGACCTACTTTGCCACAACACCTCCATATCTCATGCAATGTTTGAACACTTACAATTCAATAACAGAATCATTTCTCCTAAATTGAAAACCACATTCAAGTGCTAATCCTTCATCACTTCCAGTAAATAATCTTGAATAATTATCAAATGATTAAAACAGTACTACAGAATCAGACGTGTACAAGTAACTATTTTACAGTGTACATTTACGTACATGTAAAACTAGAATGAAGGAGCTACTCTGATAATTCCATATTGTATGCTACCAAAAAAGAAGAAAAAATGTATACTCACAGTTTACATGTAGAGCATGCAAGTAAACAAATACATGTATGTAGGTTTATCCATAATATTGTGTTTTTGACACAAATACATTCAATCTTATATAACTAGTATGTAATACGCTCTCCACAGCGTTTACAAAAAATAATCATACATGATATACAACTGAATTTCATCAGAAAAGGAACATACACATTGTTTGAAAGGGATATGGAAAAGAAAAGGGCTTCAGTTAGCTATTTAGGGAACTGGTATGTTTTCAAAAGTGTCTTTAATTGGTCTGTGGTGATAGCTGCTTTAATAATAGAGGGGATACTGTTCCATTCTTTGGATGGCGTTACAGTAAATGTGCTATCACAGCATTGATACGGATCATAGGAGTGGTAAGCAGATGGGTCTCGAGAATTAAGAGCGACCATTAGGGCGAGATTGGTTATGAGATGTAAAGCATCTTGTGAGTATTAATTAAGTACTGCAAAGTAGGTTTACCTCAACATCCCTTTAGCTATGACCCTACGTGTTGAGGTTCTATACTGAGCAGTAATTTTTTAAGGAACATGACTGATACTTAAATGTATAAACATATAAAAGGAGATTCAATAAACAACGACGAACAATTCAGTTCATATACACATAGGCCTGTGTTTGATAGCTGTCCATTCGTGCTCTTGATCACATTTGTATGGTTGGTAGGATTTATGACCTGAGGCATCTCACAGACCCATTCCTGTATTTATGAATTGCCCATCTCCTATTGCTTTACTGATATTCATTTTATGAGCATATTATGCACTATGTTTCTCAATATGATCAATTCATTGGGAGGGCGGTTTGTAAGTTAAAATTTCATTTGGGCCATATTGCTGGCACACAATGTGACTTCAATACATCATCTCTTTCATAAAGAGCTCACCATCACGGGAGACTTGCTACCATGACTTGGATGTAATTATTCGATATAATTGTGAAGAAAAAAAATTCTCTCTGGTAACTCTGACGACTCATTCTCTTCCATATATTTCATTTGTTTGTTTATGTCTGCACTCTGACATTTTGTTAATTGCGTTTTGGTTTTCGCAACCACATAGAGACATATCAGAATAATAACCATAATTATTACCAGAATGGCAGTTACACCTCCCCAGAATACTGCAGCGCTAATAACAATTGACTTATTCTTGTTTGTATTAGTCGGTTTCTGTGATTCTATGAGTTGTGGAGGCTTTGAGTTTTCTCCAACTTGTCTTTCTGGGTTTTGGGATGATGTTGCAACAGGGCCTGATGTGGTAGCAGGACATGGGTCTATGGTGGTGTTTGTTTGAGAAATATTCCCCATGGGATCCCATACAAAATCTTTACATTCACACACATCTTTAGGTCGATCAAGGGTAGATGAACAACAAAATACAGGATATGCTTTTCTTGCCCAAATTGTTAGTTTCAAATTTTCACCAAATTTAACAAGTGTACTCAGTGGAGGCAATCTTTTAGAATCTTGGTAGCAGAAAATCCCCCCAGCTAAGCTGCCGACAAGAGCCTCACATTGCAGTGGCACCCAATCACCAATTGCATCACCGTTGATACTGAATGTACAAGATGCATCACTAGGAGGATAATTGACATTTAACCTTATTTTAGTGAACCTGCCTTGAATGGCACCACCACTGTACGCCTTGGATATGTATGTTGCCTCGTCATTTCTATTTACAGGATTTATTTGGACCTGAACCGAACAATTTGCATCTGTCGTACTAAACCTATGTAATTGAAAAGAGGGCAAAATTAGAAATTCTGGCTCTTCTGAATTGTAAAATGGAAGTCTATTTGCGCTCTGTATAGTGAATTTATTACTGTCACATGGGTATGGGAATTCAAGTTGCACGGCTTCGTCCTCAGTAACCGTGACAAAAGAATCACATCCGGATAATGGGGTCGGTGGAATAAAGATAATAAATATTATAAGCTCCTGCAAATTAACCATGTTGGCTGGTACAATACAGTGTACTTGTAGCTAATTTTGTCTGTTTATAGGCAGGTGGGCTCTAACTGTGGCATAAGGTATAGAATTAAAACCTTCTGGCTCTGAACAGATGATTTACAAGTCAAACGAATGTTGAAGGGGGGAAAAAGCTCATAAAAATAGAAAGTTGTACAGATAATGATGAACAGATGATTCTTCTTCCTTTAATACTGATTGCAGAAAACTTTAGGTAACAGTGAATACCGGTATTTGATTATGACGTCAAAAAATTTAACACAACAAAGAAACACATGTCATTAAAATAAAGGTAAAAAATAAAATCAAAACATATATATAATCACATATCATCAAAATACAAGTTTGCACACTTAGTCTGGAAAGGAAGAGCTGCATAACTTCTTGCATTATTGTGAAGGCTCGTCTACAATTCTCTTTCCATGTCCAATGTTACACTGCTCAGCATTCAGAGTAAAAAAAAGAAAACGTAACCTCTTTTAGATTATTTTAGCCTTGCAACAAATGTTGGATGTTTAGCACCGCTTAATTAGAAATTCATACACTTTCCAATCTGCTGATTCTGCTGTGAAGTTCAAAATTTAATAAGGATTCCAGATGCTGGTTGAGATTCCATTAAATCCGTTGGCACCGAGTTTTAAAGAAAGTTGAAGACGACACCTTTTGTGCAAATTATTGCTCAGTAGAGGAGAGGTTCTGCTTAAAATCATTAATTTCAACTTTAAAATTGCGTCTTTACGTCTTTATGTTCTTTTAAAACATGGATCAGTTTGAAACTTGAAATTTGCTGTGATATCGATGACCAGCTGAATCATCCAGCAACACCGTGTTCCTGAGAAATTGAAATAAGTCCATTTTAGATGAAATCGCTACATAGATATACATGTACAAAATCTCTTTCATACTGAACGATGTGTAAAGATGTACCATTGATACATTTTTGTTTTAATTACTTTTTATTATAGTTTTGAATAACCAGTGAGGAAAAATTCTCAAAACATTATTTAATCCCTACCCAAACTGCACCCCCTCCCTCCCCAAGAAAAAGAAATGAGTAGGCCATGCTTTAGAGTTTGGAGGTGTCCCAGCAGATGGCCTTTACAATTTATTTTTTTGGCTGAGTGCTAGATTTGTTATATGGAAATCCCGCGAAATCCAGAGTGAATGAAGTGCGGTTCCTCACACTCAAAATAGCATTTCTGTTCCACTTCGTCTATCGGATGAATATCTTTGATGGTCAATCAAAACTATCTAATATGTGGTATAATCACAAAATCTATTTTTCTCCAAAATTAATCAAACTTGATATTCATATTCATCAGCATCTGGTGACACATTCTAGACGAAAAATAAAATCTTACCTTCTTTACACACCTGTAGGCTGTAAAATTGCAATTTGGAAAAGATCTGCAAGCCAATAGCGCTGCTGTTAATTCTTCATCCTCACAAGCTGGTGACCAGTTCGCAACTGATAACAGTAGTTGTCGAACAAAGTACTTGACTTGTGATATGCGCGTATCTTTTGTTTGTACAATAATTCTAGACGAAAAATGAAATCTCACCTTGTTTACACACCTGTAGGCTGTAAAATTGCAATTTGGAAAAGATCTGCAAGCCCATAAAGTGCTGCTGTTAATTCTCGATCCTCACAAGCTGGTGACCAGTTCGCAACTGATAACAGTATTATCGAACAAAGTACTTGACTTGTGATATGCACGTATCTTTTGTTTGTACAATAATGATGATGATAAGTTATTCCGATTATTATAATATTATTATTTAGTTTCCCTTCCCCAAATTGGCAACAATGAATCTTGTTTTTCACTGATTCAAAGTTTGAAGAAATAAAAACGTTTAATAAATGAAACAATATGAGAAGCAATTGCCAAATTTCACTGAAATTTGCCGACTTTTTTGCAAATAGTAATTTCATATTTTACATCACATTGCCAATTTGGGGACTTTAATGATCAGTTAAAAACATTCAGAAACTTTTGGAACTTGTATGCGGATTAAACATTTTATTATTAGATTATAGAATAAAAGTAAACCTCTAATTCAAAGCAGCTTGTTTCCAAAATATATTGTACCCTTACAAACACAGTGATTATCATATTGGCGGAAACGCTTCATGTGAAATTTAATAATTGTGTCCAAGTACACAGGTGTGTCGTTAGATTAAAGAATGTGCATAACAAAATGTTATACTTGCAAATCAGCTCGTTCCATGTTATTTTGTACCTGTACCAAATTTGCCGCAACACAGCTAAAATGCTATCAAGAAATATAAAAATCAAGGATTGTCTCCCGATAGCACGCTGGAAAAATGCACAATCTGTAAATTCTAACAACAAGTTCAAGGTTCTAGGTGCAGTCGCTATCGCCATACCCTAGTCATCAAGAAAGACTCGGGAGAAGGCTGAGAAGCTCAAGCCATCGCTCCCTCCTGGGGGGTGTTTCACAAAGATCCTAAGTTGAACTTATCTCTAAGTTGGACTTAACAATTATGGAAAGCCGTTAGCATCTATGAAAATATTTTGTAAAAGTTATTTTAAAAGGCATATAATGTTGATTTAAATCTTTCATATTTTCTATTATTAAGGAAATTTCATGTTCTTGGTGTGGAATTTACAAAAAGTCTAAAATACTTGAACTTTCACTTTTGAACATATTTGATTTCAAGGCTGCAAATGACTCTCAATAATTTTTAAGTCCAACTTAGAGTTGAGATCGACTTAGGATCTTTGTGAAACACCCCCCTGGTCTTCAAAGTTCTTAAGTTCTAGAAAACAATTATTAAACGATAACAGAATGCAGATATGTTTACAAAACTGGCATATCAATATCGGTGTTCTTATCATTTCACAGATAAGTTCTGGATTACTAACTTTTATGAGATAACACAATAGAAATATGCTCACAAAAAATAGTATATCAGGATCGGTGTATAGTTTTACAGTATTGGCCATGTATGAGTAGCAGCTGGGCAAACTGAAATAGGAAGTTGGATTTGCAATTTTATCTCAAAGAAAACTAACATCATACTGGACTTTGTCAACCCAGTTCCAGCGTGTCCTGGGCCAATCGTATTCATAAAGGTTCATTTTTCTGAGGGAAAATAATTATGTACACCAACAAATCATATACTATCGTGTTCTTTACTCTTATAATGAAAGAAGATGCATAACTCCGAAAGCTTAGTAGGCCTATATTGGTCTGGGGGTAGGCGTGGGGAATGTATTTCCCATTTTCATTTCTAATTTTGTTTTCCCGCATAGGAATCGCTCCGGCCTTTTTGTGGTTCTTAAAAGGAGGCGTTCGCAGACCAGTGCTTTCACTCACATTTTTTGTTAATGTATTTCATTTTTTTCATTATTTCATCAGTATCTCTCAGAGTCTTCCGTGACCGTTTTGTTCACCTATGATTCGGCTAGGCAGAAAGTCACGATGGTGGCATCATGGCAATGCCCTAACTCGCCTTTCTTTCTAAATTTGGACAACTTTCGATCACACTAGCACACATTTCACTCTCAAAATTAATCTAATATATCTCCGGATGCCATATCAATGAGGTAATGAGAAAAAAAAAATTAAGTCAATTTTTTCCCAAGTCTTATAATTGTTTAGTCTAAACTGGGAACACATGTGTCATTTACATTTATTAAGTTCAATTTTGATTAATTCAAACTATTTTTTTCTTTTGCGGTCCTAACAGATTTGACTTATGCAAAGTTAACTGTATCGGTAAAATTGCAATCACAGGTCAACCTGTGTAGATAGACCGTCCAAGAAAAACACAAAAGTGCTCTCGTTATGCAGGTGGTCTTTATAGACAGATTTAATAATTAACGCATGACTTGCATGAAAAAGAAATATAGTTTGAAGAGAGTGTGGTCTTTGTAGACACATTGTCTTTATATACAACATGTTGCTAATTAAAAGCAGATTTGAATGTGCAGAACACACACACAAATACACACTACACACCCCCGTATGCACGTCATAAAAACCCAATTAACACTAACATTGCCCAGATGTTCTCATTTGTCATAGTCTTTCAAGCTTATCAAATTACAGCTAGCACAGTTACAAGAGATTGAATGTTCAAATGATCATTTATTCATAAGCAGTTACACACCTTGCATAATGTCTGTAAGCGAACTAGTCAAATGTTAAGTTTTATTTCAGTACATGCATTGTACAATACACTATCAAGCCATACATTATTGTTCAGTTATATACATATATTTTGCTAGTTTATTCAGGTTTGAAATTATTCTCACATTACATGAACTAATCACCTAAGTTTATTTGTTGTAAGTATCAAAATAAATATACGTGTATATATATATAATATATGTGTGAAATATTTTTGTATTACTCTTAACATATCGATCTAGAAGGACTGAGTGTGGAGCAAAGTTGGATAAAGAACATAGAGAGCTGAAGCAGAGCTTAACAGCTCAATTATGTTAAATAATTGAGTGAATATCGCACTAGTATACAGATAAGGGTTATGGTAAGGAATGACTATACATTTACAGTAAACTAGTTCTGAAAGGATAAATGCAAACAAAGAAGATTTTTAAAAGTTCAGCAAAAATATTGAAAGACTCGGTTAAATGACTCACTAGCTAGTATATGGTGAGGAATGCTAATACATATATACACCAAAGTAATTATAGAAGGAGTAATGAAACACAGATTTTTTTTGTATTTCTAAAGCTCAGCAAAACTGTAAAAAGACTTGGCAAATAACTCCTAGTAAACAGGTTATGGCGGTGGCATGCCTAGGAATTATTTTAGATATACATCAACGGTATTATGAAAAGACAAGATGCTTATACAAGGAATAAATGATGAAGTCTAGCAAAAAAGACTAAAAGAAAAACAGCAAATGATATTATATAATCATTTTTAGTTGTTTATGCTAAAAGCCTGTACATTTTGAAATTATGAACATTAGTGGACTTCAAGAAGTGTGATTTCCCAGTTTGAGCTGGTTCAAGCTCAAGTAATAATAACAACAATATTGAGTGTTACTTATTAAGTACTTTTTAATACAACAAACTGATAAGAGCGCTGAATTACAGCAAAAACAGCATACATGTTTAGCTACTATAACATGTAACAAATTACACTTCCTGACAAAAATTGTCACTCAAGAAACTACCATAGATTGTGGTACAAACATACATGTATCTGATAACAATGAATTATAGGCTATTGAGATGCGTAATTAAGATACAATTAACCTGATAAATTTACCATGCATAAGTATTTGGCTTAGTAGGCCCGGTGATACAATCATCCGATAGATACTTAAATCTTAGATGTGATGTTAATATACTAAGTCAAAATAGCTTGTATTCGCTGACATTAATTCATCTAGATTGTATATATATAAATTTCACGATTTACATGTACATGTTTATTAAATGTTGTAATCTGCTGTCAGTTTAACCTCTGGAGCTTGACCTCTCTGACCTCACATAGATCAGGTTGTTATAGATGCTGATACCTGACACCTGCGAGGGATCTGCTACAACTCTATGAACTCGCTGACAGGGGACAATTATGACGTTCATTCACTTTGATAGTTCGAAATTTGTTTCTGTCCTATTAAAGAGCAATTTATGCACGTTGCCAGTCAAAGTAGCTATTTGTAAATAGTTATTCCCAAACAGTTTAGATCTTTTATAAAATATATTTTGTTCTGATATAAATATTAGGCAAATATTTTTTGCATGAGATAATAACAAGAACAACAACTACTACCTGGGGCTTGCCCAAGATAAGAATGGATGTGTGTAATGTGTTGGCCGTTGATTTTGAACATTTGAATTTTCTTAAAGAGCATTTTCAGCATCAGATAAATACGATGCAATGGATTATGATGCATTTAATAAAAAATATAATTAAAACAATTAATATAGACAGTCACCTATATCCACCAGAAGATATGATACAGTTCCCTACTATAAAATGCTATATAATATAGAAAAGAAAATCAGCCACTAACATATAGCAAGAATTTCCTTTTATCGATGAAATTGTCTTCATACAGCAAATTATTTATTTATTCCATAACTAAATTTTACCAATTTCTTTATTGATATTATGTATTACTGGTATGATTTTTCTTTTATCAGGTTAAAGTAGCGGACGGCATTATGCCCATCATGCAACAGTACATCGCAGAAGGCGAGATGTTTGATTATATCACCAATGATCTAACAGCCATATTCCTATCATCACAGAACCACAAGGTAAAATATAGCTATACTTTTGAAGATGATATAGAATTGCGCTTAAATTTGGATTGCCTTGTATTGTTTACATCTGCTCTATGGTGAGGGAGGCATTGTACATTGTAGTACTGTATTCATAAAGGCAGACTAAGTTCAAGAGGACTTAGTAGATATAATAAGAAAGTAAACTATTTGTAGATGTAGATGTGAAGTCAAAGGAGTGAAGGTTTAAAGGTCACAGGGTCATGAAAGTTTATCATTCTCTGCAAGTAATAATTATTGAGGCAATTTACACTAGACTTGGATCAAGTACTGTATGTACAAGCATGAAAAGATGTACTGATTAGATTTTAAATTAAAATGTGTTATAATTTGAGGGTCATGAAAATGTTTTTTCAATTCTTTCACAATAACTTTACAGTTATTTAGGCGATTCTGAACAAACTTGGCTAAGTATATACATGTATAACCATGACATAATGATCTAAATCGAGTCATGATATATCAGGTCAAAAGTCAAAAGTTGCAAGGTCAGAAATGAATAAACATAAGGGGTGGTATATTTCAAATTTCAGGATATAAAAAGGAGCCTCATCGAAACAAACACCAAACGATTTAATGCAATAAATGACCTGTTTTGCAATGTGATCTATATATAAATGAAAGAATGGAATACAAAGGTATAGGGGAACATATGGTGTTTTTTTTTTTTGGGGGGGGTGGTCATGATGTTGCCAACTTAAAGATAGGTTTCCATATGGAATGTAAACGGAATGTGCAAGCATAGGGTTCCGCACATATCCGTATCATAACATGCAACGATGTGACTATATGTGATGTGCAGATACTTTATCTCACCCAATAAGGGAGTTTACAGATAGCACATGGTACAAATGACCCCAAATATCCACAAATCTTTTACACATGGAGAAGTTCCACTTTGAGCATATTAGAAAAATAACTGCCAAAGTCCTAGATGTGCTTCATGAATACCATTTGTTTGCCCTCTTGAAAAGAATACTTCCACCTGCGTATCATAGAATGTACCGTTGGTGCATAAATGAATAATGTTACATAACTTTAATGAGCGCATATCCAGTATAATTCTCTGTGGGTTTTACCTTTTTGATACAAATGACCTTTATCTGCCCATGCGCAGATTGTATCTGTAAACTCCCTTATTCATCAAAATAGGAAATAATTTTAGTTTGCGTCGTCTGTAAGGCAGTTACAAATTTTGCAGAGGTAAAGGTGAAGTTGAGAAAACAATCCAGACTTTACTAACGATAAAGATGTTGATGAAAGATATGTCAA
Organism: Strongylocentrotus droebachiensis; assembly: GCA_035222895.1. Lineage (NCBI taxonomy): Eukaryota > Metazoa > Echinodermata > Echinoidea > Camarodonta > Strongylocentrotidae > Strongylocentrotus > Strongylocentrotus droebachiensis. The sequence goes on along the minus strand of JAVYIG010000466.1, from coordinate 330,591 downwards.
TACAGTGTACTGATAATGATAATTCACTGTCATTCTTGTTATACCTAATTTTGGGGTATTTGCTGTCAATTTTCCTTTTTTCTGTTGTACATTTTTATACCCAATCCATTGGTATTTTACTTGCCTTTTTCGATTCTGTTGATCTCTTAATTGTCAAAATAACCTCCTTCCCGTAAAAGATACGGTGGGATTAAACCCAGAATGATTACCAACATTACAAAGGCAACTGCGCCTCTCAAAAATACTGCAAGGCCCCTGCCCTTAGCACTTGACTTATCCTTGTTTGTATCAGTCAGGTTTAGTGATTCTGTGGGTTGGGGAACCTGGGGGTTTTCTTCAACTTCTCTTTCTGGGTATTGGGGTAATGTTGCAACTAGACTTGGTGTGGTAGCAGGGCAAGGGTCTATGTTTGTGTTTGTGTGAGAAATGTTCCCCATGGGATTCCACACAAAATCTTTACATTCACACTTGTCTTTAGGTTGATCAAGGCTAGATGAACAACAAAATATAGGATATTCTTTTCTAGCCCAAAAGGTTTTTGTCAAAGTTTCGCCATTTTGAACAAGTTTACTCTGTGGCGGCAATTTTTTAGAATCTTGGTAGCAGTAAATCCCCCCAGCCAAGCTGCCAACACGAGCCGTACATTGCAGTGGCACCCAATCACCAACTGCATCATCGTTGATACTGAAGGTACAAGATACACCACCAGGAGGATAATTGACAATTAACCTTATTTTAGTGAACCTGCCTTGAATGGCACCATCCATGTACGCTTTGCAAATGTATGTTGCCTCGTCACTTCTTTTTACTGGATTTATTTTAACCTGAACTGAACAATTCTTATCTGCCACACTAAACCTATGCAATTGATAGTTTAGCAAGTAGAGATTTGCAGTGACAGTTGAACTGTAAAATGGAGCTCTGTTCGCGATCTGTACAGTGACTTTATTACTATCACATGGATATGGGAAATCAAGTTGCACGGCTTCATCCTCAGTAAACGTGACAAAAAAAACACATTTGGCTAATGGAATCAGTGCAATAAAGAAAGCAAATAAAGATATAAGTTCCTGCGACTTACCCATGTTGGCTCATAAAATACAGTAACCTAGAGGCTGGTTGTGTTTGTTTATAGCCAGATGGGCTCTAACTGTGTGATAATGAATAGAGTTAATATCCTTCTGGCTCTGAACAGATGATTTACAAGTAAGAAAAATATTTAAGGGGGAAAAAAGCTTACGAAAATAGAAGGTTGTACAGCTAATTATGGATGCAAGGTTCTGCTTCCTTTAGTACTGATTGCATAAAAAATAAGGTTATAGTGAATACCAGAATTTGATTTTGATGTCAGAAAATTTGACACGAAAAAGAAACACATGTCATCAAAATACGAGTTTGTACAGTCAGCCAGTAAAAGGAAGTTCTTCGTCTTTTGATAGCTTGTTTTTTGCTTCAATTTCCTTCGTCAGGACTCAGGTTAAGGGTCAAATAGAAAGAGATTGTTCATCTACAGTTCAAGTTCCTTATCCAATGTTGCTCTTCTCGGCATTCAAAGTCGAGTTAGGAGACTAACCTCTTGACAAATGTTTGATGTTTAGCACCGCTATACTTTTCAAACTATTGATTCTGCTGTGAAGATCAAATTCAATAAGAATTCCTGATGTTGATTGATATATCCATTAAATCCGTTGGCACCGATTCTCAAAGAAGGTTGAAAATGACACTCTTTTGCAACTTATTGCTCAGTAGAGGAGAAGTTTTGTTGAAATATGCAGTTAGAACTTCAAAGATGCGCCTTTCTGTTCTTTCAAATCCTGAATCAGTTTGAAACTTGAGATGTGCTATTGGATGAATGACCATCAAACTGAGAACCAGCTGATCGAATCCTGAGAAATTGAAACAAGTCACTGAAATTGCTATTAACATGTACTCTTCACACATTGTATGAGTGCGGAGATCTGACCTTCACTACTGATACTAATGCATATATATAGAGAGTTGTGGTCTATAAAATGTAAAAATCCGTAAATTATGATCTTTGTTGTATCAGCTTTTGTTCTGAGCTTCAAAGTTGTTAAAATATCCCTCTCGTTGATATTAACTGAAGGATGTCTAAAAATGTACTGTTCGTATTTTGATCCTTTTTTTTTTGGGGGGGGGGGGTATTACTTATTTTATTATATTTTTGGATAACCAGTGAGGAAAAATTCTCAAACATATTATTTTAACCCATCCCAAAATGCCCCCCCCCCCCCCCCCCCCACCCCCTCCCCCAACCCCCAAGGAAAAGAAAATTGAGTCGGCCAAGCTTAGAGCTTAGAGGTGTCCCAGCAGATGGCCTTTAAGACTGTAGTTCTTTTGCTGAGTGTTAGATTTGATGTATGGAAAACCTGCCAAGTCCAGTGGGGAGCAACTGTGGCTCCTTACACTCAAAAGAGCATTTCTGTTTAGCTTCGCCTATCAGATGAATATCTTTGATGGTCAATCAAAACAATCTTATATGTGATATAATCACAACACTTATTTTTCTCTAAATTAAATCAAACCTGATATCAATATTCATCAGCATCTGGTCACAGATTGTAGCATAAGAAACAAGTCTCACCTTCTTTACATACCTGTAGGCTGTAAAATTGCAATTTGGAAAAGATATCCACCCCCGTATAGTGCTGCTGTTACTTCTCCATCCTCACAATCTCGTGACTAGTTTGTAACTGGAAACAGTACTGTCGAACATTTAGGAACTTGATCTGTGATGATTAAGCTGAATCGGTTCAAATCTTTATTATTATTATTCAGAAAAATTTCCCCAGCCAGGCTGCCAAGAGAAACTTCACATTGTTTGCAATTGGTAACAAAAGAAGTTGAAAACATTCAAGAACGTGACTTTTGCAATGCACCTCATCTTTTGTTATACAATATTGATGAATAACCTAATGTCGTAGGCTTGCCTATGGGGGTGCTTTGTCAGGACGCAGAAAATCAATGAAGCCACATACCTATGAGTAGGGTGACTCGAACTTAAAGCATGAACAGTGACGACTACCCAGAGGAATTTCACATTGTTTGCAACAGTGGCGTACATATGAGTAGGGTTACTCGAACTTTAGTATGAACAATGACGACTACCCAGAGGAATTTCACATTGTTTGCAACAGCGGCGTACGCAGAATTTTTTCAAGAGGGGGGGGGGGGGGGGTTTAAAATTTTGAAATCGGGCCAAAAATGTCGCAACGACTCAGCCAGCAAGAGGGACAAGAGGACCAAACTTTCATTCCACACATATGTGTAGTCCCTCGTACATATATATTATGTATTTTTGTTTTGGTTAAGGTCATCTTTTTTAGGTCGTCCATTAGGATTTTTTTTTTTCTACAAAAAAAAAATCAAAAGAAAAATCAAAAAAACAAAACAAAACTCATAAGAGGGAGGTTTTCCCAAAAAGCATTCACGTAAAAAAACTGAAGGGGGTTAACCCCCCCCCCCCCCCGCCCCCTGCGTACGCCTCTGGTTTGCAACTGCTAACAATAGTTTTCGAAAATTTAAGAACGTGACTTTTGATACGCACGTCATCTTTTGTGTGTACACTATTGATGCGAAACCTATTGTCGTAGTGTAGCCTATGGGGGGGCGCTTTGTCAGGACGCAGAACATCAATGAAACCAGCCACAAAGGAATAGCGCACCTATCTTTCTACAACTTAGTTTGAAAAAATGGATTCTAATAAGATAAACATTTGAAATGTTAACATTTCATATCCGTGTTCCTCTCATTCTACTTTCAGGGCAATGGTTTCAACAACAAGTCAGCATTGGCCATGTATAAGGAGCAACTGGGCAAAGTGAGATACAAAGTGGGCTTCAGCAAGGAAAATATATGTGTGCCATCCTATTTAAAAATGTATTCTTACCATTCAACCCAAGTTTGTATATTAAAGAGAAGGTTAAATTTGGAAGAATATCATCATTATCAGCAGCAGCAGCATTTTCTCTCTTATATATGAGGAGTTACGAAATATCATTGTAGAAATTCCCTTGAAGAGGATAACTATACAAATTCCCTCATATTTGCAATCTGACAAGAAATAGCTGAAAAGTTTGGACCAAACTTTCATTCCACACATGTGTGTAGTCCCTCGTATACGTTTCTGCATGTGTACAGTTCATGTGTCTTTCAGCAAGATTGGGTCCATTTATTATCATTTTGATCGAAGAACTCACAGTATCCTCCAAGTCTTATGTGATAAATAACATTCTTTTATTTGTTTTTCACAATGCATTACATGACCAGAACTGTACTTTACCTTGAAAGGGGCATTGATAGCTGATTTGGATGTTTGCGACAACCCCCTCTACCTAATAACATAATTTGTGTTACAATCAACAAGTTTCAGTTTATTTCACTAAAAGCTAACAGCACTGTGAATTTGTATTTTAGATTTGTATTACAGTCATTTTGTTTAACATTGGTCCATTGCTCATTATATGTGTTGGTTGTCCGTTGGGAGTGGTAGGGGGGGTGTGACTCAAGGTTCATCATCATTATTGCTTAACCGTGGTGAATGTACATTGATTTTGATATAACACAAACTTTTCATAGACCCCAGCCCAAGTTTTTGAGCTTAGAATACAAGCAGTAATAGCCAGTACATTCGCTGTTTCAGTGTTTTTCAATGTGTGTATGATTTTGGAAATCCCACAAGTCCTCTCAATTTCCCTCCACCCAGATATTGTCATTGGAAAGGACTTTTTCAGTGGATTTTCCTGCAGTCCACGAAAGGTTACAAAAGAGGAGACAATGTGATGTATTAAGCCCTTTCCGCCACCCCAACCCACTCCACCCCCATGCACCTTCCACATTTGTATAATATGTTTTTTTTTAAATCACATATACATCATGTGACATTTTTTGTTTCTTTGTTTGTTTACAATATTTACCTTGACTTAAGATCTCTCTTCTTCAGATGGGTATTCTACGATATCTAGAAGGAAGCTGACACATGAAACATCGATGGGATTATAAGATGCCATACTCCATTCCATGCTAATTATCCCCCTTAACCAAGACTTCTTTGCCTCCAAGTTTGTAAAGGAATTGTCAGAAATTAAGTTTTAATTTCGAAAAAATTGATATAAGTACTAAATTGAATACGGGCAATGGTTCGTACACACACACAACGACAACACAATCTGGAATTTCACCGTAAGACAGCTACCCCAAGGATATTTAACCTTGACTATGACAGTAATCCGGGGATTTTCCAAGGAGATAGTTGCAAATACGGATAGAAAATACGTTGTTGGTGATAATGATATGGAGGAATTGTTAAATGGCTGAAATAAGGATATCATAATCGGCTTTGCTATAGTTTGTGAAATCTTCTCTTTTACCTCCTTTTTTAAAAGCATTCTATTATTATATGTTAAATGCCATAAAGCACTGTCCCAAAAATCTATTTGCAACATATTTGGACATGATTATCGACAAATACATGCCGTTGTATATAAAATGAAGTGTATCTGCCAACTTGTTTGCAAATAACATGTGCCAGTTTTTAGTAATTCGTAAAATAAATCATGATGCGCTCCATGGGTAGTTCATTGTCTATTCAAACTTTTCAGGGATTGAGGTTTTTGCTAAGTTCATTTAACCCACTGATTGTGGGAATCAGGTAGCTCATGTATTAAGCCTATGGGAATAGGAGCATTCAGTCGAATGTGGGTTAAACAAGTCTATTTAACATTTGTTTTAAAAAAAATTGCTATTTTGTTTAGAAATATGTACCCTACTATGTGCTATTTTGTATGAAATTTTACCGTATTTTATATGTTCATCTTCGGTTTTGTAAGTATCAGAGATTTCGGTTTTGGCCAAATTTACCGGAACATGCCATCTGCGTAAGAGTCGTATTCTGTTCGTGTCAGTAAGCAGCTAGCACCGTCCGCCAGCGCGTACGTATTTGAACGCCCTCTGGTTACGGGGATTGTGCGTCTTTAAAATTGTTAACTCTCGTCGTTCTGGTCCATGTTCAGCTTCTATTAAAAACAACTTAATATCAGGTAGACTGCCACTTTAAGAAGCTGGGTTATTTCAGTGGTCTCTCGCCCATGGAGGAGTGGATTGTGCACCCCCCCCCCCCCTGTACTCTTCCTTGCCCTTCTAGGTTTAAAGTGTACCAATCACAAAATCATGTTTTGCTCTCGGTGTTTAAAGGGGTTTTATGTGCGTATACTGTATTCAAAATATGAGCTTTAAATATCACTTCTACAAAGAGATATTGCAATGTCGGCGAACACTGAAACGTTTTGTCTGCACATGTATGCACTCGGAAAGAATAGGGTGTGCATGGAACCATGGACCTACTCCAAAGTCCAATTTGGGTTCGGTCCGAGCCCCATTAGTGGGTTTCATCTTATCCTTTACTCTCTTTTTGCTCCTTAACAGTTAACGTGTAGAATTCTAGGTCAAGTTTCTTTTAGGTTGATTGTATACATTATCGCTATAGATACACAGATTTTTTTTTTCATGTCATTAGTTCACCTTAATCGCATGCATTCTCCGACGTATCCGGACACTCACCCCTGGACATCCACCCCCCGGATAACCACCCCATCAACTAACCCCGGGGACAACTATCCCGGACAACTACCCCCCCCCCCCAGTAAACTACCCCATAGGACAATTATCCCCTAGCTAGACATCCACCCCCGGATAATCACCCCCAGTCAACTACCCCCTAGGACAACTACCCAGGGACAAGTACCCCCAGACAACTACGGCCTCCTAGAATAGTTGTCCTAGAGGATGGTTATCGTATGGGATAGTTGTCTGGGGGTAGATGTCCTAGGGGTTAGTTTTCCGGGGGTAGTTTTCCGGAGGTAGATGTCTGGGGGCTAGTTGTCCTAGAGGGTAGTTTACTGGGGGTAGTTGTCCGGGGTAGTTGTCCTAGGGGCAGTTGACTGGAGGTGGATTTCCAGGGGGGTATAGGTGTCCTAGAACCATTCTCGGAACATCCTGCTTCTCAGTCAGTGCATTAAACACAGTGCATGCACTGCCACTCTTTAATCTAGCCCTATTCATATTTGCCACTTTTCTGTAAAATAGATGTAAATACTGCTATTTTATGGACATCATCAAATTCATCACTATGGTGGAAATATCGTTTTAATATTTAAAAAAATGCAAGTCAGACATGGGATTTTTCTTTGAAATGCGAGGATCGTGGTGGCATGGGTACAAGGGACCAGGGAGAGGGGTATATGAGTTGTTTATACTCATAGGGGGAGATGGGGAGGGAGCATTACATTATACTATTATTATACATGAGGCACTTAAAGAGAATCAAAAGTTCATCCAAATGGTGTATCTTTCCCAAAAAAAGTAAAGTGTACCAGACATTTTCATATTTAATAAAATACATCAATGCATGTAAGTACAGGATCCAATGTGCGCTACTAGGTGAGCGCCCATATACATGTAGCAGTTACCTTAACATCGTAAAAGTATACAATTTAAGTTTATTTTCAAATCAAATTTAGGTATATATATAGAGAGAGAGAGAGAGAAAGAGAGAGAGTATTTAGCTAAATAATTTTGTTGATAATTAGTTGAGCTGTTACATGGATTTATCATAATAGTCATCAGTTTAGTCATTATGGCTGTTTTGTTTATTTTATTTCATTTTTTTCTTCATTTATGGCAAATAAAGTTCAAAGACTTTCACAGTACACATCATTAGGAGCTGTGATCATGAAGAGAGGTTTAGAGAAATATCATTTTGCTCTTGCACAAGATAGGAAATAAAAGGGAACAAATACCATTGTTTCTACTAATTTATGACAGAGATTTGTGACTTTATGGTTTAAAAAGAGCTTAATGTAAAAAAAAAGAATTTAATAGCATTTTCTGTATTTTTTACAGTCCATAATCGAAGAAATAGTCCAGAATGGAAAAATCTTGTTAGCATAGAAAGACCTAAATTGGTACAGAATCTTGACATAAATTTTCAGTTTAAAAATAAATGAATAATATTCATCATAAGTATTGATAGTTTATTGTGGAAGAAACCTTAAAAAGCAAAGCGTGAAATTGTAAGCCATTGCATAATTTCATTTAATAGTACATTTAAAGGGTACGAGTATGCACATTTCACTGTTTCCTAGCTGCCAAAGTACTCGTGCCATCCAAGAAAGTTTTTATGCAAAAGGTTCATACCCAGGCACACATATATATATATATATATATATATATTTATATAATTATACCCAAACTGATAGATACAGTTCATTGAGCATAAGACCAATCTATTGGGACCGCAACAAAACTCATTTAACTCATGCACAATCAGGCCTAGGCAGTGTAAATGACACATTTTAAAAGCTTGGTTATAACAAAAACAGTTATTTGACTTGTGCTGCTTCGAAATGAGCTGATGAGTTTGCTGTATCTGTAAAAATGCAATCACAGGCCTACCTGTATAGGGAGGCCCCCAAAACTGGTCTTTTTAGGCAGGTGATCATTATTGACAGGTTTACTTTAACACATGACTTGTATGAACAAGAAAGGGGAGGGGGTGTGGTCTTTATAGATGCATGATATTTATGTTGCAATAAAAACGTTGCTAAAGCTGGCTTGAATGTACAGAACGCACGCACACACACACACACATATCACACAACACACACACACCCAAATACACGTCATGAAAATATTGCCTAGATTTTCGCAATTTTCAAACTCTTTCAAGCTTATCATATTACAGCTAGCAAAATTACAACACATAGAATGTTTTGAATAATGACCATTTATTCATAAGCCTTTACATGTATAATAGTTGTTCCCGAATTAGTGCAATGTTAAGATTCATTTCAGTACATAAATTGTCCAATTCAGTTTTAAGGCCAACTTTAATGATCACTTTCAAGTGCCTATCAATTCATACACTTTGAACAGTTTTGCTCAAACACATTAGTTTATTCAGGTTTGAAATTATTCTCATATGCTTTGGACCAGTTACATGATGTGATATTTTGTAATTATCAAGCGAAATAAACATGGATACATAATATGTGTATTATACTGAGAATGTCGATCTAGAATGTCTTATTATAGAGCAACTTTTGAGAAGCAAAATAAAGAACTTAAGCACAGCTTAACAGCTCAATTATGTGAAATAATTGAGTGAATATCGCGTTAGTATACAGATAAGGGCTATGGCAAGATAAGGACTGATTATACATATACACCAAAGTATTTCTAAAAGGAAAGTAAGTAATTCTGAAAGCAAATATGCAAACAACAACAAAATCAGCAATACTGTAAAAAGACCGGGTAAATACCTCTCTAGTATACAAATTAGGGTTATGGCATGCTAAAGAATGATTTTACATATACACCGAAGTAATCAAGAAAAGAAAACATTCAAAATCATAGAAAAAAGGATGAAGTTTAGCAAAGAATTATATACAAGACCCCCCCCCCCCCCAAAAAAAAAAAAAAAAAGATAATACGTAATCATATTTAGTTTACTTTACATTTAGTTTACCAAAGTAATTATGAAAGAAAATATGCAACAACAAAAGAAGAAGGAAAACATTCATCAATACTGTGAAAAGACCGGGCAAATACCTCACTAGTATAAAAAATGGCATGGTAAGGAACGATTATACATATACACCAAAGTAACTCTGAAAGGAAAGCAAGCAGTTCTGAAAGGAAACATGCAAACAAAGACGAAGACAAAAGTTCAGCAATACTGTGTAAGGACCGGGTAAATACCTCCCTAGTATACAAAATGTAGGGTTATGGCATGCTAAAGAATGATTTTACATATACACCAATGTAATCATGAAAAGCAAAATGCAAATACAAAGAAAAAAAGGATGAAGTTTAGCAAAGAATATATATATAAGACCCCCCCCAAAAAAACAAAAAAAATAAATAAATAAATAAATAAATAAAAAAAAAATGATATTACATGATCATATTTAGTTTTATATGTTTACTAGTAAACCCTGTACATGATGAAACTCTGAAACGTCAGTTGACCACAAGGAATATATTTGTCCATGTTTGAGCTTATCCCACCCCTAGCTATAATAACAACAATAGTATTTTTTTCTTATTAAGCCTAATATTTTTAAAAAAATGGTCAGAGCCCATTATTAAACAGAATGTACAATTGTACATAAATTATGTTTTGCTACGATAATATAATACAACAAGCAAATATAATAAACATTGTATCACAATATTGATAATATAGATTTCTGAAGCACTACAATAAGTAGTTGTACAAACATACATGTATCTGATAACCAATGAATTAAGGCTATTAATATTAGTAATAAAGATACAAAGAAAGAACATGATATTTAAACATTCATAAGCATTTGGTTTAGTAGGCCAAATAGTGTCATACAATCAGCAGATATACATAAATCTTAGATGTTATGTTAATATAGCATACAACTAAAAAAAGCTTGTAATTGTATTTTTTGACATTAATTAATCTAGAAGTGTGTGTGTGTATATAGAGTTAACCACTTAATTATTCATACTCCTTGTAATTTTTGTTTTTCACAACTCAAGAATCAAAGGTGGACTGGGTGGATTAGGGCCTTTGTTGAATACTTTTAGATGTAAGTTCTAATATGTTTCAAGAAACATAAATCGGGACAAATCAATGTTTCATATACTTATTTTTGTTATACAAACTTGGTAAGGGTATGAATAATTTCGTTGTTAACTGTATATACAGGTGTATGCAAATTCCCTTGACCTCTGACCTCATATAGATCAGGTTCTTATAGATGCTGCTATCAAGCACCTGCGAGGGATCTGTCATGACTCTCGTTGACAGGGAAAATATGAGGTCGATTTGATTTTTATCTTATTTCTGAAATTTTCAAAATACAATTGCTGAATAATAACGAACATGTAAACGAAGGTATAATACAAATATGCAAACAATAATAAACTTGTGTCCGAATGTGATTTACATAATACTTAATTTTTCTACAATATATGATTATGAATTTAAAGTATTATCCTAACTATGTGTGGAAAAAAGGTGCAGGAGACCGCCATCATAAGTGGTGCTTGACTAGGACGGCGACCTCAAAAGAAAAATCTTAGGGTGAAATGAAAATGAAAATGATATAGTTATAGATATAGATAGTCAATAATAGTGTCATATTATGTTATTCCCCAAACACATGAACATTCCTACATGACTGGATAGCTGTCAGTCAACCTTCTCATGAAAGAAAAATAATAATTGATATTTATCATCCTACTTTTTTCATCGACATTGTTGAATTTTGCGTTCAAAATTAACCCAACACATACATGTTCTTGTATTGTGCTGTTAATAAGTACTACAAGTTTACAAGGCCGTTGTTTAATAAGTCATATGTTCTGTACAAGCACATCGTCCTGATTTGGTAACAGAACAGATAACTCAATACATCAATACATGAATTAATAAAACATAACTGATAAACTTCATTCTACACACCTTTTTAATAGGTAAAAGCAGCTGACTGTATACCCATCATGCAACATGCAACAGCCAAGATGTTTGATTACATCATCAAAGACCTAACGGTCATTCCTATCACCACAGAACGAACAGGTAAAGATCAAATTGTATACCCGCATTATTTCATTTGATTATCATTAATGTACAACATTTACCTGATAGGCTGAAATGTTACCACATGACTCACAATACTTGTCTTACAGTGTATGGGCTTGTTGTTACAATATTAATGATTGATTATTTGCGCAACATAACAATAGCAGTGCACACATCAACAACTGCACCCTTTAAATGCTGGATGCAAATTAGTATTATCGAGAAAAGGGCTTGTGAGTAGAAAGAAAGTATTGTGTTTCCAAATACCCTCATGTAATATCGGAAATATATAATATCGTAATTATATCACCATTCTATATAACATACATTCATCTCCAAATTTCGAATTTTCGTCATGACAATATATTTCAACCTTGGCCTACAGCCTCAGTGAATTACATTACTCAGACATTCCTGAATTTGTTAATTCACATATTCTGCATGTATTCATGCAATTTATTGTTAGATATAAAATTGAACCCAGTAACATGCAGTATATAATTACACACCTTTATATTAAAAGATTTGTATGGCACAAGCCTGTACAGTACTAATTTTTGGAATCTTGTTTTTTCTTAGATTCCATTATTTGCTGCCCTATCTGTCATTGAATTTATGAATGTTTCTTTACCAAATGTGCCCATGCTTTTTGCTTTCAATGGCCCCTTGCTTGAAAAGATTCCTTCATTATCTTTGGAACGAAGGTACCCCAATGAACTGGGCGTACTTATAGCTTTGTCTGTGTTTGAAAGAATGGGCGGAACCTTCAGTGATGTTTGGGATCCATATTCCCCCACTTTTGTCATGAAACTCTGTGTTTCTGGGTGCCCTTCCTTCTTATCTGTCACATAATTTGTATTGGTTTTCTTAACATGACAAATATATAAAGTTACAATGACAAGAGCGGTTATCAAAATAAGAATGGCAATCCCACCGGCCCATAGTAATGGTCTTAATTTTACATTATTCGTATTTGTTATTGAGGTTGACGGATTAATAGTGTCAGAGAAAAGATGATCTCCACTTTTTTCTACTGGGCCTTTGGTAATTGCACCTTGTCCAGCTGTGGTAACAGGACAAGGGTTTAAGATTTTATCTGTACCAGATGGATCCCATACAAATTCATTGCATTCACATATATCTCTAGGTTGATCAAGGGTGGATGAACAACAAAATACAGGATATTCTTTTCTTACCCAAATTGTTTGTTTCAAAGTTTTGCCAATTTCAACGAGTTTACTCTGTGGAGGCAATATTTTAGAATCTTGGTAGCAGTAAATACCCCCGACCAAACTGCCAACAGAAGCCGTACATTGCAGTGGTACCCAATCGCCAACTACATCATCATCGCTACTCAATGTACATGATGCATTACCAGGAGAATAATTGACATTTAACCTTATAGTTGTGAAATTACTCTGAATGACACCAGCTCTGTACGTTTGGCTTATGTATGTTGCCTTGTCATTTCTCTTTACAGGATTTATATCAACCTGAACTGAACAATTCCCATCTGTCACACTAAACCTATCTAATTGATAGTTTGGCAAGTTGAGATTTGCAGTGTCAGTTGAACTGTAAAATGGAGCTCTGTTTCCGTTCTGTATAGTGACTTTATTACTGTCACATGGATATGGGAATTCCAATTGCACGGCTTCATCCTCAGTAACCGTGACAAAAGATCCACATCTGGATAATGAAATCAGTGCAAGACAGATGACTAAGAAATAAAGCTGCGACTTAACCATGTTGGCTGGAAACTCAAAATACATTGCAATTTATTGATGGTAACAAAAGATCACTGCCTATAATTGCTTTCATGCGTCGAAATAGGCCTATCACTTTGATGTTCGTTCAAAAAGTCCCACCTCTCTGCTCCGTTGATTTCCAGCAATTGTCCTGCAGTAACAATGTAGAACAAGAACACCAACAAGCCAGATTGAACATTGTCCGTTGAGGTCTTGTACAAGTTCCGAGCTTTTCTAAGCATATGTTGATTAATCATGTATTGTTGCACTTGGTTCTTTGGTATCAGAAATCTCAAATGAAGACTGAACTCAAGATGTTTTGCAGGTCACTGTTTTTACTTTCAAATAATTTCAAACAATAAGTTTTTGAAAAAGGCTTATTTTACTAAAGTTCAGTGATTCTACACCAAAATGTGGCAGAAAAAAAGATAGCATACATGCATTTTGTATTAAAGACTATGCTCCTTCATAAGTTACTCATAAGAAACTCAGCTTTCTACATGAGGAAGGGATTAATCATCTAAGTCTTTAATTCCAGTATCATCTTGACAGGTTTTACAATTTTGTACAAATAATCTTCTCAAGCGCAGATACATGTGGTAAGTCCGAAGTGGCTTATGAATGAAAGTCCTGCACATCCCAGGGTTTCAGTAACTCATTTGAAGTTTTGTTCGCCTGGTGAGATAAAACTCTTTGCTTCCTCAACAAATTTATTTTTGGTAGTGAAAGTAGACCAACTTTGTCAGTCTGAAATCATTATACCTAAAGCTCCATTGCAAATATAGAGTTGTCAGGTTCTGTACTGTTCCACATATTTCCTTATGCCCAGAAGTCCCAAATGAATTCTGCGTTGTAGGTATACTTATAGTGAAGTGGAAATCTTGTGAGTATTGAATGCTGAACCGTTGCCTCTAATGTCAAAGCTTTGCATTCAGAGTAAAAACTTTGAATACAGAGTGTAAACTCTGACTTCAGGATGTGACCTGTAAATATGAAAGAAGGGAAAAATCAATCACTGGGTCAACACTAGTCTTTATATAGTCAAGTGCATGTACACTGTTGCTCATAACGGTGGATTTTTTTTTTTTATCCCAATTTATGGAATTATTTTAAAAATTATTTAAATACTAGATCTAGATAATAGTATACAGTCTCAGATTTTATTGAATAATAATTTGCATGTACACTGTTGCTCATAACGGCCATGCATTATGGCTCAAGGCATGGGCACACAGAAGATTTGTTTATGTTGGGGACCGGGGTAGAATGCAATAAATTATTGAAAATTTATTGCATTTTCTGTTTTTTTTTTAATTTATGGAAACTGCCCCCTACCATAGCCCCCGCTGCGTACAGTCATGGTTCAGTGACAAAGCAATGGCCTCGTAACTGTGAGGCCCCAGGATCAACACCGTGTCGATGTGCTATATCAGAGCCCTTTTGTGAGGCATTAATCCTCATTACTGTCCTTTATGACCGAAGGGCATAGGTCCCATAGTTGATAAACATAGTAGCATAATATACATGCTTTAGCAGTCACGCAAAACACATATTGGCAAATTATTATTCAATAAAATCTGAGACTGTATACTATTATCTAGATCCAGTATTTTTAAATTATTTTTAAAATAATTCCTTAGACGAATGTGTATCTTCATCTGTGGATGGGGAAATGATTTTTTTTTCAGCTTGTAAATATTCATGAAGCATACTGTATTTTGGATGGTGCCATTGTAAAAGGAGCCTGACTATATTAAGGGAGTTTACAGATAGCACATGGTACAAATGACCCCAAATATCAACAGATCTTTTACACATGGAGAAGTTCCACTTTGAGCATCTTAGAATAATAACTGCCAAAGTCCTAAATGTGCTTCATGAATACCTTTTGTTTGCCCTCTTGAAAAGAATACTTCCATCTGCGTATCTTAGAATGTACCGTCGATGCATAAATGAATAATGTTTCATAACTTTCATGAGCGCATATCCAGTATTTATCTCTGGTGGGTTTTACCTTTTTGGTACAAATGACCTTTATCTGCCCATGCGCAGATTGTATCTGTAAACTCCCTTATTCACAAATTTGCACTTTTCCAGTATTTATAATTGATTGTATGTTGATTTAGAACATTTTAAATTAGCAACTATTCTGTATGATATGGTTGCAACTCATGTTTATGTAGTTCCAGGAGATTGACAGCTAATGGGTATCCAACATGGGGAAGGTGTTGCAACATAATGTAAAGTAATACAACACTTACCTCCCACCAATATAAAATTAATATCACCATTCATCCAAAAATCACTGGCATACTCAAATCAATCAACTTTCCTAAGTCTCCAACTAAAAGTAACAGAGCTCTTAATCAATGCAACTAACTCAGAAGAAGTCCAGTGCAGGTATGTCTGTGTTTCATTGTAGGCTTCTATGTAGCATCATACATCATAAACCCGCAATAGCAAATAGGATTTTGGAGTATAACAGAATATTTCAAAGGAAAAGAGAACCAATGAAAAGTAAGAAGTGGAAATGCCTAATGCATTGACACAACATCCATACATAATGTACAAGAAGAGAACAAAGGAACATACCAGGTGAGATGGAAGACTTGGTATGCAAAGAGGCGATAAATGGAGAAAGGAATTGGGTTGAGTAATTGAACTAAATGAATATGTAAATGCATAAGCACATGATATTAAATGCATATGTATAGGGAGAAGAGACTAAAGAAACAAATTGTAACTAGACTTTAATTCGTCACTTAGACGAATTAGGTGATACGTATGATAATGGTTTACATAAATGCATTACACGATATATTATTTTGCTTCTCCCATTCATATGCTTTTCCCATTATGATCTATTCATATGTCAAGATTAAATTGTGTCTCCTTGATCATCATGGATCTAGGGAAGATAGATTGAAACAATATATGACCTTTGACCCTGTGCAGTAACCAGTTACACATTTGACTCTAATTTACATCATGAAGAACACCTTTTGACGATTTTATCTTATTCAAAGAAATGAAAATGTAATTGATAAATGATTAGCATCATTATGATAATGATGATCGTGATGATCATGATCATGATCATGAGCGCGATCATGACATCTTATTGAAAAAATGAGGGTTGATTTAGATAGCATATAATCTCAGCTACAACATACTCAAAAATCAACAAAATCCAAGCCGAAATAACGGCGATATTGCTCGCAAAAGACAGAAATGTAGACTCCAGATTTGAGAAAAAGTCATTTCCCATAGGGATTACACGCAAAAAGTAATGGATTAAGTGAAAATAGGGTAATAATAAAGTAAAAAGGGTTATTTATGACATTATTTGCGAATCTACGTGTTTAAATAATCAAAGGTGATGGTACAGTGAAGGTCAAAAGGAAAAAAAAGTGGAAAAAAAAGTGTTGGAGACACCCGGACTCGAACCAGGGATCTCGAGGTTGGAAGTCAAGTGCGTTACCGATATACCAAAACATCTCCCATAGCGATTACACGTAAACAGGAAATGGAATTCAGAAATCCTACTTTGCAAGTGAAATATGAGCATGATCCCGGCATCTAATCGAAAAATAAAGGGCACATTTATGATAGCTCATTGTCTCAGCTACAACATATCCGAAGCTCAGCGAAAACGAAGCTAAAACAACGGAGATTTTGCTCGCGAAAGACAGGAGTGTAGAATCCAGTTTTGAGAAAAAGTCATGTCCCATAGAGAATACACGCAAAATGCGAAAAATTGACATGCCTCCTTTAATCGCAAAAATACACCATGATACTTTTGTCAAAAATAAAAATTGTGAACATTACATTTGTAGAAAATTGTCTCAGCTAGAACATATCAAAATTAAAAAGAAAATTGATCCATATTTACAGAGATACAATCAATTTTCCAAAAATATGCTGACGTCATAATATGCAAATTAAAATTTTGAGTTTGGAGGCCATTATGATGACGTCATGAGTTAATTGAGGATCAAATGAGACATGAAATCATATCTCCGACTCATAATCTATCCAAATATGACAAAATATTAGGAGTTTCTATCTATTCTAAAGAGTTACAATGAATTTTATATAGGCATGTTTTTGCCCATGTATTGTGGATAAAGATAACGCAAATCCGCGCGTGCTGTCAACTTTGACGGACGCTCATTGCGTTAATAAAAGGTGAACAAATTATCAAAATGCTTGGAAAAATGTACCGAATATGATGACAGAAAAAAATCGGCGATTCTATGTTGCAAAATGCCAGTACGCGCGAAAACGCGTGCGCATGCGCGTGTGCGTAATTTTTTTATCAAATGCTCCATATGGCCTGAAACGTATGCAAAAAAAATTTGGGATGATTTAGAGCATTTTTAATTTTTGCGCGCGCGTAAACGCGCGGACGAGCGCGCACGCGCGCATTTACGCACGTTTATTGACCTCAACTTGACCGGACGGATATTGATCTTAATCATGATAAATATGAATGAAAAATTATTATTCGTTATAAAGATATGATCATTAGTTGATTTTCACAAAATGGCGCCTGGATGACGTCACGATGACTTTGAGTCTTTGAAAAGTCACGCAGTTCTAAGTTAGACTAAGATCTATCATCATTGAAAGATTCATAACAATGGCTTCGTTCAGTCTTGAGATATCCTGCGAACAAATTCGAGGAAGAATAATAATAAATAAACTAGACTTTAATTCGTCACTTTTACGAATTAGGTGATACGTGCTATTTTGTTATCATGAAAGTGTGCCGATGATGATCCAATGATAATGATCATAAATACGATAAAGACCATGATTAAGAGTGGTATAGCGCCCCCTTCAGGTATTCGATAGAGATTTGTAGAATCAAGATTTCAGAAAAAGTCGCCTAACACGCAAACTAAGAAAATTCTGACATGTCACCTTTAATTGAAATTTTCACTATGATGATGTCATCGAAAGGATAAATGATGTACGTCAATATTGTAGATAATTTATTAGCTACACCGTATCAAAATTTGGGAGAACATAATACAAATAAGCTAGATAGTGCTCAAAGATCAATGGACTGCCCGACACTCTCGTCAAACGGCTGCAGAAGGTCCAAAATTCTGCGGCTCGGCTTGTCACCCGATCAAAGTTATCTGATCATATAACTCCCGTTCTTGAGGATTTACACTGGCTGCCTGTAAGGCAAAGACTCAAGTACAAGGTACTTTCCCTGGTTTTTAAAACCAAAACCAACCAGACACCATTATACTTGTCAGATCTACTGGTGGAGAAGAGATCCTCTAGACTTGGTCTACGTTCAGGAAATGTCCACCAGTTTCAGGAAGCTCGAACGAGGCGGTCTTGGGGCGACAGGTCCTTCTCTGTAGCAGCCCCGCGTTTGTGGAATGCACTCCCTTCATACATTAAACTAAGTAAAACAATTGAAGTATTCCACAAGCATCTCAAGACCTACCTTATGAAGGAAAAATATGATTAACTCTCATGAACATTTCAATGTCTTACTGAATCTGTAATTTGCATTTGTTTTTTGATTTGTTGATTTATTATTAGTTTGTTAATTTCAATTTGTTTATTGTTTGTATTTGAAATGTTAATAGTGAATCTTTTCTGTGCGCCTTGAGTGCCATTATAGGCAGATATGTGCGCTATACAAATCTTAAATTATTATTATTATTATTATTAATGTCATGAAGATTCATGATGTGAACGAAATTCACCTTCCTTAGGCATAACACTCAAATTAAGAAAATTCTGAAATGCGGCCTTTAAGTGAATTTTGTACTATGATGACGTCAATGAAATAAAAAGAAGTGTGTATTTATCTTGAAGGCAATTGCCTCAACTACAAGAAACCGAAATTTGGAAGAAAATCAGTCAATAATATGAGAAATATACTAAATTTTCCATTAATATAATGACGTCATAATATGCAATTTTGTATTTTGACTTTCAAGGTCATTATGATGACGTCAAGATGTATTTCATGGCCTAATAAGATATGAAATCATATCTCCGACTCATACTGTGTCTAAATATGAAACAAAAATGGCAGTCCTTATTCATCCCGATGTACTTTTTATAGGCATGTTTTTGCCCATATATGCTATCATGACGAAAACAGTCCATTTAAACTTCACCCCACTTTGGACCCGAAAGTGGGGTGCAGTTTTGGGAGAAGCTCACCACAGAGCTAGAGAGAGAAAAGTCCCTAATCTGCAGTGTAAACAAACTTTGCCAGGACATCGCCAGCCCAACCTTGATAAGTACTGCTTGGAACTCTCTCTATGAAATTCTAGTCTTATTCACAGTCTGATATAGGTTCGGATTATGTCCATTCTTATACCTGGGAGTTGTCAGTTTCATCTCCCTTGCTTTTCCTTTATGTTCCTTTCATCATAATTGTCTAGTTTGGAATGCATGGACACAAGTAAATGTGATATAAATAATAATGCATTATACAAATAGTATAGGATATAATATACGCTAGACTGCTCTGGGTTGCCTGTTCATGATTTATAGCGCATAAATATTAGGCTTGATATATATCTGAACCTCGAAATAATATCAGTTCCAGTGTTCAACTATTTTGAATCTAATATTTGTTTGATAACTATTCCGCAGTAAATTTGACAATTATCAACATCTATACTATAGTCATATTTTTTCACAATTAATAACTCATGAACCTCACACTACAAGGATAGCATTCATCCAGATTCTCCAGCTTGCTAATTCGGATTCTCCAAGACCATCCCAATTAAAGCTTGGTTTATATACACAAAGATATCTGGGAAGAAAGTGGTCTGTAATACCAGACAAGCAAGTGGGGTATTTGGGCTCTGTGCTCACCGAAATTGAAATTCTCCATTTGAAACTCTGGTAATGTCAACAAATACAGCCTTTGTTAAAAGCGTTATTCCACCTCTAAATTCTTTTATCTTCCTTTTCCATCTTTCCTTTTGTTATTTTTTTTTTTTACATAGACTACCTTCTATCTTCCATTTCCATTTTTCTTTAAAAATAATTACTTATTATCACCCATCTTTCCGTATGTTATCCTTTATTTCTTCCTTCCTTTATATTATTTTTCTGCATTATCATTTTTTTTTGTTTTTCTATCATTTCTATCTTTCCATAAGTTATTCTTTGTTTTAAACCTTCTATTTTTTTCCGTTTCCATCTTTCCTTATTTTATTTTATGTTTTAAACCTCCTTTCATCATTTTGAAATAACTTTGTTTATGTTATTCTTTATTTTTTGTATCTATCTTTCTCCCATTTTCACAATTAATAACTCATGAACATCACACTAGTACAAGGATAGCATTCATCCAGATTCTCCAGCTTGCTGATTCGGATTCTCCAAGACCATCCCAATTAAAGCTTGGTTTATATACACAAAGATATCTGGGAAGAAAGTGGTCTGTAATACCAGACAAGCAAGTGGGGTATTTGGGCTCTGTGCTCACCGAAATTGAAATTCTCCATTTGAAACTCTGGTAATGTCAACAAATACAGCCTTTGTTAAAGGCGTTATTCCACCTCTAAATTCTTTTATCTTCCTTTTCCATCTTTCCTTTTGTTATTTTTTTTTTTACATACCTTCTATCTTCCATTTCCATTTTTCTTTAAAAATAATTACTTATTATCACCCATCTTTCCGTATGTTATCCTTTATTTCTTCCTTCCTTTATATTATTTTTCTGCATTATCATTTTTTTTTTGTTTTTCTATCATTTCTATCTTTCCATAAGTTATTCTTTGTTTTAAACCTTCTATTTTTTTCCGTTTCCATCTTTCCTTATTTTATTTTATGTTTTAAACCTCCTTTCATCATTTTGTAATAACTTTGTTTATGTTATTCTTTATTTTTTGTATCTATCTTTCTCCCATTTTCACAATTAATAACTCATGAACATCACACTAGTACAAGGATAGCATTCATCCAGATTCTCCAGCTTGCTAATTCGGATTCTCCAAGACCATCCCAATTAAAGCTTGGTTTATATACACAAAGATATCTGGGAAGAAAGTGGTCTGTAATACCAGACAAGCAAGTGGGGTATTTGGGCTCTGTGCTCACCGAAATTGAAATTCTCCATTTGAAACTCTGGTAATGTCAACAAATACAGCCTTTGTTAAAAGCGTTATTCCACCTCTAAATTCTTTTATCTTCCTTTTCCATCTTTCCTTTTGTTATTTTTTTTTTTTACATAGACTACCTTCTATCTTCCATTTCCATTTTTCTTTGAAAAAATAATTACTTATTATCACCCATCTTTCCGTATGTTATCCTTTATTTCTTCCTTCCTTTATATTATTTTTCTGCATTATCATTTTTTTTTGTTTTTCTATCATTTCTATCTTTCCATAAGTTATTCTTTGTTTTAAACCTTCTATTTTTTTCCGTTTCCATCTTTCCTTATTTTATTTTATGTTTTAAACCTCCTTTCATCATTTTGAAATAACTTTGTTTATGTTATTCTTTATTTTTTGTATCTATCTTTCTCCCATTTTCACAATTAATAACTCATGAACATCACACTAGTACAAGGATAGCATTCATCCAGATTCTCCAGCTTGCTGATTCGGATTCTCCAAGACCATCCCAATTAAAGCTTGGTTTATATACACAAAGATATCTGGGAAGAAAGTGGTCTGTAATACCAGACAAGCAAGTGGGGTATTTGGGCTCTGTGCTCACCGAAATTGAAATTCTCCATTTGAAACTCTGGTAATGTCAACAAATACAGCCTTTGTTAAAGGCGTTATTCCACCTCTAAATTCTTTTATCTTCCTTTTCCATCTTTCCTTTTGTTATTTTTTTTTTTACATACCTTCTATCTTCCATTTCCATTTTTCTTTAAAAATAATTACTTATTATCACCCATCTTTCCGTATGTTATCCTTTATTTCTTCCTTCCTTTATATTATTTTTCTGCATTATCATTTTTTTTTTGTTTTTCTATCATTTCTATCTTTCCATAAGTTATTCTTTGTTTTAAACCTTCTATTTTTTTCCGTTTCCATCTTTCCTTATTTTATTTTATGTTTTAAACCTCCTTTCATCATTTTGTAATAACTTTGTTTATGTTATTCTTTATTTTTTGTATCTATCTTTCTCCCATTTTCACAATTAATAACTCATGAACATCACACTAGTACAAGGATAGCATTCATCCAGATTCTCCAGCTTGCTAATTCGGATTCTCCAAGACCATCCCAATTAAAGCTTGGTTTATATACACAAAGATATCTGGGAAGAAAGTGGTCTGTAATACCAGACAAGCAAGTGGGGTATTTGGGCTCTGTGCTCACCGAAATTGAAATTCTCCATTTGAAACTCTGGTAATGTCAACAAATACAGCCTTTGTTAAAAGCGTTATTCCACCTCTAAATTCTTTTATCTTCCTTTTCCATCTTTCCTTTTGTTATTTTTTTTTTTTACATAGACTACCTTCTATCTTCCATTTCCATTTTTCTTTGAAAAAATAATTACTTATTATCACCCATCTTTCCGTATGTTATCCTTTATTTCTTCCTTCCTTTATATTATTTTTCTGCATTATCATTTTTTTTTGTTTTTCTATCATTTCTATCTTTCCATAAGTTATTCTTTGTTTTAAACCTTCTATTTTTTTCCGTTTCCATCTTTCCTTATTTTATTTTATGTTTTAAACCTCCTTTCATCATTTTGAAATAACTTTGTTTATGTTATTCTTTATTTTTTGTATCTATCTTTCTCCCATTTTCACAATTAATAACTCATGAACATCACACTAGTACAAGGATAGCATTCATCCAGATTCTCCAGCTTGCTGATTCGGATTCTCCAAGACCATCCCAATTAAAGCTTGGTTTATATACACAAAGATATCTGGGAAGAAAGTGGTCTGTAATACCAGACAAGCAAGTGGGGTATTTGGGCTCTGTGCTCACCGAAATTGAAATTCTCCATTTGAAACTCTGGTAATGTCAACAAATACAGCCTTTGTTAAAGGCGTTATTCCACCTCTAAATTCTTTTATCTTCCTTTTCCATCTTTCCTTTTGTTATTTTTTTTTTTACATACCTTCTATCTTCCATTTCCATTTTTCTTTAAAAATAATTACTTATTATCACCCATCTTTCCGTATGTTATCCTTTATTTCTTCCTTCCTTTATATTATTTTTCTGCATTATCATTTTTTTTTGTTTTTCTATCATTTCTATCTTTCCATAAGTTATTCTTTGTTTTAAACCTTCTATTTTTTTCCGTTTCCATCTTTCCTTATTTTATTTTATGTTTTAAACCTCCTTTCATCATTTTGTAATAACTTTGTTTATGTTATTCTTTATTTTTTGTATCTATCTTTCTCCCATTTTCACAATTAATAACTCATGAACATCACACTAGTACAAGGATAGCATTCATCCAGATTCTCCAGCTTGCTAATTCGGATTCTCCAAGACCATCCCAATTAAAGCTTGGTTTATATACACAAAGATATCTGGGAAGAAAGTGGTCTGTAATACCAGACAAGCAAGTGGGGTATTTGGGCTCTGTGCTCACCGATATTGAAATTCTCCATTTGAAACTCTGGTAATGTCAACAAATACAGCCTTTGTTAAAGGCGTTATTCCACCTCCAAATTCTGTTATCTGCCGTTTCCATCTTTCCCTACATTATTCTTTGGTGGCTCCTTCTTGTATCTTCTTAATTGTTTTCTACTTCATTCATCTTCCGTTTTTTTCCATTTAGCTTTACTAAGTTCTGTATTTTCTTCTTTTCTTTTCTTCCATTTCTGTATTTCCTTATGCTGTTCTTTATTTTCTCTGTCTTTCCTTATGTTTTTAGTTATTATCAACTTTGTTATATCTTCCGGCTAATGTTATTCCTTATTTTTCTCCTCCTTTCAACACATATTTTTTGACTTTCCTAATATATATTTTGTTTAAACCTTCTTTTATCTTCCTTTTCCATCTTTCCTTTTGTTATTTTTTGTTTACATACCTTCTATCTTCCATTTCCATTTTTCTTTAAAAATAATTACTTATTATCACCCATCTTTCCGTATGTTATCCTTTATTTCTTCCTTCCTTTATATTATTTTTCCGCATTATCATTTTTTTTTCTATCATTTCTATCTTTCCATAAGTTATTCTTTGTTTTAAACCTTCTATTTTCTTCCGTTTCCATCTTTCCTTATTTTATTTTTTGTTTTAAACCTCCTTTCATCATTTTGTAATAACTTTGTTTATGTTATTCTTTATTTTTTGTATCTATCTTTCTCCCATTTTCACAATTAATAACTCATGAACATCACACTAGTACAAGGATAGCATTCATCCAGATTCTCCAGCTTGCTAATTCGGATTCTCCAAGACCATCCCAATTAAAGCTTGGTTTATATACACAAAGATATCTGGGAAGAAAGTGGTCTGTAATACCAGACAAGCAAGTGGGGTATTTGGGCTCTGTGCTCACCGATATTGAAATTCTCCATTTGAAACTCTGGTAATGTCAACAAATACAGCCTTTGTTAAAGGCGTTATTCCACCTCCAAATTCTGTTATCTGCCGTTTCCATCTTTCCCTACATTATTCTTTGGTGGCTCCTTCTTGTATCTTCTTAATTGTTTTCTACTTCATTCATCTTCCGTTTTTTTCCATTTAGCTTTACTAAGTTCTGTATTTTCTTCTTTTCTTTTCTTCCATTTCTGTATTTCCTTATGCTGTTCTTTATTTTCTCTGTCTTTCCTTATGTTTTAATTATTATCAACTTTGTTATATCTTCCGGCTAATGTTATTCCTTATTTTTCTCCTCCTTTCAACACATATTTTTTTGACTTTCCTAATATATATTTTGTTTAAACCTTCTTTTATCTTCCTTTTCCATCTTTCCTTTTGTTATTTTTTGTTTACATACCTTCTATCTTCCATTTCCATTTTTCTTTAAAAATAATTACTTATTATCACCCATCTTTCCGTATGTTATCCTTTATTTCTTCCTTCCTTTATATTATTTTTCCGCATTATCATTTTTTTTTTTTCTATCATTTCTATCTTTCCATAAATTATTCTTTGTTTTAAACCTTCTATTTTCTTCCGTTTCCATCTTTCCTTATTTTATTTTTTGTTTTAAACCTCCTTTCATCATTTTGTTATAACTTTGTTTATGTTATTCTTTATTTTTTGTATCTATCTTTCTCCCATTTTCACAATTAATAACTCATGAACATCACACTAGTACAAGGATAACATTCATCCGGATTCTGAGATTGCTCATTCTCACGAAGCTTGGTGTACGCGAAGATATCGGGAAAGAAAGCGGTCTGTAATACCAAACACGCAAGTGGGGTATTTCGCTCCCCGTTCACCGAAAAGTGAGATTCTCCATTTGAAAGTCGGGTAAGGTCGACAAATATAGCCTCTGTTAAAATTTCCAGGATCGGTTGAAATTTTGTAGACCCCTTTTTTTGACCTGGATCGATTACATGTATGTGCCCCCCAAATATCAAACTCTGGCTACGCGCCTGCATGTAACACGAAAGAAACAGAAACTCTCAAATCTACAATCCTTTAGACAGATAATAATTAGCTGAGTGATTAGGGCATTACAAGACATCGAAGGACTTAATCTATTTTACAATAGTTGATGCAACCATAATGGAACATTATGCTTCTCGATACTGAGGATATGAAATTTTAGCACAAGAGTATTTGGTTTCAAAATTTTATAGCAGTTCGTTAAAGAAACATTTCGATGCTCACTTGCATAATAAATCTCTATGACAAGCTCATTTTTATCACAACAGTTAAACCTTTTCACTTTTTGATACTAAAGATTGTTGAAGAATTGCCTAATAACTGCTCGGATGATTTTTTACCTTTCTCCGAAACCTCTTGGTTTTTTGCTCATGATTATAGCGCATTATTCTTGTATGTTATAAATTCAATATCATGACGAGAAGTGCGTCAAAAATATCTTAACATCGAAATGATTTCTGTTCATGTTTAACTATTTTAATTGAAGCCTTTTTACTTGATCTAATACTTTTATGATGATGACATAGTCTTCAATAAACTTGACAAACATTATCATCCATACTATATGTCGTAGTTTATAACAATAATTACTCATGAACCTCACACTACAAGGACAACATTCATCCAGATTCTGAGATTGCTCATTCTCACGAAGCTTGGTGTACGCAAAGATATCGGGAAAGAAAGCGGTCTGTAATATCAGACACGCAAGTGGGGTATTTCGCTCCCCGTTCACCGAAAAGTGAGATTCTCCATTTGAAAGTCGGGTAAGGTCGACAAATATAGCCTCTGTTAAAGGCGTATACTCCACCACCCAATTTGGAACAGCTTGCCACATGCAGTATCGTGACTGCGCTGGGCACTCTGAGCGGCCGTTTTTCAGTGTATTTACTTTTAGTGTTCTTAAAAATTTGCCGTGTCGTTTGAACCTAATTTTATCTTTTTCATCTTTCTAATTTTCATCTTTCCTTATGTATTCCTCTATTTTCACCTTGTTTTATTCTCTCTATCTTTTCTCATGTATTTCTTTTTTTCTAACCTTCTTTATCTTCTGTTCCATCTTTCCTTATGTATTTTTTTAAAAACTTTTTATCTTCCTTTTCCATCTTTCCTTATGCTATTCTTTATTTTCTCTTCCTTCTTTCCCTCCATTTCCATCTTTCCTTATTATCACCCGTCTTTCCCTATTTTATCCTCCCTTTATATTTTCCTTCTGCATTTTTCCATTGCCAAGCACATCAATGTCCTCTTCTATACGTAAAAGAAACTTAAATAGCTAGTACTTGCTAAAAAAACAATAACAAGTGAGACTTTAGACACACTGAATCTAGGCCTATTATAAATATAGGTGTAGGGTCTGCGATGAGAAGACTATGAATCTGGATTGGATATCAGATACCAGCTGGTAATCCCTTTATCAGTAACTAGGATATGATTGACCACTGTCTCTCTCCCCATGGACCCTACTGGTAATCCCTTTATCAGTGATCAGTGCTCCTATCAGATTATGGTAGCACCAGGAAAAGTGGTGAACTGGTGAGCAGAGCTCAAATGAGATGTTTTCCTAATGGTAATACATTACCTCGCGCGCGCGGATATTTATCTCGGACGGACGCTCATTCCGTTATTTATAGTGATAAAGAGATGAATATGGTATCAAAATGCTTGGAAAAATGTGCCAAACATGATGACAGAGAAAATTTGGCGATTTTATGTTGCAAAATGCCAGAACGCGCAAAAAACACGGGCGCATGCGCGTTTGAGGGATTTTTTGTCAAATGCTTTATATGGCTTGAAACGTATGCAAAAAAAATTTGGGATGATTTGGAGCATTTTAATTTTTTGCGCGCACGTAAACGCGCGCACAAATGCGTACGCGCGGATTTGCGCACTTTTTTTTATCTGAAATTGACCGGAAGGATATTGATCTTATTCATGATAAATATGAATGAAAAATTAGTTTCCGTTATGAAGATATGATCATAAGTTTATTTTCACAAAATGGCGCCTGGATGACGTCACGATAATTTTGTGTCTTTGAAAAGTCATGCAGTTCTAAGTTAGACTAAGATCTATCATCATTGAAAGTTTCATGACAATGGCTTTTGCCATTCTTGAGATATCCTGCGAACAAAATTTAGGAAGAATAATAATAATTTCTTCTATACAGACACAAAATAAATACTAGACTTTAATTCGTCACTTTGACGAATTAGGTGATACGAGCTATTTTGTTATCATGAAAGTGTGCCGATGATGATCTCATGATAATGATCATAAATACGATAAAGACCATGATTAAGAGTGGTATAGCGCCCCCTTCAGGTATTCGATAGAGATTTGTAGAATCCGGATTTCAGAAAAAGTCGCCAAACACGCAAACTAAGAAAATTCTGACATGTCGCCTTTAATTGAAATTTTCACTAAGATGATGTCATCGAAATGATTTTGATATTGAATTGATATCTTTATTTATACACGGTTAAAAAAGCCCAAACGGTTACAAGACTGATTTCCATTGGGGCCGTGTGGAACAATGTAAATACATCGAATTAACATAAAAATGATAATGGTACATCAAATGACATATTTAAAACAAACAATAAATAATCAAGATAAATATCTAAAAATAAAACGATAGAATAGTACTGCCGAAAAAGTATATTTATATGAATAACAATAATCATGAGTATCCAAACAAGAGTACTGTAAATATACTTCAAATTAAAATAGGTAATACAAATTGTAACTAGTGCATATAAGCTGCCAGAAATGATATATTAACGTACATGATGTACGTCAATATTGTAGATAATTTATTAGCTACGCCGTATCAAAATTTTGAAGAACATAAAGCACAAATAAGCTAGATAGCGCTCAAAGATCAATGTCATGTAGATTCATGATGTGAACGAATTTCACCTTCCATAGACATAACACGCAAATTGAGAAAATTCTGACATGTGGCCTTTAATTGAATTTTGTACTATAATTACGTCAATAAAATAAAAAGCAGTGTGTATTGATCTTGTAGGCAATTTCCTAAGCTGCAAGATACCGCAATTTGGAAGAAAATCAATCAATATTATGAGAAATACACTAAATTTTCAAAAAATATAATGACGTCATAATATGCAATTTTGTATTTTGACTTCCAAGGCCATTATGATGACGTCAAGATGTATTTAATGGCCAAATGAGCTATGAAATCATATCTCCGACTCATACTCTATCAAAATATGAAAAAAACTTGGCAGTCCTTATTCATCCCAATGGACTTTTTATAGGCATGTTTTTGCCCATATATACTATGTAATACATGAGCTCGCGCACACGGATATTTATCTTGAACGGACGCTTATTCCGTTATTAATAGTGATAAAGAGATGAACATGGTATCAAAATGCTTGGAAAAATGTGCCGAACATGATGACAGAGAAAATTTGGCAATTATATGTTGAAAAATGCCAGAACGAGCAGAAAACGCGTGCGCATGCGCATTTGAGTGATTTTTTGTCAAATGCTCCATATGGCTTGAAACGTATGCAAAAAAAATTGGGAATGATTTGGAGCGTTTTAAATTTTTGCGCGCACGTAAACGCGCGCACGAACGCGTACGCGTAGATTTGCGCACGTTTTTTTATCTTAAATTGACCGGAAGGATATTGATCTTATCCATAATAAATATGAATGAAAAATTACTTTCCGTTATGAAGATATGATCATAAGTTGATTTTCACAAAATGGCGTCTGGATGACGTCACGATAATTTAGAGTCTATGAAAACTCACGCAGTTCTAAGTTAGACCAAGATCTATCATCATGGCAAGTTTCATGATAATGGCTCTAGCCATTCTCGAGATATCCTGCGAACAAAATTTGGGAAGAATAATAATAATTTCTTCTATACAGACACAAAATAAATACTAGACTTTAATTCGTCACTTTGACGAATTAGGTGATACGTGCTATTTTGTTATCATGAAAGTGTGCCGATGATGATCTAATGATAATGATCATAAATACGATAAAGACCATGATTAAGAGTGGTAAAGCGCCCCCTTCAGGTATTCGATAGAGATTTTTAGAATCAGGATTTCAGAAAAAGTCGCTAAACACGCAAACTAAGAAAATTCTGACATGTCACCTTTAATTGAAATTTTCACTATGATGATGTCATCGAAATGATAAATGATGTACGACAATATTGTAGATATTTTATTAGCTACACCGTATCAAAATTTGGGAGAACATAGAATACCAATAAGCTAGATAGTGCTCAAAGATCAATGTCATAAAGATTCATGATGTAAACGAAATTCACCTTCCTTAGGCATAACACGCAAATTAAGAAAATTCTGAAATGTGGCCTTTAATTGAATTTTGTACTATGATGACGTCAATGAAAAAAAAGTAGTGTGTATTTATCCTGAGGGCAATTGCCTCAACTACAAGATACCGCAATTTGGAAGAAAATCAGTCAATATTATGAGAAATACACTAAATTTTCCATAAATATAATGACGTCATAATATGCAATTTTGTAGTTTGACTTTCAAGGCCATTATGATGACGTCAAGATGTATTTAATAGCCTAATAAGATATGAAATCATATCTCCGACTCATACTGTATCTAAATATGAAACAAAAATGGCAGTCCTTATTCATCCCGATGTACTTTTTATAGGCATGTTTTTGCCCATATATGCTATGTAATACATGACCTCGCGCGCGCAGATATTTATTTTGGACGGACGCTCATTCCGTTATTAATAGTGATAAAGAGATGAACATGGTATCAAAATGCTTGGAAAAATGTGCCAAACATGATGGCGGAGAAAATTTGGCGATTATATGTTGCAAAATGCCAGAACGCGCAAAAAACGCGCGCGCATGCACGTTTGACTGATTTTTTGTCAAATGCTTCATATGGCTTGAAACGTATGCAAAAAAAATTGGAAATGATTTGGAGCATTTCATTTTTTTGCGCGCACGTAAACGCGCGCACGAACGCGTACGCGCAGATTTGCGCACGTTTTTTTATCTGAAATTGACCGGAAGGATATTGATCTTATTCATGATAAATATGAATGGAAAATTACTTTCCGTTATGAAGATATGATCATAAGTTGAATTTTACAAAATGGCGCCTGGATGACGTCACGATAATTTTGAGTCTTTGAAAAGTCATGCAGTTCTAAGTTAGACTAAGATCTATCATCATTCAAAGTTTCATGACAATGGCTTTTGCCATTCTTGAGATATCCTGCGAACAAAATTGAGGAAGAATAATAATAATTTCTTCTATACAGACACAAAATAAATACTAGACTTTAATTCGTCACTTAGACGAATTAGGTGATACGTGTGATAATGGTTTACATTTCGAATAATGCATTACACGATACATTATTTTATAAAATGCTTCTCCCATTATGATATTTCCATATGTCAAGATTGAATTGTGTCTCCTTGATCATCATGGATCTAGGGAAGATAGATTGTGACGATATATGACCATTGACCCTGTGCTGTAACCAGATACACCTTTGACTTTAATTTACATCATGAAGAACGCATTTTGACGATTTTATCTTATTCAAAGAAATGAAAATATAATTGATAAATGATTATCATCATTATTATAATAATGATCATGATGATAATGATGATGATCATGATCATTAGCGTGATCCTGATATCTCATTGGAAAAATGAGGGGTGATTTAGATAGCATATAATCTCAGCTACAACATACTCAAAAATTAACAAAATCAAAGCAGGAATAACGGCGATATTGCTCGCAAAAGACAGGAATGTAGAATCCAGATTTGAGAAAAAGTCATCTCCCATAGGGATTACACGCAAAAAGTAATGGATTAAGTGAAAATAGGGTAATAATAAAGTAAATAGGGTTGTTTTATACATTATTTGCGAATCTACATGTTTTAATAATCAAAGGAGATGGTAGAGTAAAAGGTCAAAAAGAAAAAAAATGAAAAAAAAAATTGTTGGAGACACCCGGACTCGAACCAGGGATCTCGACCTTGGAAGTCAAGTGCGTTACCGATATACCAAGACATTTCCCATAGCGATTACACGTAAACGGGAAATGGAATTCTCAAATCCTACTTTGCAAGTGAAATATGAGCATGATCCCGGCATCTGATCGAAAAATAAAAGGCACACTTGTGATAGCTTATTGTCTCAGCTACAACATATTCGAAGCTCAGCGAAAACTAAGCTAAAACAACGGAGATCTTTCTCGCGAAAGACAGGAGTGTACAATCCAGTTTTGAGAAAAAGTCATGTCCCATAGAGAATACACGCAAAATGTGAAAAATTGACATGCCTCCTTTAATTGCAAAAATACGCCATGATGCCTTTGTCAACATGGAAAATTATGCATAATTTATGTGTAGAAAATTGTCTCAGGTAGAACATATCAAAATTTGAAAGAAAATTGATCAATATTTACAGAGCTACAATCAATTTTTCAAAATTATGCTGACGTCATAATATGCAAATTGAAATTTTGAGTTTGGAGGCCATTATGATAACGTCATGAGTTAATTAAGGGTCAAATGAGACATGAAATCATATTTCCATTTCATAATCTATCCAAATATGAAAAAATATTAGGAGTTTCTATCTATTCTAAAGAGTTACAATGAATTTTATATAGGCATGTTTTTGCCCATGTATTGTGGATAAAGATAACGCAGATCCGTACGCGCTGTCAACTTTGGCGGACGCTCATTGCGTTATTAAAAGATGAACAAGTTATCAAAATGCTTGGAAAAATGTGCCAAATATGATGATAGAGAAAATTCGGCGATTCTATGTTGCAAAATGCTAGTACGCGCAAAAAAGGCGCGCGCATGCGCGTGAGCGCGATTTTTTACCAAATGCTCTATATGGCCTGAAACGTATGCAAAAAAAATTTGGGATGATTTAGAGCATTTTAATTTTTTGCGCGCGCGTAAACGCGCGGACGAGCGCGCACGCGCGCATTTGCGCACGTTTTTGGACCTGAAATTGACCGGACGGATATTGATCTTAATCGTGATAATTATGAATGAGAAATACTTTTCCGTTATGAAGATATGATCATTAGTTTATTTTCACAAAATGGCGCCTAGATGACGTCATGATGACTTTGAGTCTTTGAAAAGTCACGCAGTTCTAAGTTAGACTAAGATCTATCATCATTGAAAGTTTCATGACAATGGCTTTTGCCATTCTTGAGATATCCTGCGAACAAAATTGAGGAAGAATAATAATAATTTCTTCTATACAGACACAAAATAAATACTAGACTTTAATTCGTCACTTAGACGAATTAGGTGATACGTATGATAATGGTTTACATAACGAATAATGCATTACACAATATATTATTTTGTAAAATGCTTCTCCCATTGATATGCTTCTCCCATTATGATCTATTCATATGTCAAGATTAAATTGTGTCTCCTTGATCATCATGAATCTAGGGAAGATAGATTGAAACAAAATATGACCTTTGACCCTGTGCAGTAACCAGTTACACATTTGACTCTTATTTACATCATGAAGAACACCTTTTGACGATTTTATCTTATTCAAAGAAATGAAAATGTAATTGATAAATGATTATCATCATTACGATAATGATGATCATGATGATAATGATCATGATCATGAGCGCAATCATGACATCTTATTGAAAGAATGAGGGTTGATTTAGATAGCATATAGTCTCAGCTACAACATACTCAAAAATCAACAAAATCCAAGCAGAAATAACGGCGATATTGCTCGCAAAAGACAGGAATGTAGACTCCAGATTTGAGAAAAAGTCATCTCCCATAGGGATTACACGCAAAAAGTAATGGATTAAGTGAAAATAGGGTAATAATAAAGTAAAAAGGGTTGTTTATGACATTATTTGCGATTCTACGTGTTTAAATAATCAAAGGAGATGGTACAGTGAAGGTCAAAAGGAAAAAAAAGTGAAGAAAAAAAATGTTGGAGACACCCGGACTCGAACCAGGGATCTCGAGGTTAGAAGTCAAGTGCGTTACCGATGTACCAAAACATCTCCCATAGCGATTACACGTAAACGGGAAATGAAATTCTGAAATCCTACTTTGCAAGTGAAATATTAGCATGATCCCGGCATCTAATCGAAAAATAAAGGGCACATTTGTGATAGATTATTGTCTTAGCTACAACATATCCGAAGCTCAGCAAAAACGAAGCTAAAACAACGGAGATTTTGCTCGCGAAAGACAGGTGTGTAGAATCCAGTTTTGAGAAAAAGTCATGTCCCATAGAGAATACACGCAAAATGTGAAAAATTGACATGCCTCCTTTAATCGCAAAAATACACCATGATACTTTTGTCAAAAATAAAAATTGTGGATACTGCATTTGTAGAAAATTGTCTCAGCTAGAACATATAAAAATTTGTAAGAAAATCAATCAATATTTACAGGGATACAATCAATTTTCAAAAAATATGCTTACGTCATAATGTGCAAATTAAAATTTTGAGTTTGGAGGCCATTATGATGACGTCATGATTTAATTGAGGGTCAAATGAGACATGAAATCATATCTCCGACTCATAATCTATCTAAATATGAAAAAATATTGGGAGTTCCTATCTTTTCTGAAGAGTTACAATGAATTTTGTATAGGCATGATTTTGCCCATGTATGGTGGATAAAGATAGCGCAGAGCCGCGCGTACTGTCAACTTTGACGGACGCTCATTGCGTTATTAAAAGGTGAACAAGTTATCAAAATGCTTGGAAAAATGTACCAAATATGATGACAGAAAAAAATCGGCGATTCTATGTTGCAAAATGCCAGTACGCGCGAAAACGCGCGCGCATGCGCGTGTGCGTAATTTTTTTATCAAATGCTCTATATGGCCTGAAACGTATGCAAAAAAAATTTGGGATGATTTAGAGCATTTTAAATTTTTGCGCGCGCGTAAACGCGCGGATGAGCGCGCACGCGCGCATTTGCGCACGTTTATTGACCTGAAATTGACCGGACGGATATTGATCTTAATCGTGATAATTATGAATGAGAAATACTTTTCCATTATGAAGATATGATCATTAGTTGATTTTCACAAAATGGCGCCTGGATGACGTCACGATGATTTTGAGTCTTTGAAAAGTCACGCAGTTCTAAGTTAGACTAAGATCTATCATCATTGAAAGATTCATAACAATGGTTTCATTCAGTCTTGAGATATCCTGCGAACAAATTCGAGGAAGAATAATAATAATAATAAATAATAAATAATAACAATCTTGACGAAATCAATAGGTGATACGTAGACTTCGTTACGTATCACCTAACTAGACTTTAATTCGTCACTTTGACGAATTAGGTGATACGTGCTATTTTGTTATAATGAAAGTGTGCCGATGATGATCTAATGATAATGATCATAAATACGATAAAGACCATGACTAAGAGTGGTAAAGCGCCCCCTTCAGGTATTTGATAGAGATTTGTAGAATCCGGATTTCAGAAAAAGTCGCCAAACACGCAAACTAAGAAAATTCTGACATGTCGCCTTTAATTGAAATTTTCACTATGATGTTGTCATCGAAATGATAAATGATGTACATCATTCTGATAGATAATTTGCTTAGGTACGCCTTTTAAAAAATTTGGAGAACATAAAGCACAAATAAGATGGATAGTGCTCATAGATGAATGCCATGTAGATTCATGATGTGAACAAAATTCACCTTCCATAGACATAACACGCAAATTGAGAAAATTCTGACATGTGGCCTTTAATTGAATTTTGTACTATAATGACGTCAATAAAATAAAAAGCAGTGTGTACTGATCTTGTAGGCAATTTCCTAAGCTACAAGATACTACAATTTGGAAGAAAATCAGTCAATATTATGAGAAATACACTAAATTTTCAAAAAATATAATGACGTCATAATATGCAATTTTGTATTTTGACTTCCAAGGCCATTATGATGACGTCAAGATGTATTTAATGGCCAAATGAGCTATGAAATCATATCTCCGACTCATACTCTATCAAAATATGAAAAAAACTTGGCAGTCCTTATTCATCCCAATGGACTTTTTATACGCATGTTTTTGCCCATATATACTATGTAATACATGAGCTCCCGCACACAGATATTTATCTTGAACGGACGCTCATTCCGTTATTAATAGTGATAAAGAGATGAACATGGTATCAAAATGCTTGGAAAAATGTGCCAAACATGATGACAGAGAAAAGTTGGCGATTATATGTTGCAAAATGCCAGAACGCGCAAAAAACGCGCGCGCATGTGCGTTTGAGTGATTTTTTGTCAAATGCTCCATATGGCTTGAAACGTATGGGAAAAAAATTGGGAATGATTTGGAGCATTTTAAATTTTTGCGCGCACGTAAACACGCGCACGAACGCGTACGCGCGGATTTGCGCACGTTTTTTGATCTGAAATTGACCGGAAGGATATTGATCTTATTCATGATAAATATGAATGAAAAATTAGTTTCCATTGTGAAGATATGATCATAAGTTGATTTTCACAAAATGGCGCCTGGATGACGTCATGATAATTTTGTGTCTTTGAAAAGTCACGCAGTTCTAAGTTAGACTAAGATCTATCATCATGTCAAGTTTCATGATAATGGCTTTATTGAGTCTTGAGATATCCTGCGAACAAATTCGAGGAAGAATAAATAAATAAAAATCTTGACGAAATCAATAGGTGATACGTTGACTTCGTTACGTATCACCTAACTAGACTTTAATTCGTCACTTTGACGAATTAGGTGATACGTGCTATTTTGTTATCATGAAAGTGTGCCGATGATGATCTAATGATAATGATCATAAATACGATAAAGACCATCATTAAGAGTGGATTAGCGCCCCCTTCAGGTAATCGATAGAGATTTGTAGAATCAGTATTTCAGAAAAAGTCGGCTAACACGCTAACTAAGAAAATTCTGACATGTCGCCTTTAATTGAAATTTTCACTATGATGATGTCATCGAAATGATAAATGATGTACGTCAATATTGTAGATAATTTATTAGCTACGCCGTATCAGAATTTGGGAGAACATAGAGTACAAATAAGCTAGATAGTGCTCAAAGATCAATGTCATGAAGATTCATGATGTCAACGAATTTCACCTTCCTTAGGCTTAACACGCAAATTAAGAAAATTCTGAAATGTGGCCTTTAATTGAATTTTGTACCATAATGACGTCAATAAAATAAAAAGCAGTGTGTATTGATTATGTAGGCAATTTCCTAAGCTACAAGATACCGCAATTTGAAAGAAAATCAGTCAATATTAGGAGAAATACACTAAATTTTCAAAAAATATAATGACGTCATAATATGCAATTTTGTAGTTTGACTTCCAAGGCCATTATGATGACGTCAAAATGTATTTAATGGCCAAATAAGCTATGAAATCATATCTCCGACACATACTCTATCAAAATATGAAAAAAACTTGGCATTCCTTATTCATCCCAAAGGACTTTTTATAGGCATGTTTTTGCCCATATATACTATGTAATACATGAGCTCGGGCACACGGATATTTATCTTGAACGGACGCTCATTCCGTTATTAATAGTGATAAAGAGATGAACATGGTATCAAAATTCTTGGAAAATTGTGCCAAGCATGATGACAGAGAATGTTTGGCGATTATATATTGCAAAATGCCAGAACGCGCAAAAAACGCGGGCGCATGCGCGTTTGAGGGATTTTTTGTCAAATGCTCCATATGGCTTGAAACGTATGCAAAAAAAAATTGGGATGATTTGGAGCATTTTAAATTTTTGCGCGCACGTATACGCACGCAAAAACGCGTACGCGCGGATTTGCGCACGTTTTTTAATCTGAAATTGACCGGAAGGATATTGATCTTATTCATGATAAATATGAATGAAAAATTAGTTTCCGTTATGAAGATATGATCATAAGTTGATTTTCACAAAATGGCGCCTGGATGACGTCACGATCATTTTGTGTCTTTGAAAAGTCATGCAGTTCTAAGTTAGACTAAGATCTATCATCATTGAAAGTTTCATGACAATGGCTTTTGCCATTCTTGAGATATCCTGCGAACAAAATTTAGGAAGAATAATAATAATTTCTTCTATACAGACACAAAATAAATACTAGACTTTAATTCGTCACTTAGACGAATTAGGTGATACGTATGATAATGGTTTACATAACGAATAATGCATTACATGATATATTATTTTGCTTCTCCCATTCATATGCTTCTCCCATTATGATCTATTCATATGTCAAGATTAAATTGTGTCTCCTTGATCATCATAGATCTAGGGAAGATAGATTGAAACAATATATGACCTTTGACCCTGTGCAGTAACCAGTTACACATTTGACTCTAATTTACATCATGAAGAACACCTTTTGACGATTTTATCTTATTCAAAGAAATGAAAATGTAATTGATAAATGATTAGCATCATTATGATAATGATGATCGTGATGATCATGATCATGATCATGAGCGCGATCATGACATCTTATTGAAAAAATGAGGGTTGATTTAGATAGCATATAGTCTCAGCTACAACATACTCAAAAATCAACAAAATCCAAGCCGAAATAACGGCGATATTGCTCGCAAAAGACAGGAATGTAGACTCCAGATTTGAGAAAAAGTCATTTCCCATAGGGATTACACGCAAAAAGTAATGGATTAAGTGAAAATAGGGTAATAATAAAGTAAAAAGGGTTATTTATGACATTATTTGCGAATCTACGTGTTTAAATAATCAAAGGAGATGGTACAGTGAAGGTCAAAAGGAAAAAAAAGTGAAAAAAAAAGTGTTGGAGACACCCGGACTCGAACCAGGGATCTCGAGGTTGGAAGTCAAGTGCGTTACCGATGATACCAAAACATCTCCCATTGCGATTACACGTAAACAGGAAATGGAATTCAGAAATCCTACTTTGCAAGTGAAATATGAGCATGATCCCGGCATTTAATCGAAAAATAAAGTGCACACTTTTGATAGCTCATTGTCTCAGCTACAACATATCGAAATTTTAAAGAAAATTGATCAATATTTACAGAGATACAATAAATTTTACATAAATATGCTGACGTCATAATATGCAAATTCGTATTTTGAGTTCCAAGGCCATTGTGATGATGTCACGATACACTTAATGGCCAAATGAGACATGGAATCATATTTCCGACTCATACTCTATCTTAATATGAAAAAAAATTGAGGATCCCGGTGCATTCCAAAGAGCTATAACGGATTTTGTATAGGCATGTTTTTGCCCATATATGCTATGTATTAAAAGACCTTGCGCGCACTGACATTTATCTTGAATTTACGCTCATCTTGTTAATAATGGTCATAAAGAGATAAACATGGAATCAAATTCCTTGAAAAAATATGAGAAATATCATGAAAGAAAAAAAAATGGCGATTCTATGTTTTTTAATGGTGTTACGCGCGAAAACGCGCGCGCATGCTCGTACGCGCGATTTTTTATAAAATGCTTAAAATGACCTGAAACGTATGCAAAATAAATTTGAGACGATTTTGAGCATTTAAAATTTTTGCGCGCGCATTGACGCGCGGACGTACGCGCACGTGCGCGTTTTTGACCTGAAATTAACCGGACTGATATTAACCTTAATCATGATAAATATGAATGAGAAATACCTTTTGGTTATGAAGATATGATCATGAGTTGATTTTCAGAAAATTTCACAAAATGGCGCCTAGATGACGTCATCAGTCAAGGTCAAGGTTGAAAACCTTACCGTGTCTTGTCCATATGCCTATACATATGTGTGTCAAATATCAAAGCATTTGATTGAACCATTTCAAAGTTATCTTGCTAACAAAAAAGTGGCAAGAATTAAGAAAAATAAATAAATAATAAATAATAAATAAATAAATAAAGGCAATTTTAACAAAAATATAAGGTGGTCTGTATTAGATACAGCCCACCTGATAAAGAAAATCTTGACGAAATCAATAGGTGATACGTAGACTTCGTTACGTATCACCTAATGATACGTATACTTTGTACGCATCACCTAATGATTCCTTCAAAATTTGCAATTTCAACTTTCGATTGAAAATTTCGACATGATCCCAACATCTGATCGAAAAACAAAGTACACCGTTTTTATAGCCCATGGTCTCAGCTATAACATACCCAAATTTGGGAGAAAACAAAGCACAAATGAGCGAGATAGTGCTGAAAGATGGATGCGATGTAGATTCATAGTGTGGACAAAATTCACCCTCCATAGACATAACACGCAAATGACGAAAATTCTGACATGTGGCCTTTAATTGAATTTTTGACTATGATGACATCATTTAAATGAAAATTGGTGTGGACTGATCTCGAAGACGATTGCCTCGGCTACAACATATTAAAATCTAGAAGAGAATCGATGAATATTAAGAGAAATACACTAAATTGTCCATAAACATGATGACGTCATAATATGCATTTTTGTATTTTTGACTTCCAAGGCCATTATGATGACGTCAAGATGTACTTAATGGCCAAATGAGATATGAAATCATACCTTCGACTCATACTCTATCTAAATATGGAAAAAAAATTGGCAGTCCTTATTCATATCAATGGACTTTTTATGGGCATGTTTTTGCCCATATACACTATGTAATACAAAAATCGCGCGTGCGGACGGTTATCTTGAACGGACGCTCATTCCGTTATTAATAGTGATAAAGAGATAAACTTGGTATCAAATTGTTCGGAAAATTATGAGGAATATCCTGTCAAAAGTTTTTGCGGAGGAATTAGTTTTCGTTCGGCCGTGACGAACGAAAACGCGCAAAAATGCGTGTTTTGCGCGATTTGTTATGAATGCTTATAATGGCCTGAAACGTATGCAAAAAAAAATTAAGACGATTTTGAGCAATTTTAAATTTTACGCGCGCATTAACGCGCGCACCTACGCGTACGCGCATTTTTGCGCGCATTTATTGACCTGAAATTGACCCGACAAATATTGACCTTGATCATGACAAATATGAATGAAAAATGACTTTCCGTTATGAAGATATGATCATAAGTTGATTTTCACAAAATGGCGCTCAGATGACGTCACGATAATTTTGAGTCACTGAAAAGTCACACAGTTCTAAGTTAGACTAAGATCTATCAACAGTGAAAGATTCATGACAATAGCTTTATTCAGTCTTGAGATATCCTGCGAACAAATTCGAGGAAGAATAATAAATAAATAAAGAAAATCTTGACGAAATCAATAGGTGATACGTAGACTTCGTTACGTATCACCTAATGATACGTATACTTTGTACGCATCACCTAATGATTCCTTCAAAATTTGCAATTTCAACTTTCGATTGAAAATTTCGACATGATCCCAACATCTGATCGAAAAACAAAGTACACCGTTTTTATAGCCCATGGTCTCAGCTATAACATACCCAAATTTGGGAGAAAACAAAGCACAAATGAGCGAGATAGTGCTGAAAGATGGATGCGATGTAGATTCATAGTGTGGACAAAATTCACCCTCCATAGACATAACACGCAAATGACGAAAATTCTGACATGTGGCCTTTAATTGAATTTTTGACTATGATGACATCATTTAAATGAAAATTGGTGTGGACTGATCTCGAAGACGATTGCCTCGGCTACAACATATTAAAATCTAGAAGAGAATCGATGAATATTAAGAGAAATACACTAAATTGTCCATAAACATGATGACGTCATAATATGCATTTTTGTATTTTTGACTTCCAAGGCCATTATGATGACGTCAAGATGTACTTAATGGCCAAATGAGATATGAAATCATACCTTCGACTCATACTCTATCTAAATATGGAAAAAAAATTGGCAGTCCTTATTCATATCAATGGACTTTTTATGGGCATGTTTTTGCCCATATACACTATGTAATACAAAAATCGCGCGTGCGGACGGTTATCTTGAACGGACGCTCATTCCGTTATTAATAGTGATAAAGAGATAAACTTGGTATCAAATTGTTCGGAAAATTATGAGGAATATCCTGTCAAAAGTTTTTGCGGAGAAATTAGTTTTCGTTCGGCCGTGACGAACGAAAACGCGCAAAAATGCGTGTTTTGCGCGATTTGTTATGAATGCTTATAATGGCCTGAAACGTATGCAAAAAAAAATTAAGACGATTTTGAGCAATTTTAAATTTTACGCGCGCATTAACGCGCGCACCTACGCGTACGCGCATTTTTGCGCGCATTTATTGACCTGAAATTGACCCGACAAATATTGACCTTGATCATGACAAATATGAATGAAAAATGACTTTCCGTTATGAAGATATGATCATAAGTTGATTTTCACAAAATGGCGCTCAGATGACGTCACGATAATTTTGAGTCACTGAAAAGTCACACAGTTCTAAGTTAGACTAAGATCTATCAACAGTGAAAGATTCATGACAATAGCTTTATTCAGTCTTGAGATATCCTGCGAACAAATTCGAGGAAGAATAATAAATAAACTAGACATATAATACTTGTTTGGAACAAGTATAGGTGGGCTGGTCAACTAAAATTTGAGACAAAATAGAGCAAAAATAAGCGACATACTGCTTACAAATTCTTAAAAAACAATATCATGTAGATTCATAACGTGAACTAAATTCAACTTCTATAGGCATAACACGCAAATTATGAAGTTTTTTACATGAGGCCTTTAATCAAAATTTTCACTATGATGACGTCATCAAAATGAAAAGAGGTTATTACTGCGCTTGTAGAAAATTGTCT
Source organism: Strongylocentrotus droebachiensis (assembly GCA_035222895.1). NCBI lineage: Eukaryota > Metazoa > Echinodermata > Echinoidea > Camarodonta > Strongylocentrotidae > Strongylocentrotus > Strongylocentrotus droebachiensis. Next base: position 287,819 of record JAVYIG010000466.1, on the reverse strand, counting down.
TAGCTACAACATATCGAAATTTTAAAGAAAATTGATCAATATTTACAGAGATACAATAAATTTTACATAAATATGCTGACGTCATAATATGCAAATTCGTATTTTGAGTTCCAAGGCCATTGTGATGATGTCACGATACACTTAATGGCCAAATGAGACATGGAATCATATTTCCGACTCATACTCTATCTTAATATGAAAAAAAATTGAGGATCCCGGTGCATTCCAAAGAGCTATAACGGATTTTGTATAGGCATGTTTTTGCCCATATATGCTATGTATTAAAAGACCTTGCGCGCACTGACATTTATCTTGAATTTACGCTCATCTTGTTAATAATGGTCATAAAGAGATAAACATGGAATCAAATTCCTTGAAAAAATATGAGAAATATCATGAAAGAAAAAAAAATGGCGATTCTATGTTTTTTAATGGTGTTACGCGCGAAAACGCGCGCGCATGCTCGTACGCGCGATTTTTTATAAAATGCTTAAAATGACCTGAAACGTATGCAAAATAAATTTGAGACGATTTTGAGCATTTAAAATTTTTGCGCGCGCATTGACGCGCGGACGTACGCGCACGTGCGCGTTTTTGACCTGAAATTAACCGGACTGATATTAACCTTAATCATGATAAATATGAATGAGAAATACCTTTTGGTTATGAAGATATGATCATGAGTTGATTTTCAGAAAATTTCACAAAATGGCGCCTAGATGACGTCATCAGTCAAGGTCAAGGTTGAAAACCTTACCGTGTCTTGTCCATATGCCTATACATATGTGTGTCAAATATCAAAGCATTTGATTGAACCATTTCAAAGTTATCTTGCTAACAAAAAAGTGGCAAGAATTAAGAAAAATAAATAAATAATAAATAACTAGACATAATACTTGTTAGGAACAAGTATAGGTGGGCTGGTCAACTTAAATTTGAAAACAAAATAGAGCAAAATTAAGCGAGATACTGCTTGAAAATTCTTAAAAAACACTATCATGTAGATTCATTACGTGAACGAAATTCACCTTCTATAGTCATAACACGCAAATTATGAAATTTTTGACATGAGGCCTTCAATCAAAATTTTCACTCTCATGACGTCATCAAAATGAAAAAGGGTTATTATTGAACTTGTAGAGAATTATCTTAGCTACAACATATTGAAATTTTGAAGAAAATCAATCAATATATACAGAGATACAATCAATTTTCCATAAATATGCTGACGTCATAATATGCAAATTCGTATTTTGAGTTCCAAGGCCATTAAGATGATGTCACGATACACTTCATGGCCAAATGAGACATGAAATCATATTTCTGACGTATACTCTTTTCAAATATTAAAACAGAATTGGGGTCCAGGTGCATCCCAAAGAGCTATAATGGATTGTGTATAGGCATTTTTTTGCCCATGTATGTTATGTATTACAAGAGCTCGCGCGCACTGACATTTATCTTTAATTTACGCTCATCTTGTTAATAATGGTCATAAAGAGATAAACATGGTATCAAATTCCTTGAAAAAATATGAGAAATATCATGAAAGAAAAAAAAATGGCGATTCTATGTTTTGTAGTGGTGTTACGCGCGAAAACGCGCGCGCATGCTCGTACGCGCGATTTTTTATAAAATGCTTAATATGACCTGAAACGTATGCAAAATAAATTTGAGACGATTTTGAGCATTTAAAAATTTTGCGCGCGCACTGACGCGCGGACGTACGCGCACGCGCGCGTTTTTTGACCTGAAATTAACCGGATTGATATTAACCTTAATCATGATAAATATGAATGAAAAATACCTTTTGGTTATGAAGATATGATCATGAGATGATTTTCAGAAAATTTCACAAAATGGCGCCTAGATGACGTCATCAGTCAAGGTCAAGGTTGAAAACCTTACCGTGTCTTGTCCATATGCCTATACATATGTGTGTCAAATATCAAAGCATTTGATCGAACCATTTCAAAGTTATCTTGCTAACAAAAAAGTGGCAAGAATTAAGAAAAATAAATAAATAATAAATAATAAATAAATAAATAAAGGCAATTTTAACAAAAATATAAGGTGGTCTGTATTAGATACAGCCCACCTGATAAATAAATAAATAAAGGCAATTTTAACAAAAATATAAGGTGGTCTGTATTAGATACAGCCCACCTGATAAAGAAAATCTTGACGAAATCAATAGGTGATACGTAGACTTCGTTACGTATCACCTAATGATACGTATACTTTGTACGCATCACCTAATGATTCCTTCAAAATTTGCAATTTCAACTTTCGATTGAAAATTTCGACATGATCCCAACATCTGATCGAAAAACAAAGTACACCGTTTTTATAGCCCATGGTCTCAGCTATAACATACCCAAATTTGGGAGAAAACAAAGCACAAATGAGCGAGATAGTGCTGAAAGATGGATGCGATGTAGATTCATAGTGTGGACAAAATTCACCCTCCATAGACATAACACGCAAATGACGAAAATTCTGACATGTGGCCTTTAATTGAATTTTTGACTATGATGACATCATTTAAATGAAAATTGGTGTGGACTGATCTCGAAGACGATTGCCTCGGCTACAACATATTAAAATCTAGAAGAGAATCGATGAATATTAAGAGAAATACACTAAATTGTCCATAAACATGATGACGTCATAATATGCATTTTTGTATTTTTGACTTCCAAGGCCATTATGATGACGTCAAGATGTACTTAATGGCCAAATGAGATATGAAATCATACCTTCGACTCATACTCTATCTAAATATGGAAAAAAAATTGGCAGTCCTTATTCATATCAATGGACTTTTTATGGGCATGTTTTTGCCCATATACACTATGTAATACAAAAATCGCGCGTGCGGACGGTTATCTTGAACGGACGCTCATTCCGTTATTAATAGTGATAAAGAGATAAACTTGGTATCAAATTGTTCGGAAAATTATGAGGAATATCCTGTCAAAAGTTTTTGCGGAGGAATTAGTTTTCGTTCGGCCGTGACGAACGAAAACGCGCAAAAATGCGTGTTTTGCGCGATTTGTTATGAATGCTTATAATGGCCTGAAACGTATGCAAAAAAAAATTAAGACGATTTTGAGCAATTTTAAATTTTACGCGCGCATTAACGCGCGCACCTACGCGTACGCGCATTTTTGCGCGCATTTATTGACCTGAAATTGACCCGACAAATATTGACCTTGATCATGACAAATATGAATGAAAAATGACTTTCCGTTATGAAGATATGATCATAAGTTGATTTTCACAAAATGGCGCTCAGATGACGTCACGATAATTTTGAGTCACTGAAAAGTCACACAGTTCTAAGTTAGACTAAGATCTATCAACAGTGAAAGATTCATGACAATAGCTTTATTCAGTCTTGAGATATCCTGCGAACAAATTCGAGGAAGAATAATAAATAAATAAAGAAAATCTTGACGAAATCAATAGGTGATACGTAGACTTCGTTACGTATCACCTAATGATACGTATACTTTGTACGCATCACCTAATGATTCCTTCAAAATTTGCAATTTCAACTTTCGATTGAAAATTTCGACATGATCCCAACATCTGATCGAAAAACAAAGTACACCGTTTTTATAGCCCATGGTCTCAGCTATAACATACCCAAATTTGGGAGAAAACAAAGCACAAATGAGCGAGATAGTGCTGAAAGATGGATGCGATGTAGATTCATAGTGTGGACAAAATTCACCCTCCATAGACATAACACGCAAATGACGAAAATTCTGACATGTGGCCTTTAATTGAATTTTTGACTATGATGACATCATTTAAATGAAAATTGGTGTGGACTGATCTCGAAGACGATTGCCTCGGCTACAACATATTAAAATCTAGAAGAGAATCGATGAATATTAAGAGAAATACACTAAATTGTCCATAAACATGATGACGTCATAATATGCATTTTTGTATTTTTGACTTCCAAGGCCATTATGATGACGTCAAGATGTACTTAATGGCCAAATGAGATATGAAATCATACCTTCGACTCATACTCTATCTAAATATGGAAAAAAAATTGGCAGTCCTTATTCATATCAATGGACTTTTTATGGGCATGTTTTTGCCCATATACACTATGTAATACAAAAATCGCGCGTGCGGACGGTTATCTTGAACGGACGCTCATTCCGTTATTAATAGTGATAAAGAGATAAACTTGGTATCAAATTGTTCGGAAAATTATGAGGAATATCCTGTCAAAAGTTTTTGCGGAGGAATTAGTTTTCGTTCGGCCGTGACGAACGAAAACGCGCAAAAATGCGTGTTTTGCGCGATTTGTTATGAATGCTTATAATGGCCTGAAACGTATGCAAAAAAAAATTAAGACGATTTTGAGCAATTTTAAATTTTACGCGCGCATTAACGCGCGCACCTACGCGTACGCGCATTTTTGCGCGCATTTATTGACCTGAAATTGACCCGACAAATATTGACCTTGATCATGACAAATATGAATGAAAAATGACTTTCCGTTATGAAGATATGATCATAAGTTGATTTTCACAAAATGGCGCTCAGATGACGTCACGATAATTTTGAGTCACTGAAAAGTCACACAGTTCTAAGTTAGACTAAGATCTATCAACAGTGAAAGATTCATGACAATAGCTTTATTCAGTCTTGAGATATCCTGCGAACAAATTCGAGGAAGAATAATAAATAAACTAGACATATAATACTTGTTTGGAACAAGTATAGGTGGGCTGGTCAACTAAAATTTGAGACAAAATAGAGCAAAAATAAGCGACATACTGCTTACAAATTCTTAAAAAACAATATCATGTAGATTCATAACGTGAACTAAATTCAACTTCTATAGGCATAACACGCAAATTATGAAGTTTTTTACATGAGGCCTTTAATCAAAATTTTCACTATGATGACGTCATCAAAATGAAAAGAGGTTATTACTGCGCTTGTAGAAAATTGTCTTAGCTACAACATATCGAAATTTTAAAGAAAATTGATCAATATTTACAGAGATACAATAAATTTTACATAAATATGCTGACGTCATAATATGCAAATTCGTATTTTGAGTTCCAAGGCCATTGTGATGATGTCACGATACACTTAATGGCCAAATGAGACATGGAATCATATTTCCGACTCATACTCTATCTTAATATGAAAAAAAATTGAGGATCCCGGTGCATTCCAAAGAGCTATAACGGATTTTGTATAGGCATGTTTTTGCCCATATATGCTATGTATTAAAAGACCTTGCGCGCACTGACATTTATCTTGAATTTACGCTCATCTTGTTAATAATGGTCATAAAGAGATAAACATGGAATCAAATTCCTTGAAAAAATATGAGAAATATCATGAAAGAAAAAAAAATGGCGATTCTATGTTTTTTAATGGTGTTACGCGCGAAAACGCGCGCGCATGCTCGTACGCGCGATTTTTTATAAAATGCTTAAAATGACCTGAAACGTATGCAAAATAAATTTGAGACGATTTTGAGCATTTAAAATTTTTGCGCGCGCATTGACGCGCGGACGTACGCGCACGTGCGCGTTTTTGACCTGAAATTAACCGGACTGATATTAACCTTAATCATGATAAATATGAATGAGAAATACCTTTTGGTTATGAAGATATGATCATGAGTTGATTTTCAGAAAATTTCACAAAATGGCGCCTAGATGACGTCATCAGTCAAGGTCAAGGTTGAAAACCTTACCGTGTCTTGTCCATATGCCTATACATATGTGTGTCAAATATCAAAGCATTTGATTGAACCATTTCAAAGTTATCTTGCTAACAAAAAAGTGGCAAGAATTAAGAAAAATAAATAAATAATAAATAATAAATAAATAAATAAAGGCAATTTTAACAAAAATATAAGGTGGTCTGTATTAGATACAGCCCACCTGATAAAGAAAATCTTGACGAAATCAATAGGTGATACGTAGACTTCGTTACGTATCACCTAATGATACGTATACTTTGTACGCATCACCTAATGATTCCTTCAAAATTTGCAATTTCAACTTTCGATTGAAAATTTCGACATGATCCCAACATCTGATCGAAAAACAAAGTACACCGTTTTTATAGCCCATGGTCTCAGCTATAACATACCCAAATTTGGGAGAAAACAAAGCACAAATGAGCGAGATAGTGCTGAAAGATGGATGCGATGTAGATTCATAGTGTGGACAAAATTCACCCTCCATAGACATAACACGCAAATGACGAAAATTCTGACATGTGGCCTTTAATTGAATTTTTGACTATGATGACATCATTTAAATGAAAATTGGTGTGGACTGATCTCGAAGACGATTGCCTCGGCTACAACATATTAAAATCTAGAAGAGAATCGATGAATATTAAGAGAAATACACTAAATTGTCCATAAACATGATGACGTCATAATATGCATTTTTGTATTTTTGACTTCCAAGGCCATTATGATGACGTCAAGATGTACTTAATGGCCAAATGAGATATGAAATCATACCTTCGACTCATACTCTATCTAAATATGGAAAAAAAATTGGCAGTCCTTATTCATATCAATGGACTTTTTATGGGCATGTTTTTGCCCATATACACTATGTAATACAAAAATCGCGCGTGCGGACGGTTATCTTGAACGGACGCTCATTCCGTTATTAATAGTGATAAAGAGATAAACTTGGTATCAAATTGTTCGGAAAATTATGAGGAATATCCTGTCAAAAGTTTTTGCGGAGGAATTAGTTTTCGTTCGGCCGTGACGAACGAAAACGCGCAAAAATGCGTGTTTTGCGCGATTTGTTATGAATGCTTATAATGGCCTGAAACGTATGCAAAAAAAAATTAAGACGATTTTGAGCAATTTTAAATTTTACGCGCGCATTAACGCGCGCACCTACGCGTACGCGCATTTTTGCGCGCATTTATTGACCTGAAATTGACCCGACAAATATTGACCTTGATCATGACAAATATGAATGAAAAATGACTTTCCGTTATGAAGATATGATCATAAGTTGATTTTCACAAAATGGCGCTCAGATGACGTCACGATAATTTTGAGTCACTGAAAAGTCACACAGTTCTAAGTTAGACTAAGATCTATCAACAGTGAAAGATTCATGACAATAGCTTTATTCAGTCTTGAGATATCCTGCGAACAAATTCGAGGAAGAATAATAAATAAATAAAGAAAATCTTGACGAAATCAATAGGTGATACGTAGACTTCGTTACGTATCACCTAATGATACGTATACTTTGTACGCATCACCTAATGATTCCTTCAAAATTTGCAATTTCAACTTTCGATTGAAAATTTCGACATGATCCCAACATCTGATCGAAAAACAAAGTACACCGTTTTTATAGCCCATGGTCTCAGCTATAACATACCCAAATTTGGGAGAAAACAAAGCACAAATGAGCGAGATAGTGCTGAAAGATGGATGCGATGTAGATTCATAGTGTGGACAAAATTCACCCTCCATAGACATAACACGCAAATGACGAAAATTCTGACATGTGGCCTTTAATTGAATTTTTGACTATGATGACATCATTTAAATGAAAATTGGTGTGGACTGATCTCGAAGACGATTGCCTCGGCTACAACATATTAAAATCTAGAAGAGAATCGATGAATATTAAGAGAAATACACTAAATTGTCCATAAACATGATGACGTCATAATATGCATTTTTGTATTTTTGACTTCCAAGGCCATTATGATGACGTCAAGATGTACTTAATGGCCAAATGAGATATGAAATCATACCTTCGACTCATACTCTATCTAAATATGGAAAAAAAATTGGCAGTCCTTATTCATATCAATGGACTTTTTATGGGCATGTTTTTGCCCATATACGCTATGTAATACAAAAATCGCGCGTGCGGACGGTTATCTTGAACGGACGCTCATTCCGTTATTAATAGTGATAAAGAGATAAACTTGGTATCAAATTGTTCGGAAAATTATGAGGAATATCCTGTCAAAAGTTTTTGCGGAGGAATTAGTTTTCGTTCGGCCGTGACGAACGAAAACGCGCAAAAATGCGTGTTTTGCGCGATTTGTTATGAATGCTTATAATGGCCTGAAACGTATGCAAAAAAAAATTAAGACGATTTTGAGCAATTTTAAATTTTACGCGCGCATTAACGCGCGCACCTACGCGTACGCGCATTTTTGCGCGCATTTATTGACCTGAAATTGACCCGACAAATATTGACCTTGATCATGACAAATATGAATGAAAAATGACTTTCCGTTATGAAGATATGATCATAAGTTGATTTTCACAAAATGGCGCTCAGATGACGTCACGATAATTTTGAGTCACTGAAAAGTCACACAGTTCTAAGTTAGACTAAGATCTATCAACAGTGAAAGATTCATGACAATAGCTTTATTCAGTCTTGAGATATCCTGCGAACAAATTCGAGGAAGAATAATAAATAAATAAAGAAAATCTTGACGAAATCAATAGGTGATACGTAGACTTCGTTACGTATCACCTAATGATACGTATACTTTGTACGCATCACCTAATGATTCCTTCAAAATTTGCAATTTCAACTTTCGATTGAAAATTTCGACATGATCCCAACATCTGATCGAAAAACAAAGTACACCGTTTTTATAGCCCATGGTCTCAGCTATAACATACCCAAATTTGGGAGAAAACAAAGCACAAATGAGCGAGATAGTGCTGAAAGATGGATGCGATGTAGATTCATAGTGTGGACAAAATTCACCCTCCATAGACATAACACGCAAATGACGAAAATTCTGACATGTGGCCTTTAATTGAATTTTTGACTATGATGACATCATTTAAATGAAAATTGGTGTGGACTGATCTCGAAGACGATTGCCTCGGCTACAACATATTAAAATCTAGAAGAGAATCGATGAATATTAAGAGAAATACACTAAATTGTCCATAAACATGATGACGTCATAATATGCATTTTTGTATTTTTGACTTCCAAGGCCATTATGATGACGTCAAGATGTACTTAATGGCCAAATGAGATATGAAATCATACCTTCGACTCATACTCTATCTAAATATGGAAAAAAAATTGGCAGTCCTTATTCATATCAATGGACTTTTTATGGGCATGTTTTTGCCCATATACGCTATGTAATACAAAAATCGCGCGTGCGGACGGTTATCTTGAACGGACGCTCATTCCGTTATTAATAGTGATAAAGAGATAAACTTGGTATCAAATTGTTCGGAAAATTATGAGGAATATCCTGTCAAAAGTTTTTGCGGAGGAATTAGTTTTCGTTCGGCCGTGACGAACGAAAACGCGCAAAAATGCGTGTTTTGCGCGATTTGTTATGAATGCTTATAATGGCCTGAAACGTATGCAAAAAAAAATTAAGACGATTTTGAGCAATTTTAAATTTTACGCGCGCATTAACGCGCGCACCTACGCGTACGCGCATTTTTGCGCGCATTTATTGACCTGAAATTGACCCGACAAATATTGACCTTGATCATGACAAATATGAATGAAAAATGACTTTCCGTTATGAAGATATGATCATAAGTTGATTTTCACAAAATGGCGCTCAGATGACGTCACGATAATTTTGAGTCACTGAAAAGTCACACAGTTCTAAGTTAGACTAAGATCTATCAACAGTGAAAGATTCATGACAATAGCTTTATTCAGTCTTGAGATATCCTGCGAACAAATTCGAGGAAGAATAATAAATAAACTAGACATATAATACTTGTTTGGAACAAGTATAGGTGGGCTGGTCAACTAAAATTTGAGACAAAATAGAGCAAAAATAAGCGACATACTGCTTACAAATTCTTAAAAAACAATATCATGTAGATTCATAACGTGAACTAAATTCAACTTCTATAGGCATAACACGCAAATTATGAAGTTTTTTACATGAGGCCTTTAATCAAAATTTTCACTATGATGACGTCATCAAAATGAAAAGAGGTTATTACTGCGCTTGTAGAAAATTGTCTTAGCTACAACATATCGAAATTTTAAAGAAAATTGATCAATATTTACAGAGATACAATAAATTTTACATAAATATGCTGACGTCATAATATGCAAATTCGTATTTTGAGTTCCAAGGCCATTGTGATGATGTCACGATACACTTAATGGCCAAATGAGACATGGAATCATATTTCCGACTCATACTCTATCTTAATATGAAAAAAAATTGAGGATCCCGGTGCATTCCAAAGAGCTATAACGGATTTTGTATAGGCATGTTTTTGCCCATATATGCTATGTATTAAAAGACCTTGCGCGCACTGACATTTATCTTGAATTTACGCTCATCTTGTTAATAATGGTCATAAAGAGATAAACATGGAATCAAATTCCTTGAAAAAATATGAGAAATATCATGAAAGAAAAAAAAATGGCGATTCTATGTTTTTTAATGGTGTTACGCGCGAAAACGCGCGCGCATGCTCGTACGCGCGATTTTTTATAAAATGCTTAAAATGACCTGAAACGTATGCAAAATAAATTTGAGACGATTTTGAGCATTTAAAATTTTTGCGCGCGCATTGACGCGCGGACGTACGCGCACGTGCGCGTTTTTGACCTGAAATTAACCGGACTGATATTAACCTTAATCATGATAAATATGAATGAGAAATACCTTTTGGTTATGAAGATATGATCATGAGTTGATTTTCAGAAAATTTCACAAAATGGCGCCTAGATGACGTCATCAGTCAAGGTCAAGGTTGAAAACCTTACCGTGTCTTGTCCATATGCCTATACATATGTGTGTCAAATATCAAAGCATTTGATTGAACCATTTCAAAGTTATCTTGCTAACAAAAAAGTGGCAAGAATTAAGAAAAATAAATAAATAATAAATAATAAATAAATAAATAAAGGCAATTTTAACAAAAATATAAGGTGGTCTGTATTAGATACAGCCCACCTGATAAAGAAAATCTTGACGAAATCAATAGGTGATACGTAGACTTCGTTACGTATCACCTAATGATACGTATACTTTGTACGCATCACCTAATGATTCCTTCAAAATTTGCAATTTCAACTTTCGATTGAAAATTTCGACATGATCCCAACATCTGATCGAAAAACAAAGTACACCGTTTTTATAGCCCATGGTCTCAGCTATAACATACCCAAATTTGGGAGAAAACAAAGCACAAATGAGCGAGATAGTGCTGAAAGATGGATGCGATGTAGATTCATAGTGTGGACAAAATTCACCCTCCATAGACATAACACGCAAATGACGAAAATTCTGACATGTGGCCTTTAATTGAATTTTTGACTATGATGACATCATTTAAATGAAAATTGGTGTGGACTGATCTCGAAGACGATTGCCTCGGCTACAACATATTAAAATCTAGAAGAGAATCGATGAATATTAAGAGAAATACACTAAATTGTCCATAAACATGATGACGTCATAATATGCATTTTTGTATTTTTGACTTCCAAGGCCATTATGATGACGTCAAGATGTACTTAATGGCCAAATGAGATATGAAATCATACCTTCGACTCATACTCTATCTAAATATGGAAAAAAAATTGGCAGTCCTTATTCATATCAATGGACTTTTTATGGGCATGTTTTTGCCCATATACACTATGTAATACAAAAATCGCGCGTGCGGACGGTTATCTTGAACGGACGCTCATTCCGTTATTAATAGTGATAAAGAGATAAACTTGGTATCAAATTGTTCGGAAAATTATGAGGAATATCCTGTCAAAAGTTTTTGCGGAGGAATTAGTTTTCGTTCGGCCGTGACGAACGAAAACGCGCAAAAATGCGTGTTTTGCGCGATTTGTTATGAATGCTTATAATGGCCTGAAACGTATGCAAAAAAAAATTAAGACGATTTTGAGCAATTTTAAATTTTACGCGCGCATTAACGCGCGCACCTACGCGTACGCGCATTTTTGCGCGCATTTATTGACCTGAAATTGACCCGACAAATATTGACCTTGATCATGACAAATATGAATGAAAAATGACTTTCCGTTATGAAGATATGATCATAAGTTGATTTTCACAAAATGGCGCTCAGATGACGTCACGATAATTTTGAGTCACTGAAAAGTCACACAGTTCTAAGTTAGACTAAGATCTATCAACAGTGAAAGATTCATGACAATAGCTTTATTCAGTCTTGAGATATCCTGCGAACAAATTCGAGGAAGAATAATAAATAAATAAAGAAAATCTTGACGAAATCAATAGGTGATACGTAGACTTCGTTACGTATCACCTAATGATACGTATACTTTGTACGCATCACCTAATGATTCCTTCAAAATTTGCAATTTCAACTTTCGATTGAAAATTTCGACATGATCCCAACATCTGATCGAAAAACAAAGTACACCGTTTTTATAGCCCATGGTCTCAGCTATAACATACCCAAATTTGGGAGAAAACAAAGCACAAATGAGCGAGATAGTGCTGAAAGATGGATGCGATGTAGATTCATAGTGTGGACAAAATTCACCCTCCATAGACATAACACGCAAATGACGAAAATTCTGACATGTGGCCTTTAATTGAATTTTTGACTATGATGACATCATTTAAATGAAAATTGGTGTGGACTGATCTCGAAGACGATTGCCTCGGCTACAACATATTAAAATCTAGAAGAGAATCGATGAATATTAAGAGAAATACACTAAATTGTCCATAAACATGATGACGTCATAATATGCATTTTTGTATTTTTGACTTCCAAGGCCATTATGATGACGTCAAGATGTACTTAATGGCCAAATGAGATATGAAATCATACCTTCGACTCATACTCTATCTAAATATGGAAAAAAAATTGGCAGTCCTTATTCATATCAATGGACTTTTTATGGGCATGTTTTTGCCCATATACGCTATGTAATACAAAAATCGCGCGTGCGGACGGTTATCTTGAACGGACGCTCATTCCGTTATTAATAGTGATAAAGAGATAAACTTGGTATCAAATTGTTCGGAAAATTATGAGGAATATCCTGTCAAAAGTTTTTGCGGAGGAATTAGTTTTCGTTCGGCCGTGACGAACGAAAACGCGCAAAAATGCGTGTTTTGCGCGATTTGTTATGAATGCTTATAATGGCCTGAAACGTATGCAAAAAAAAATTAAGACGATTTTGAGCAATTTTAAATTTTACGCGCGCATTAACGCGCGCACCTACGCGTACGCGCATTTTTGCGCGCATTTATTGACCTGAAATTGACCCGACAAATATTGACCTTGATCATGACAAATATGAATGAAAAATGACTTTCCGTTATGAAGATATGATCATAAGTTGATTTTCACAAAATGGCGCTCAGATGACGTCACGATAATTTTGAGTCACTGAAAAGTCACACAGTTCTAAGTTAGACTAAGATCTATCAACAGTGAAAGATTCATGACAATAGCTTTATTCAGTCTTGAGATATCCTGCGAACAAATTCGAGGAAGAATAATAAATAAATAAAGAAAATCTTGACGAAATCAATAGGTGATACGTAGACTTCGTTACGTATCACCTAATGATACGTATACTTTGTACGCATCACCTAATGATTCCTTCAAAATTTGCAATTTCAACTTTCGATTGAAAATTTCGACATGATCCCAACATCTGATCGAAAAACAAAGTACACCGTTTTTATAGCCCATGGTCTCAGCTATAACATACCCAAATTTGGGAGAAAACAAAGCACAAATGAGCGAGATAGTGCTGAAAGATGGATGCGATGTAGATTCATAGTGTGGACAAAATTCACCCTCCATAGACATAACACGCAAATGACGAAAATTCTGACATGTGGCCTTTAATTGAATTTTTGACTATGATGACATCATTTAAATGAAAATTGGTGTGGACTGATCTCGAAGACGATTGCCTCGGCTACAACATATTAAAATCTAGAAGAGAATCGATGAATATTAAGAGAAATACACTAAATTGTCCATAAACATGATGACGTCATAATATGCATTTTTGTATTTTTGACTTCCAAGGCCATTATGATGACGTCAAGATGTACTTAATGGCCAAATGAGATATGAAATCATACCTTCGACTCATACTCTATCTAAATATGGAAAAAAAATTGGCAGTCCTTATTCATATCAATGGACTTTTTATGGGCATGTTTTTGCCCATATACGCTATGTAATACAAAAATCGCGCGTGCGGACGGTTATCTTGAACGGACGCTCATTCCGTTATTAATAGTGATAAAGAGATAAACTTGGTATCAAATTGTTCGGAAAATTATGAGGAATATCCTGTCAAAAGTTTTTGCGGAGGAATTAGTTTTCGTTCGGCCGTGACGAACGAAAACGCGCAAAAATGCGTGTTTTGCGCGATTTGTTATGAATGCTTATAATGGCCTGAAACGTATGCAAAAAAAAATTAAGACGATTTTGAGCAATTTTAAATTTTACGCGCGCATTAACGCGCGCACCTACGCGTACGCGCATTTTTGCGCGCATTTATTGACCTGAAATTGACCCGACAAATATTGACCTTGATCATGACAAATATGAATGAAAAATGACTTTCCGTTATGAAGATATGATCATAAGTTGATTTTCACAAAATGGCGCTCAGATGACGTCACGATAATTTTGAGTCACTGAAAAGTCACACAGTTCTAAGTTAGACTAAGATCTATCAACAGTGAAAGATTCATGACAATAGCTTTATTCAGTCTTGAGATATCCTGCGAACAAATTCGAGGAAGAATAATAAATAAATAAAGAAAATCTTGACGAAATCAATAGGTGATACGTAGACTTCGTTACGTATCACCTAATGATACGTATACTTTGTACGCATCACCTAATGATTCCTTCAAAATTTGCAATTTCAACTTTCGATTGAAAATTTCGACATGATCCCAACATCTGATCGAAAAACAAAGTACACCGTTTTTATAGCCCATGGTCTCAGCTATAACATACCCAAATTTGGGAGAAAACAAAGCACAAATGAGCGAGATAGTGCTGAAAGATGGATGCGATGTAGATTCATAGTGTGGACAAAATTCACCCTCCATAGACATAACACGCAAATGACGAAAATTCTGACATGTGGCCTTTAATTGAATTTTTGACTATGATGACATCATTTAAATGAAAATTGGTGTGGACTGATCTCGAAGACGATTGCCTCGGCTACAACATATTAAAATCTAGAAGAGAATCGATGAATATTAAGAGAAATACACTAAATTGTCCATAAACATGATGACGTCATAATATGCATTTTTGTATTTTTGACTTCCAAGGCCATTATGATGACGTCAAGATGTACTTAATGGCCAAATGAGATATGAAATCATACCTTCGACTCATACTCTATCTAAATATGGAAAAAAAATTGGCAGTCCTTATTCATATCAATGGACTTTTTATGGGCATGTTTTTGCCCATATACGCTATGTAATACAAAAATCGCGCGTGCGGACGGTTATCTTGAACGGACGCTCATTCCGTTATTAATAGTGATAAAGAGATAAACTTGGTATCAAATTGTTCGGAAAATTATGAGGAATATCCTGTCAAAAGTTTTTGCGGAGGAATTAGTTTTCGTTCGGCCGTGACGAACGAAAACGCGCAAAAATGCGTGTTTTGCGCGATTTGTTATGAATGCTTATAATGGCCTGAAACGTATGCAAAAAAAAATTAAGACGATTTTGAGCAATTTTAAATTTTACGCGCGCATTAACGCGCGCACCTACGCGTACGCGCATTTTTGCGCGCATTTATTGACCTGAAATTGACCCGACAAATATTGACCTTGATCATGACAAATATGAATGAAAAATGACTTTCCGTTATGAAGATATGATCATAAGTTGATTTTCACAAAATGGCGCTCAGATGACGTCACGATAATTTTGAGTCACTGAAAAGTCACACAGTTCTAAGTTAGACTAAGATCTATCAACAGTGAAAGATTCATGACAATAGCTTTATTCAGTCTTGAGATATCCTGCGAACAAATTCGAGGAAGAATAATAAATAAATAAAGAAAATCTTGACGAAATCAATAGGTGATACGTAGACTTCGTTACGTATCACCTAATGATACGTATACTTTGTACGCATCACCTAATGATTCCTTCAAAATTTGCAATTTCAACTTTCGATTGAAAATTTCGACATGATCCCAACATCTGATCGAAAAACAAAGTACACCGTTTTTATAGCCCATGGTCTCAGCTATAACATACCCAAATTTGGGAGAAAACAAAGCACAAATGAGCGAGATAGTGCTGAAAGATGGATGCGATGTAGATTCATAGTGTGGACAAAATTCACCCTCCATAGACATAACACGCAAATGACGAAAATTCTGACATGTGGCCTTTAATTGAATTTTTGACTATGATGACATCATTTAAATGAAAATTGGTGTGGACTGATCTCGAAGACGATTGCCTCGGCTACAACATATTAAAATCTAGAAGAGAATCGATGAATATTAAGAGAAATACACTAAATTGTCCATAAACATGATGACGTCATAATATGCATTTTTGTATTTTTGACTTCCAAGGCCATTATGATGACGTCAAGATGTACTTAATGGCCAAATGAGATATGAAATCATACCTTCGACTCATACTCTATCTAAATATGGAAAAAAAATTGGCAGTCCTTATTCATATCAATGGACTTTTTATGGGCATGTTTTTGCCCATATACACTATGTAATACAAAAATCGCGCGTGCGGACGGTTATCTTGAACGGACGCTCATTCCGTTATTAATAGTGATAAAGAGATAAACTTGGTATCAAATTGTTCGGAAAATTATGAGGAATATCCTGTCAAAAGTTTTTGCGGAGGAATTAGTTTTCGTTCGGCCGTGACGAACGAAAACGCGCAAAAATGCGTGTTTTGCGCGATTTGTTATGAATGCTTATAATGGCCTGAAACGTATGCAAAAAAAAATTAAGACGATTTTGAGCAATTTTAAATTTTACGCGCGCATTAACGCGCGCACCTACGCGTACGCGCATTTTTGCGCGCATTTATTGACCTGAAATTGACCCGACAAATATTGACCTTGATCATGACAAATATGAATGAAAAATGACTTTCCGTTATGAAGATATGATCATAAGTTGATTTTCACAAAATGGCGCTCAGATGACGTCACGATAATTTTGAGTCACTGAAAAGTCACACAGTTCTAAGTTAGACTAAGATCTATCAACAGTGAAAGATTCATGACAATAGCTTTATTCAGTCTTGAGATATCCTGCGAACAAATTCGAGGAAGAATAATAAATAAATAAAGAAAATCTTGACGAAATCAATAGGTGATACGTAGACTTCGTTACGTATCACCTAATGATACGTATACTTTGTACGCATCACCTAATGATTCCTTCAAAATTTGCAATTTCAACTTTCGATTGAAAATTTCGACATGATCCCAACATCTGATCGAAAAACAAAGTACACCGTTTTTATAGCCCATGGTCTCAGCTATAACATACCCAAATTTGGGAGAAAACAAAGCACAAATGAGCGAGATAGTGCTGAAAGATGGATGCGATGTAGATTCATAGTGTGGACAAAATTCACCCTCCATAGACATAACACGCAAATGACGAAAATTCTGACATGTGGCCTTTAATTGAATTTTTGACTATGATGACATCATTTAAATGAAAATTGGTGTGGACTGATCTCGAAGACGATTGCCTCGGCTACAACATATTAAAATCTAGAAGAGAATCGATGAATATTAAGAGAAATACACTAAATTGTCCATAAACATGATGACGTCATAATATGCATTTTTGTATTTTTGACTTCCAAGGCCATTATGATGACGTCAAGATGTACTTAATGGCCAAATGAGATATGAAATCATACCTTCGACTCATACTCTATCTAAATATGGAAAAAAAATTGGCAGTCCTTATTCATATCAATGGACTTTTTATGGGCATGTTTTTGCCCATATACACTATGTAATACAAAAATCGCGCGTGCGGACGGTTATCTTGAACGGACGCTCATTCCGTTATTAATAGTGATAAAGAGATAAACTTGGTATCAAATTGTTCGGAAAATTATGAGGAATATCCTGTCAAAAGTTTTTGCGGAGGAATTAGTTTTCGTTCGGCCGTGACGAACGAAAACGCGCAAAAATGCGTGTTTTGCGCGATTTGTTATGAATGCTTATAATGGCCTGAAACGTATGCAAAAAAAAATTAAGACGATTTTGAGCAATTTTAAATTTTACGCGCGCATTAACGCGCGCACCTACGCGTACGCGCATTTTTGCGCGCATTTATTGACCTGAAATTGACCCGACAAATATTGACCTTGATCATGACAAATATGAATGAAAAATGACTTTCCGTTATGAAGATATGATCATAAGTTGATTTTCACAAAATGGCGCTCAGATGACGTCACGATAATTTTGAGTCACTGAAAAGTCACACAGTTCTAAGTTAGACTAAGATCTATCAACAGTGAAAGATTCATGACAATAGCTTTATTCAGTCTTGAGATATCCTGCGAACAAATTCGAGGAAGAATAATAAATAAATAAAGAAAATCTTGACGAAATCAATAGGTGATACGTAGACTTCGTTACGTATCACCTAATGATACGTATACTTTGTACGCATCACCTAATGATTCCTTCAAAATTTGCAATTTCAACTTTCGATTGAAAATTTCGACATGATCCCAACATCTGATCGAAAAACAAAGTACACCGTTTTTATAGCCCATGGTCTCAGCTATAACATACCCAAATTTGGGAGAAAACAAAGCACAAATGAGCGAGATAGTGCTGAAAGATGGATGCGATGTAGATTCATAGTGTGGACAAAATTCACCCTCCATAGACATAACACGCAAATGACGAAAATTCTGACATGTGGCCTTTAATTGAATTTTTGACTATGATGACATCATTTAAATGAAAATTGGTGTGGACTGATCTCGAAGACGATTGCCTCGGCTACAACATATTAAAATCTAGAAGAGAATCGATGAATATTAAGAGAAATACACTAAATTGTCCATAAACATGATGACGTCATAATATGCATTTTTGTATTTTTGACTTCCAAGGCCATTATGATGACGTCAAGATGTACTTAATGGCCAAATGAGATATGAAATCATACCTTCGACTCATACTCTATCTAAATATGGAAAAAAAATTGGCAGTCCTTATTCATATCAATGGACTTTTTATGGGCATGTTTTTGCCCATATACGCTATGTAATACAAAAATCGCGCGTGCGGACGGTTATCTTGAACGGACGCTCATTCCGTTATTAATAGTGATAAAGAGATAAACTTGGTATCAAATTGTTCGGAAAATTATGAGGAATATCCTGTCAAAAGTTTTTGCGGAGGAATTAGTTTTCGTTCGGCCGTGACGAACGAAAACGCGCAAAAATGCGTGTTTTGCGCGATTTGTTATGAATGCTTATAATGGCCTGAAACGTATGCAAAAAAAAATTAAGACGATTTTGAGCAATTTTAAATTTTACGCGCGCATTAACGCGCGCACCTACGCGTACGCGCATTTTTGCGCGCATTTATTGACCTGAAATTGACCCGACAAATATTGACCTTGATCATGACAAATATGAATGAAAAATGACTTTCCGTTATGAAGATATGATCATAAGTTGATTTTCACAAAATGGCGCTCAGATGACGTCACGATAATTTTGAGTCACTGAAAAGTCACACAGTTCTAAGTTAGACTAAGATCTATCAACAGTGAAAGATTCATGACAATAGCTTTATTCAGTCTTGAGATATCCTGCGAACAAATTCGAGGAAGAATAATAAATAAATAAAGAAAATCTTGACGAAATCAATAGGTGATACGTAGACTTCGTTACGTATCACCTAATGATACGTATACTTTGTACGCATCACCTAATGATTCCTTCAAAATTTGCAATTTCAACTTTCGATTGAAAATTTCGACATGATCCCAACATCTGATCGAAAAACAAAGTACACCGTTTTTATAGCCCATGGTCTCAGCTATAACATACCCAAATTTGGGAGAAAACAAAGCACAAATGAGCGAGATAGTGCTGAAAGATGGATGCGATGTAGATTCATAGTGTGGACAAAATTCACCCTCCATAGACATAACACGCAAATGACGAAAATTCTGACATGTGGCCTTTAATTGAATTTTTGACTATGATGACATCATTTAAATGAAAATTGGTGTGGACTGATCTCGAAGACGATTGCCTCGGCTACAACATATTAAAATCTAGAAGAGAATCGATGAATATTAAGAGAAATACACTAAATTGTCCATAAACATGATGACGTCATAATATGCATTTTTGTATTTTTGACTTCCAAGGCCATTATGATGACGTCAAGATGTACTTAATGGCCAAATGAGATATGAAATCATACCTTCGACTCATACTCTATCTAAATATGGAAAAAAAATTGGCAGTCCTTATTCATATCAATGGACTTTTTATGGGCATGTTTTTGCCCATATACACTATGTAATACAAAAATCGCGCGTGCGGACGGTTATCTTGAACGGACGCTCATTCCGTTATTAATAGTGATAAAGAGATAAACTTGGTATCAAATTGTTCGGAAAATTATGAGGAATATCCTGTCAAAAGTTTTTGCGGAGGAATTAGTTTTCGTTCGGCCGTGACGAACGAAAACGCGCAAAAATGCGTGTTTTGCGCGATTTGTTATGAATGCTTATAATGGCCTGAAACGTATGCAAAAAAAAATTAAGACGATTTTGAGCAATTTTAAATTTTACGCGCGCATTAACGCGCGCACCTACGCGTACGCGCATTTTTGCGCGCATTTATTGACCTGAAATTGACCCGACAAATATTGACCTTGATCATGACAAATATGAATGAAAAATGACTTTCCGTTATGAAGATATGATCATAAGTTGATTTTCACAAAATGGCGCTCAGATGACGTCACGATAATTTTGAGTCACTGAAAAGTCACACAGTTCTAAGTTAGACTAAGATCTATCAACAGTGAAAGATTCATGACAATAGCTTTATTCAGTCTTGAGATATCCTGCGAACAAATTCGAGGAAGAATAATAAATAAATAAAGAAAATCTTGACGAAATCAATAGGTGATACGTAGACTTCGTTACGTATCACCTAATGATACGTATACTTTGTACGCATCACCTAATGATTCCTTCAAAATTTGCAATTTCAACTTTCGATTGAAAATTTCGACATGATCCCAACATCTGATCGAAAAACAAAGTACACCGTTTTTATAGCCCATGGTCTCAGCTATAACATACCCAAATTTGGGAGAAAACAAAGCACAAATGAGCGAGATAGTGCTGAAAGATGGATGCGATGTAGATTCATAGTGTGGACAAAATTCACCCTCCATAGACATAACACGCAAATGACGAAAATTCTGACATGTGGCCTTTAATTGAATTTTTGACTATGATGACATCATTTAAATGAAAATTGGTGTGGACTGATCTCGA
Source organism: Strongylocentrotus droebachiensis (assembly GCA_035222895.1). Taxonomy (NCBI): domain Eukaryota; kingdom Metazoa; phylum Echinodermata; class Echinoidea; order Camarodonta; family Strongylocentrotidae; genus Strongylocentrotus; species Strongylocentrotus droebachiensis. The sequence continues at coordinate 266,244 of JAVYIG010000466.1, read as the reverse complement.
AGACGATTGCCTCGGCTACAACATATTAAAATCTAGAAGAGAATCGATGAATATTAAGAGAAATACACTAAATTGTCCATAAACATGATGACGTCATAATATGCATTTTTGTATTTTTGACTTCCAAGGCCATTATGATGACGTCAAGATGTACTTAATGGCCAAATGAGATATGAAATCATACCTTCGACTCATACTCTATCTAAATATGGAAAAAAAATTGGCAGTCCTTATTCATATCAATGGACTTTTTATGGGCATGTTTTTGCCCATATACACTATGTAATACAAAAATCGCGCGTGCGGACGGTTATCTTGAACGGACGCTCATTCCGTTATTAATAGTGATAAAGAGATAAACTTGGTATCAAATTGTTCGGAAAATTATGAGGAATATCCTGTCAAAAGTTTTTGCGGAGGAATTAGTTTTCGTTCGGCCGTGACGAACGAAAACGCGCAAAAATGCGTGTTTTGCGCGATTTGTTATGAATGCTTATAATGGCCTGAAACGTATGCAAAAAAAAATTAAGACGATTTTGAGCAATTTTAAATTTTACGCGCGCATTAACGCGCGCACCTACGCGTACGCGCATTTTTGCGCGCATTTATTGACCTGAAATTGACCCGACAAATATTGACCTTGATCATGACAAATATGAATGAAAAATGACTTTCCGTTATGAAGATATGATCATAAGTTGATTTTCACAAAATGGCGCTCAGATGACGTCACGATAATTTTGAGTCACTGAAAAGTCACACAGTTCTAAGTTAGACTAAGATCTATCAACAGTGAAAGATTCATGACAATAGCTTTATTCAGTCTTGAGATATCCTGCGAACAAATTCGAGGAAGAATAATAAATAAATAAAGAAAATCTTGACGAAATCAATAGGTGATACGTAGACTTCGTTACGTATCACCTAATGATACGTATACTTTGTACGCATCACCTAATGATTCCTTCAAAATTTGCAATTTCAACTTTCGATTGAAAATTTCGACATGATCCCAACATCTGATCGAAAAACAAAGTACACCGTTTTTATAGCCCATGGTCTCAGCTATAACATACCCAAATTTGGGAGAAAACAAAGCACAAATGAGCGAGATAGTGCTGAAAGATGGATGCGATGTAGATTCATAGTGTGGACAAAATTCACCCTCCATAGACATAACACGCAAATGACGAAAATTCTGACATGTGGCCTTTAATTGAATTTTTGACTATGATGACATCATTTAAATGAAAATTGGTGTGGACTGATCTCGAAGACGATTGCCTCGGCTACAACATATTAAAATCTAGAAGAGAATCGATGAATATTAAGAGAAATACACTAAATTGTCCATAAACATGATGACGTCATAATATGCATTTTTGTATTTTTGACTTCCAAGGCCATTATGATGACGTCAAGATGTACTTAATGGCCAAATGAGATATGAAATCATACCTTCGACTCATACTCTATCTAAATATGGAAAAAAAATTGGCAGTCCTTATTCATATCAATGGACTTTTTATGGGCATGTTTTTGCCCATATACGCTATGTAATACAAAAATCGCGCGTGCGGACGGTTATCTTGAACGGACGCTCATTCCGTTATTAATAGTGATAAAGAGATAAACTTGGTATCAAATTGTTCGGAAAATTATGAGGAATATCCTGTCAAAAGTTTTTGCGGAGGAATTAGTTTTCGTTCGGCCGTGACGAACGAAAACGCGCAAAAATGCGTGTTTTGCGCGATTTGTTATGAATGCTTATAATGGCCTGAAACGTATGCAAAAAAAAATTAAGACGATTTTGAGCAATTTTAAATTTTACGCGCGCATTAACGCGCGCACCTACGCGTACGCGCATTTTTGCGCGCATTTATTGACCTGAAATTGACCCGACAAATATTGACCTTGATCATGACAAATATGAATGAAAAATGACTTTCCGTTATGAAGATATGATCATAAGTTGATTTTCACAAAATGGCGCTCAGATGACGTCACGATAATTTTGAGTCACTGAAAAGTCACACAGTTCTAAGTTAGACTAAGATCTATCAACAGTGAAAGATTCATGACAATAGCTTTATTCAGTCTTGAGATATCCTGCGAACAAATTCGAGGAAGAATAATAAATAAATAAAGAAAATCTTGACGAAATCAATAGGTGATACGTAGACTTCGTTACGTATCACCTAATGATACGTATACTTTGTACGCATCACCTAATGATTCCTTCAAAATTTGCAATTTCAACTTTCGATTGAAAATTTCGACATGATCCCAACATCTGATCGAAAAACAAAGTACACCGTTTTTATAGCCCATGGTCTCAGCTATAACATACCCAAATTTGGGAGAAAACAAAGCACAAATGAGCGAGATAGTGCTGAAAGATGGATGCGATGTAGATTCATAGTGTGGACAAAATTCACCCTCCATAGACATAACACGCAAATGACGAAAATTCTGACATGTGGCCTTTAATTGAATTTTTGACTATGATGACATCATTTAAATGAAAATTGGTGTGGACTGATCTCGAAGACGATTGCCTCGGCTACAACATATTAAAATCTAGAAGAGAATCGATGAATATTAAGAGAAATACACTAAATTGTCCATAAACATGATGACGTCATAATATGCATTTTTGTATTTTTGACTTCCAAGGCCATTATGATGACGTCAAGATGTACTTAATGGCCAAATGAGATATGAAATCATACCTTCGACTCATACTCTATCTAAATATGGAAAAAAAATTGGCAGTCCTTATTCATATCAATGGACTTTTTATGGGCATGTTTTTGCCCATATACACTATGTAATACAAAAATCGCGCGTGCGGACGGTTATCTTGAACGGACGCTCATTCCGTTATTAATAGTGATAAAGAGATAAACTTGGTATCAAATTGTTCGGAAAATTATGAGGAATATCCTGTCAAAAGTTTTTGCGGAGGAATTAGTTTTCGTTCGGCCGTGACGAACGAAAACGCGCAAAAATGCGTGTTTTGCGCGATTTGTTATGAATGCTTATAATGGCCTGAAACGTATGCAAAAAAAAATTAAGACGATTTTGAGCAATTTTAAATTTTACGCGCGCATTAACGCGCGCACCTACGCGTACGCGCATTTTTGCGCGCATTTATTGACCTGAAATTGACCCGACAAATATTGACCTTGATCATGACAAATATGAATGAAAAATGACTTTCCGTTATGAAGATATGATCATAAGTTGATTTTCACAAAATGGCGCTCAGATGACGTCACGATAATTTTGAGTCACTGAAAAGTCACACAGTTCTAAGTTAGACTAAGATCTATCAACAGTGAAAGATTCATGACAATAGCTTTATTCAGTCTTGAGATATCCTGCGAACAAATTCGAGGAAGAATAATAAATAAATAAAGAAAATCTTGACGAAATCAATAGGTGATACGTAGACTTCGTTACGTATCACCTAATGATACGTATACTTTGTACGCATCACCTAATGATTCCTTCAAAATTTGCAATTTCAACTTTCGATTGAAAATTTCGACATGATCCCAACATCTGATCGAAAAACAAAGTACACCGTTTTTATAGCCCATGGTCTCAGCTATAACATACCCAAATTTGGGAGAAAACAAAGCACAAATGAGCGAGATAGTGCTGAAAGATGGATGCGATGTAGATTCATAGTGTGGACAAAATTCACCCTCCATAGACATAACACGCAAATGACGAAAATTCTGACATGTGGCCTTTAATTGAATTTTTGACTATGATGACATCATTTAAATGAAAATTGGTGTGGACTGATCTCGAAGACGATTGCCTCGGCTACAACATATTAAAATCTAGAAGAGAATCGATGAATATTAAGAGAAATACACTAAATTGTCCATAAACATGATGACGTCATAATATGCATTTTTGTATTTTTGACTTCCAAGGCCATTATGATGACGTCAAGATGTACTTAATGGCCAAATGAGATATGAAATCATACCTTCGACTCATACTCTATCTAAATATGGAAAAAAAATTGGCAGTCCTTATTCATATCAATGGACTTTTTATGGGCATGTTTTTGCCCATATACGCTATGTAATACAAAAATCGCGCGTGCGGACGGTTATCTTGAACGGACGCTCATTCCGTTATTAATAGTGATAAAGAGATAAACTTGGTATCAAATTGTTCGGAAAATTATGAGGAATATCCTGTCAAAAGTTTTTGCGGAGGAATTAGTTTTCGTTCGGCCGTGACGAACGAAAACGCGCAAAAATGCGTGTTTTGCGCGATTTGTTATGAATGCTTATAATGGCCTGAAACGTATGCAAAAAAAAATTAAGACGATTTTGAGCAATTTTAAATTTTACGCGCGCATTAACGCGCGCACCTACGCGTACGCGCATTTTTGCGCGCATTTATTGACCTGAAATTGACCCGACAAATATTGACCTTGATCATGACAAATATGAATGAAAAATGACTTTCCGTTATGAAGATATGATCATAAGTTGATTTTCACAAAATGGCGCTCAGATGACGTCACGATAATTTTGAGTCACTGAAAAGTCACACAGTTCTAAGTTAGACTAAGATCTATCAACAGTGAAAGATTCATGACAATAGCTTTATTCAGTCTTGAGATATCCTGCGAACAAATTCGAGGAAGAATAATAAATAAATAAAGAAAATCTTGACGAAATCAATAGGTGATACGTAGACTTCGTTACGTATCACCTAATGATACGTATACTTTGTACGCATCACCTAATGATTCCTTCAAAATTTGCAATTTCAACTTTCGATTGAAAATTTCGACATGATCCCAACATCTGATCGAAAAACAAAGTACACCGTTTTTATAGCCCATGGTCTCAGCTATAACATACCCAAATTTGGGAGAAAACAAAGCACAAATGAGCGAGATAGTGCTGAAAGATGGATGCGATGTAGATTCATAGTGTGGACAAAATTCACCCTCCATAGACATAACACGCAAATGACGAAAATTCTGACATGTGGCCTTTAATTGAATTTTTGACTATGATGACATCATTTAAATGAAAATTGGTGTGGACTGATCTCGAAGACGATTGCCTCGGCTACAACATATTAAAATCTAGAAGAGAATCGATGAATATTAAGAGAAATACACTAAATTGTCCATAAACATGATGACGTCATAATATGCATTTTTGTATTTTTGACTTCCAAGGCCATTATGATGACGTCAAGATGTACTTAATGGCCAAATGAGATATGAAATCATACCTTCGACTCATACTCTATCTAAATATGGAAAAAAAATTGGCAGTCCTTATTCATATCAATGGACTTTTTATGGGCATGTTTTTGCCCATATACACTATGTAATACAAAAATCGCGCGTGCGGACGGTTATCTTGAACGGACGCTCATTCCGTTATTAATAGTGATAAAGAGATAAACTTGGTATCAAATTGTTCGGAAAATTATGAGGAATATCCTGTCAAAAGTTTTTGCGGAGGAATTAGTTTTCGTTCGGCCGTGACGAACGAAAACGCGCAAAAATGCGTGTTTTGCGCGATTTGTTATGAATGCTTATAATGGCCTGAAACGTATGCAAAAAAAAATTAAGACGATTTTGAGCAATTTTAAATTTTACGCGCGCATTAACGCGCGCACCTACGCGTACGCGCATTTTTGCGCGCATTTATTGACCTGAAATTGACCCGACAAATATTGACCTTGATCATGACAAATATGAATGAAAAATGACTTTCCGTTATGAAGATATGATCATAAGTTGATTTTCACAAAATGGCGCTCAGATGACGTCACGATAATTTTGAGTCACTGAAAAGTCACACAGTTCTAAGTTAGACTAAGATCTATCAACAGTGAAAGATTCATGACAATAGCTTTATTCAGTCTTGAGATATCCTGCGAACAAATTCGAGGAAGAATAATAAATAAATAAAGAAAATCTTGACGAAATCAATAGGTGATACGTAGACTTCGTTACGTATCACCTAATGATACGTATACTTTGTACGCATCACCTAATGATTCCTTCAAAATTTGCAATTTCAACTTTCGATTGAAAATTTCGACATGATCCCAACATCTGATCGAAAAACAAAGTACACCGTTTTTATAGCCCATGGTCTCAGCTATAACATACCCAAATTTGGGAGAAAACAAAGCACAAATGAGCGAGATAGTGCTGAAAGATGGATGCGATGTAGATTCATAGTGTGGACAAAATTCACCCTCCATAGACATAACACGCAAATGACGAAAATTCTGACATGTGGCCTTTAATTGAATTTTTGACTATGATGACATCATTTAAATGAAAATTGGTGTGGACTGATCTCGAAGACGATTGCCTCGGCTACAACATATTAAAATCTAGAAGAGAATCGATGAATATTAAGAGAAATACACTAAATTGTCCATAAACATGATGACGTCATAATATGCATTTTTGTATTTTTGACTTCCAAGGCCATTATGATGACGTCAAGATGTACTTAATGGCCAAATGAGATATGAAATCATACCTTCGACTCATACTCTATCTAAATATGGAAAAAAAATTGGCAGTCCTTATTCATATCAATGGACTTTTTATGGGCATGTTTTTGCCCATATACACTATGTAATACAAAAATCGCGCGTGCGGACGGTTATCTTGAACGGACGCTCATTCCGTTATTAATAGTGATAAAGAGATAAACTTGGTATCAAATTGTTCGGAAAATTATGAGGAATATCCTGTCAAAAGTTTTTGCGGAGGAATTAGTTTTCGTTCGGCCGTGACGAACGAAAACGCGCAAAAATGCGTGTTTTGCGCGATTTGTTATGAATGCTTATAATGGCCTGAAACGTATGCAAAAAAAAATTAAGACGATTTTGAGCAATTTTAAATTTTACGCGCGCATTAACGCGCGCACCTACGCGTACGCGCATTTTTGCGCGCATTTATTGACCTGAAATTGACCCGACAAATATTGACCTTGATCATGACAAATATGAATGAAAAATGACTTTCCGTTATGAAGATATGATCATAAGTTGATTTTCACAAAATGGCGCTCAGATGACGTCACGATAATTTTGAGTCACTGAAAAGTCACACAGTTCTAAGTTAGACTAAGATCTATCAACAGTGAAAGATTCATGACAATAGCTTTATTCAGTCTTGAGATATCCTGCGAACAAATTCGAGGAAGAATAATAAATAAATAAAGAAAATCTTGACGAAATCAATAGGTGATACGTAGACTTCGTTACGTATCACCTAATGATACGTATACTTTGTACGCATCACCTAATGATTCCTTCAAAATTTGCAATTTCAACTTTCGATTGAAAATTTCGACATGATCCCAACATCTGATCGAAAAACAAAGTACACCGTTTTTATAGCCCATGGTCTCAGCTATAACATACCCAAATTTGGGAGAAAACAAAGCACAAATGAGCGAGATAGTGCTGAAAGATGGATGCGATGTAGATTCATAGTGTGGACAAAATTCACCCTCCATAGACATAACACGCAAATGACGAAAATTCTGACATGTGGCCTTTAATTGAATTTTTGACTATGATGACATCATTTAAATGAAAATTGGTGTGCACTGATCTCGAAGACGATTGCCTCGGCTACAACATATTAAAATCTAGAAGAGAATCGATGAATATTAAGAGAAATACACTAAATTGTCCATAAACATGATGACGTCATAATATGCATTTTTGTATTTTTGACTTCCAAGGCCATTATGATGACGTCAAGATGTACTTAATGGCCAAATGAGATATGAAATCATACCTTCGACTCATACTCTATCTTAATATGGAAAAAAAATTGGCAGTCCTTATTCATATCAATGGACTTTTTATGGGCATGTTTTTGCCCATATACACTATGTAATACAAAAATCGCGCGTGCGGACGGTTATCTTGAACGGACGCTCATTCCGTTATTAATAGTGATAAAGAGATAAACTTGGTATCAAATTGTTCGGAAAATTATGAGGAATATCCTGTCAAAAGTTTTTGCGGAGAAATTAGTTTTCGTTCGGCCGTGACGAACGAAAACGCGCAAAAATGCGTGTTTTGCGCGATTTGTTATGAATGCTTATAATGGCCTGAAACGTATGCAAAAAAAAATTAAGACGATTTTGAGCAATTTTAAATTTTACGCGCGCATTAACGCGCGCACCTACGCGTACGCGCATTTTTGCGCGCATTTATTGACCTGAAATTGACCCGACAAATATTGACCTTGATCATGACAAATATGAATGAAAAATGACTTTCCGTTATGAAGATATGATCATAAGTTGATTTTCACAAAATGGCGCTCAGATGACGTCACGATAATTTTGAGTCACTGAAAAGTCACACAGTTCTAAGTTAGACTAAGATCTATCAACAGTGAAAGATTCATGACAATAGCTTTATTCAGTCTTGAGATATCCTGCGAACAAATTCGAGGAAGAATAATAAATAAACTAGACATATAATACTTGTTTGGAACAAGTATAGGTGGGCTGGTCAACTAAAATTTGAGACAAAATAGAGCAAAAATAAGCGACATACTGCTTACAAATTCTTAAAAAACAATATCATGTAGATTCATAACGTGAACTAAATTCAACTTCTATAGGCATAACACGCAAATTATGAAGTTTTTTACATGAGGCCTTTAATCAAAATTTTCACTATGATGACGTCATCAAAATGAAAAGAGGTTATTACTGCGCTTGTAGAAAATTGTCTTAGCTACAACATATCGAAATTTTAAAGAAAATTGATCAATATTTACAGAGATACAATAAATTTTACATAAATATGCTGACGTCATAATATGCAAATTCGTATTTTGAGTTCCAAGGCCATTGTGATGATGTCACGATACACTTAATGGCCAAATGAGACATGGAATCATATTTCCGACTCATACTCTATCTTAATATGAAAAAAAATTGAGGATCCCGGTGCATTCCAAAGAGCTATAACGGATTTTGTATAGGCATGTTTTTGCCCATATATGCTATGTATTAAAAGACCTTGCGCGCACTGACATTTATCTTGAATTTACGCTCATCTTGTTAATAATGGTCATAAAGAGATAAACATGGAATCAAATTCCTTGAAAAAATATGAGAAATATCATGAAAGAAAAAAAAATGGCGATTCTATGTTTTTTAATGGTGTTACGCGCGAAAACGCGCGCGCATGCTCGTACGCGCGATTTTTTATAAAATGCTTAAAATGACCTGAAACGTATGCAAAATAAATTTGAGACGATTTTGAGCATTTAAAATTTTTGCGCGCGCATTGACGCGCGGACGTACGCGCACGTGCGCGTTTTTGACCTGAAATTAACCGGACTGATATTAACCTTAATCATGATAAATATGAATGAGAAATACCTTTTGGTTATGAAGATATGATCATGAGTTGATTTTCAGAAAATTTCACAAAATGGCGCCTAGATGACGTCATCAGTCAAGGTCAAGGTTGAAAACCTTACCGTGTCTTGTCCATATGCCTATACATATGTGTGTCAAATATCAAAGCATTTGATTGAACCATTTCAAAGTTATCTTGCTAACAAAAAAGTGGCAAGAATTAAGAAAAATAAATAAATAATAAATAACTAGACATAATACTTGTTAGGAACAAGTATAGGTGGGCTGGTCAACTTAAATTTGAAAACAAAATAGAGCAAAATTAAGCGAGATACTGCTTGAAAATTCTTAAAAAACACTATCATGTAGATTCATTACGTGAACGAAATTCACCTTCTATAGTCATAACACGCAAATTATGAAATTTTTGACATGAGGCCTTCAATCAAAATTTTCACTCTCATGACGTCATCAAAATGAAAAAGGGTTATTATTGAACTTGTAGAGAATTATCTTAGCTACAACATATTGAAATTTTGAAGAAAATCAATCAATATATACAGAGATACAATCAATTTTCCATAAATATGCTGACGTCATAATATGCAAATTCGTATTTTGAGTTCCAAGGCCATTAAGATGATGTCACGATACACTTCATGGCCAAATGAGACATGAAATCATATTTCTGACGTATACTCTTTTCAAATATTAAAACAGAATTGGGGTCCAGGTGCATCCCAAAGAGCTATAATGGATTGTGTATAGGCATTTTTTTGCCCATGTATGTTATGTATTACAAGAGCTCGCGCGCACTGACATTTATCTTTAATTTACGCTCATCTTGTTAATAATGGTCATAAAGAGATAAACATGGTATCAAATTCCTTGAAAAAATATGAGAAATATCATGAAAGAAAAAAAAATGGCGATTCTATGTTTTGTAGTGGTGTTACGCGCGAAAACGCGCGCGCATGCTCGTACGCGCGATTTTTTATAAAATGCTTAATATGACCTGAAACGTATGCAAAATAAATTTGAGACGATTTTGAGCATTTAAAAATTTTGCGCGCGCACTGACGCGCGGACGTACGCGCACGCGCGCGTTTTTTGACCTGAAATTAACCGGATTGATATTAACCTTAATCATGATAAATATGAATGAAAAATACCTTTTGGTTATGAAGATATGATCATGAGATGATTTTCAGAAAATTTCACAAAATGGCGCCTAGATGACGTCATCAGTCAAGGTCAAGGTTGAAAACCTTACCGTGTCTTGTCCATATGCCTATACATATGTGTGTCAAATATCAAAGCATTTGATCGAACCATTTCAAAGTTATCTTGCTAACAAAAAAGTGGCAAGAATTAAGAAAAATAAATAAATAATAAATAATAAATAAATAAATAAAGGCAATTTTAACAAAAATATAAGGTGGTCTGTATTAGATACAGCCCACCTGATAAATAAATAAATAAAGGCAATTTTAACAAAAATATAAGGTGGTCTGTATTAGATACAGCCCACCTGATAAAGAAAATCTTGACGAAATCAATAGGTGATACGTAGACTTCGTTACGTATCACCTAATGATACGTATACTTTGTACGCATCACCTAATGATTCCTTCAAAATTTGCAATTTCAACTTTCGATTGAAAATTTCGACATGATCCCAACATCTGATCGAAAAACAAAGTACACCGTTTTTATAGCCCATGGTCTCAGCTATAACATACCCAAATTTGGGAGAAAACAAAGCACAAATGAGCGAGATAGTGCTGAAAGATGGATGCGATGTAGATTCATAGTGTGGACAAAATTCACCCTCCATAGACATAACACGCAAATGACGAAAATTCTGACATGTGGCCTTTAATTGAATTTTTGACTATGATGACATCATTTAAATGAAAATTGGTGTGGACTGATCTCGAAGACGATTGCCTCGGCTACAACATATTAAAATCTAGAAGAGAATCGATGAATATTAAGAGAAATACACTAAATTGTCCATAAACATGATGACGTCATAATATGCATTTTTGTATTTTTGACTTCCAAGGCCATTATGATGACGTCAAGATGTACTTAATGGCCAAATGAGATATGAAATCATACCTTCGACTCATACTCTATCTAAATATGGAAAAAAAATTGGCAGTCCTTATTCATATCAATGGACTTTTTATGGGCATGTTTTTGCCCATATACACTATGTAATACAAAAATCGCGCGTGCGGACGGTTATCTTGAACGGACGCTCATTCCGTTATTAATAGTGATAAAGAGATAAACTTGGTATCAAATTGTTCGGAAAATTATGAGGAATATCCTGTCAAAAGTTTTTGCGGAGGAATTAGTTTTCGTTCGGCCGTGACGAACGAAAACGCGCAAAAATGCGTGTTTTGCGCGATTTGTTATGAATGCTTATAATGGCCTGAAACGTATGCAAAAAAAAATTAAGACGATTTTGAGCAATTTTAAATTTTACGCGCGCATTAACGCGCGCACCTACGCGTACGCGCATTTTTGCGCGCATTTATTGACCTGAAATTGACCCGACAAATATTGACCTTGATCATGACAAATATGAATGAAAAATGACTTTCCGTTATGAAGATATGATCATAAGTTGATTTTCACAAAATGGCGCTCAGATGACGTCACGATAATTTTGAGTCACTGAAAAGTCACACAGTTCTAAGTTAGACTAAGATCTATCAACAGTGAAAGATTCATGACAATAGCTTTATTCAGTCTTGAGATATCCTGCGAACAAATTCGAGGAAGAATAATAAATAAATAAAGAAAATCTTGACGAAATCAATAGGTGATACGTAGACTTCGTTACGTATCACCTAATGATACGTATACTTTGTACGCATCACCTAATGATTCCTTCAAAATTTGCAATTTCAACTTTCGATTGAAAATTTCGACATGATCCCAACATCTGATCGAAAAACAAAGTACACCGTTTTTATAGCCCATGGTCTCAGCTATAACATACCCAAATTTGGGAGAAAACAAAGCACAAATGAGCGAGATAGTGCTGAAAGATGGATGCGATGTAGATTCATAGTGTGGACAAAATTCACCCTCCATAGACATAACACGCAAATGACGAAAATTCTGACATGTGGCCTTTAATTGAATTTTTGACTATGATGACATCATTTAAATGAAAATTGGTGTGGACTGATCTCGAAGACGATTGCCTCGGCTACAACATATTAAAATCTAGAAGAGAATCGATGAATATTAAGAGAAATACACTAAATTGTCCATAAACATGATGACGTCATAATATGCATTTTTGTATTTTTGACTTCCAAGGCCATTATGATGACGTCAAGATGTACTTAATGGCCAAATGAGATATGAAATCATACCTTCGACTCATACTCTATCTAAATATGGAAAAAAAATTGGCAGTCCTTATTCATATCAATGGACTTTTTATGGGCATGTTTTTGCCCATATACACTATGTAATACAAAAATCGCGCGTGCGGACGGTTATCTTGAACGGACGCTCATTCCGTTATTAATAGTGATAAAGAGATAAACTTGGTATCAAATTGTTCGGAAAATTATGAGGAATATCCTGTCAAAAGTTTTTGCGGAGGAATTAGTTTTCGTTCGGCCGTGACGAACGAAAACGCGCAAAAATGCGTGTTTTGCGCGATTTGTTATGAATGCTTATAATGGCCTGAAACGTATGCAAAAAAAAATTAAGACGATTTTGAGCAATTTTAAATTTTACGCGCGCATTAACGCGCGCACCTACGCGTACGCGCATTTTTGCGCGCATTTATTGACCTGAAATTGACCCGACAAATATTGACCTTGATCATGACAAATATGAATGAAAAATGACTTTCCGTTATGAAGATATGATCATAAGTTGATTTTCACAAAATGGCGCTCAGATGACGTCACGATAATTTTGAGTCACTGAAAAGTCACACAGTTCTAAGTTAGACTAAGATCTATCAACAGTGAAAGATTCATGACAATAGCTTTATTCAGTCTTGAGATATCCTGCGAACAAATTCGAGGAAGAATAATAAATAAACTAGACATATAATACTTGTTTGGAACAAGTATAGGTGGGCTGGTCAACTAAAATTTGAGACAAAATAGAGCAAAAATAAGCGACATACTGCTTACAAATTCTTAAAAAACAATATCATGTAGATTCATAACGTGAACTAAATTCAACTTCTATAGGCATAACACGCAAATTATGAAGTTTTTTACATGAGGCCTTTAATCAAAATTTTCACTATGATGACGTCATCAAAATGAAAAGAGGTTATTACTGCGCTTGTAGAAAATTGTCTTAGCTACAACATATCGAAATTTTAAAGAAAATTGATCAATATTTACAGAGATACAATAAATTTTACATAAATATGCTGACGTCATAATATGCAAATTCGTATTTTGAGTTCCAAGGCCATTGTGATGATGTCACGATACACTTAATGGCCAAATGAGACATGGAATCATATTTCCGACTCATACTCTATCTTAATATGAAAAAAAATTGAGGATCCCGGTGCATTCCAAAGAGCTATAACGGATTTTGTATAGGCATGTTTTTGCCCATATATGCTATGTATTAAAAGACCTTGCGCGCACTGACATTTATCTTGAATTTACGCTCATCTTGTTAATAATGGTCATAAAGAGATAAACATGGAATCAAATTCCTTGAAAAAATATGAGAAATATCATGAAAGAAAAAAAAATGGCGATTCTATGTTTTTTAATGGTGTTACGCGCGAAAACGCGCGCGCATGCTCGTACGCGCGATTTTTTATAAAATGCTTAAAATGACCTGAAACGTATGCAAAATAAATTTGAGACGATTTTGAGCATTTAAAATTTTTGCGCGCGCATTGACGCGCGGACGTACGCGCACGTGCGCGTTTTTGACCTGAAATTAACCGGACTGATATTAACCTTAATCATGATAAATATGAATGAGAAATACCTTTTGGTTATGAAGATATGATCATGAGTTGATTTTCAGAAAATTTCACAAAATGGCGCCTAGATGACGTCATCAGTCAAGGTCAAGGTTGAAAACCTTACCGTGTCTTGTCCATATGCCTATACATATGTGTGTCAAATATCAAAGCATTTGATTGAACCATTTCAAAGTTATCTTGCTAACAAAAAAGTGGCAAGAATTAAGAAAAATAAATAAATAATAAATAATAAATAAATAAATAAAGGCAATTTTAACAAAAATATAAGGTGGTCTGTATTAGATACAGCCCACCTGATAAAGAAAATCTTGACGAAATCAATAGGTGATACGTAGACTTCGTTACGTATCACCTAATGATACGTATACTTTGTACGCATCACCTAATGATTCCTTCAAAATTTGCAATTTCAACTTTCGATTGAAAATTTCGACATGATCCCAACATCTGATCGAAAAACAAAGTACACCGTTTTTATAGCCCATGGTCTCAGCTATAACATACCCAAATTTGGGAGAAAACAAAGCACAAATGAGCGAGATAGTGCTGAAAGATGGATGCGATGTAGATTCATAGTGTGGACAAAATTCACCCTCCATAGACATAACACGCAAATGACGAAAATTCTGACATGTGGCCTTTAATTGAATTTTTGACTATGATGACATCATTTAAATGAAAATTGGTGTGGACTGATCTCGAAGACGATTGCCTCGGCTACAACATATTAAAATCTAGAAGAGAATCGATGAATATTAAGAGAAATACACTAAATTGTCCATAAACATGATGACGTCATAATATGCATTTTTGTATTTTTGACTTCCAAGGCCATTATGATGACGTCAAGATGTACTTAATGGCCAAATGAGATATGAAATCATACCTTCGACTCATACTCTATCTAAATATGGAAAAAAAATTGGCAGTCCTTATTCATATCAATGGACTTTTTATGGGCATGTTTTTGCCCATATACACTATGTAATACAAAAATCGCGCGTGCGGACGGTTATCTTGAACGGACGCTCATTCCGTTATTAATAGTGATAAAGAGATAAACTTGGTATCAAATTGTTCGGAAAATTATGAGGAATATCCTGTCAAAAGTTTTTGCGGAGGAATTAGTTTTCGTTCGGCCGTGACGAACGAAAACGCGCAAAAATGCGTGTTTTGCGCGATTTGTTATGAATGCTTATAATGGCCTGAAACGTATGCAAAAAAAAATTAAGACGATTTTGAGCAATTTTAAATTTTACGCGCGCATTAACGCGCGCACCTACGCGTACGCGCATTTTTGCGCGCATTTATTGACCTGAAATTGACCCGACAAATATTGACCTTGATCATGACAAATATGAATGAAAAATGACTTTCCGTTATGAAGATATGATCATAAGTTGATTTTCACAAAATGGCGCTCAGATGACGTCACGATAATTTTGAGTCACTGAAAAGTCACACAGTTCTAAGTTAGACTAAGATCTATCAACAGTGAAAGATTCATGACAATAGCTTTATTCAGTCTTGAGATATCCTGCGAACAAATTCGAGGAAGAATAATAAATAAATAAAGAAAATCTTGACGAAATCAATAGGTGATACGTAGACTTCGTTACGTATCACCTAATGATACGTATACTTTGTACGCATCACCTAATGATTCCTTCAAAATTTGCAATTTCAACTTTCGATTGAAAATTTCGACATGATCCCAACATCTGATCGAAAAACAAAGTACACCGTTTTTATAGCCCATGGTCTCAGCTATAACATACCCAAATTTGGGAGAAAACAAAGCACAAATGAGCGAGATAGTGCTGAAAGATGGATGCGATGTAGATTCATAGTGTGGACAAAATTCACCCTCCATAGACATAACACGCAAATGACGAAAATTCTGACATGTGGCCTTTAATTGAATTTTTGACTATGATGACATCATTTAAATGAAAATTGGTGTGGACTGATCTCGAAGACGATTGCCTCGGCTACAACATATTAAAATCTAGAAGAGAATCGATGAATATTAAGAGAAATACACTAAATTGTCCATAAACATGATGACGTCATAATATGCATTTTTGTATTTTTGACTTCCAAGGCCATTATGATGACGTCAAGATGTACTTAATGGCCAAATGAGATATGAAATCATACCTTCGACTCATACTCTATCTAAATATGGAAAAAAAATTGGCAGTCCTTATTCATATCAATGGACTTTTTATGGGCATGTTTTTGCCCATATACGCTATGTAATACAAAAATCGCGCGTGCGGACGGTTATCTTGAACGGACGCTCATTCCGTTATTAATAGTGATAAAGAGATAAACTTGGTATCAAATTGTTCGGAAAATTATGAGGAATATCCTGTCAAAAGTTTTTGCGGAGGAATTAGTTTTCGTTCGGCCGTGACGAACGAAAACGCGCAAAAATGCGTGTTTTGCGCGATTTGTTATGAATGCTTATAATGGCCTGAAACGTATGCAAAAAAAAATTAAGACGATTTTGAGCAATTTTAAATTTTACGCGCGCATTAACGCGCGCACCTACGCGTACGCGCATTTTTGCGCGCATTTATTGACCTGAAATTGACCCGACAAATATTGACCTTGATCATGACAAATATGAATGAAAAATGACTTTCCGTTATGAAGATATGATCATAAGTTGATTTTCACAAAATGGCGCTCAGATGACGTCACGATAATTTTGAGTCACTGAAAAGTCACACAGTTCTAAGTTAGACTAAGATCTATCAACAGTGAAAGATTCATGACAATAGCTTTATTCAGTCTTGAGATATCCTGCGAACAAATTCGAGGAAGAATAATAAATAAATAAAGAAAATCTTGACGAAATCAATAGGTGATACGTAGACTTCGTTACGTATCACCTAATGATACGTATACTTTGTACGCATCACCTAATGATTCCTTCAAAATTTGCAATTTCAACTTTCGATTGAAAATTTCGACATGATCCCAACATCTGATCGAAAAACAAAGTACACCGTTTTTATAGCCCATGGTCTCAGCTATAACATACCCAAATTTGGGAGAAAACAAAGCACAAATGAGCGAGATAGTGCTGAAAGATGGATGCGATGTAGATTCATAGTGTGGACAAAATTCACCCTCCATAGACATAACACGCAAATGACGAAAATTCTGACATGTGGCCTTTAATTGAATTTTTGACTATGATGACATCATTTAAATGAAAATTGGTGTGGACTGATCTCGAAGACGATTGCCTCGGCTACAACATATTAAAATCTAGAAGAGAATCGATGAATATTAAGAGAAATACACTAAATTGTCCATAAACATGATGACGTCATAATATGCATTTTTGTATTTTTGACTTCCAAGGCCATTATGATGACGTCAAGATGTACTTAATGGCCAAATGAGATATGAAATCATACCTTCGACTCATACTCTATCTAAATATGGAAAAAAAATTGGCAGTCCTTATTCATATCAATGGACTTTTTATGGGCATGTTTTTGCCCATATACGCTATGTAATACAAAAATCGCGCGTGCGGACGGTTATCTTGAACGGACGCTCATTCCGTTATTAATAGTGATAAAGAGATAAACTTGGTATCAAATTGTTCGGAAAATTATGAGGAATATCCTGTCAAAAGTTTTTGCGGAGGAATTAGTTTTCGTTCGGCCGTGACGAACGAAAACGCGCAAAAATGCGTGTTTTGCGCGATTTGTTATGAATGCTTATAATGGCCTGAAACGTATGCAAAAAAAAATTAAGACGATTTTGAGCAATTTTAAATTTTACGCGCGCATTAACGCGCGCACCTACGCGTACGCGCATTTTTGCGCGCATTTATTGACCTGAAATTGACCCGACAAATATTGACCTTGATCATGACAAATATGAATGAAAAATGACTTTCCGTTATGAAGATATGATCATAAGTTGATTTTCACAAAATGGCGCTCAGATGACGTCACGATAATTTTGAGTCACTGAAAAGTCACACAGTTCTAAGTTAGACTAAGATCTATCAACAGTGAAAGATTCATGACAATAGCTTTATTCAGTCTTGAGATATCCTGCGAACAAATTCGAGGAAGAATAATAAATAAACTAGACATATAATACTTGTTTGGAACAAGTATAGGTGGGCTGGTCAACTAAAATTTGAGACAAAATAGAGCAAAAATAAGCGACATACTGCTTACAAATTCTTAAAAAACAATATCATGTAGATTCATAACGTGAACTAAATTCAACTTCTATAGGCATAACACGCAAATTATGAAGTTTTTTACATGAGGCCTTTAATCAAAATTTTCACTATGATGACGTCATCAAAATGAAAAGAGGTTATTACTGCGCTTGTAGAAAATTGTCTTAGCTACAACATATCGAAATTTTAAAGAAAATTGATCAATATTTACAGAGATACAATAAATTTTACATAAATATGCTGACGTCATAATATGCAAATTCGTATTTTGAGTTCCAAGGCCATTGTGATGATGTCACGATACACTTAATGGCCAAATGAGACATGGAATCATATTTCCGACTCATACTCTATCTTAATATGAAAAAAAATTGAGGATCCCGGTGCATTCCAAAGAGCTATAACGGATTTTGTATAGGCATGTTTTTGCCCATATATGCTATGTATTAAAAGACCTTGCGCGCACTGACATTTATCTTGAATTTACGCTCATCTTGTTAATAATGGTCATAAAGAGATAAACATGGAATCAAATTCCTTGAAAAAATATGAGAAATATCATGAAAGAAAAAAAAATGGCGATTCTATGTTTTTTAATGGTGTTACGCGCGAAAACGCGCGCGCATGCTCGTACGCGCGATTTTTTATAAAATGCTTAAAATGACCTGAAACGTATGCAAAATAAATTTGAGACGATTTTGAGCATTTAAAATTTTTGCGCGCGCATTGACGCGCGGACGTACGCGCACGTGCGCGTTTTTGACCTGAAATTAACCGGACTGATATTAACCTTAATCATGATAAATATGAATGAGAAATACCTTTTGGTTATGAAGATATGATCATGAGTTGATTTTCAGAAAATTTCACAAAATGGCGCCTAGATGACGTCATCAGTCAAGGTCAAGGTTGAAAACCTTACCGTGTCTTGTCCATATGCCTATACATATGTGTGTCAAATATCAAAGCATTTGATTGAACCATTTCAAAGTTATCTTGCTAACAAAAAAGTGGCAAGAATTAAGAAAAATAAATAAATAATAAATAATAAATAAATAAATAAAGGCAATTTTAACAAAAATATAAGGTGGTCTGTATTAGATACAGCCCACCTGATAAAGAAAATCTTGACGAAATCAATAGGTGATACGTAGACTTCGTTACGTATCACCTAATGATACGTATACTTTGTACGCATCACCTAATGATTCCTTCAAAATTTGCAATTTCAACTTTCGATTGAAAATTTCGACATGATCCCAACATCTGATCGAAAAACAAAGTACACCGTTTTTATAGCCCATGGTCTCAGCTATAACATACCCAAATTTGGGAGAAAACAAAGCACAAATGAGCGAGATAGTGCTGAAAGATGGATGCGATGTAGATTCATAGTGTGGACAAAATTCACCCTCCATAGACATAACACGCAAATGACGAAAATTCTGACATGTGGCCTTTAATTGAATTTTTGACTATGATGACATCATTTAAATGAAAATTGGTGTGGACTGATCTCGAAGACGATTGCCTCGGCTACAACATATTAAAATCTAGAAGAGAATCGATGAATATTAAGAGAAATACACTAAATTGTCCATAAACATGATGACGTCATAATATGCATTTTTGTATTTTTGACTTCCAAGGCCATTATGATGACGTCAAGATGTACTTAATGGCCAAATGAGATATGAAATCATACCTTCGACTCATACTCTATCTAAATATGGAAAAAAAATTGGCAGTCCTTATTCATATCAATGGACTTTTTATGGGCATGTTTTTGCCCATATACACTATGTAATACAAAAATCGCGCGTGCGGACGGTTATCTTGAACGGACGCTCATTCCGTTATTAATAGTGATAAAGAGATAAACTTGGTATCAAATTGTTCGGAAAATTATGAGGAATATCCTGTCAAAAGTTTTTGCGGAGGAATTAGTTTTCGTTCGGCCGTGACGAACGAAAACGCGCAAAAATGCGTGTTTTGCGCGATTTGTTATGAATGCTTATAATGGCCTGAAACGTATGCAAAAAAAAATTAAGACGATTTTGAGCAATTTTAAATTTTACGCGCGCATTAACGCGCGCACCTACGCGTACGCGCATTTTTGCGCGCATTTATTGACCTGAAATTGACCCGACAAATATTGACCTTGATCATGACAAATATGAATGAAAAATGACTTTCCGTTATGAAGATATGATCATAAGTTGATTTTCACAAAATGGCGCTCAGATGACGTCACGATAATTTTGAGTCACTGAAAAGTCACACAGTTCTAAGTTAGACTAAGATCTATCAACAGTGAAAGATTCATGACAATAGCTTTATTCAGTCTTGAGATATCCTGCGAACAAATTCGAGGAAGAATAATAAATAAATAAAGAAAATCTTGACGAAATCAATAGGTGATACGTAGACTTCGTTACGTATCACCTAATGATACGTATACTTTGTACGCATCACCTAATGATTCCTTCAAAATTTGCAATTTCAACTTTCGATTGAAAATTTCGACATGATCCCAACATCTGATCGAAAAACAAAGTACACCGTTTTTATAGCCCATGGTCTCAGCTATAACATACCCAAATTTGGGAGAAAACAAAGCACAAATGAGCGAGATAGTGCTGAAAGATGGATGCGATGTAGATTCATAGTGTGGACAAAATTCACCCTCCATAGACATAACACGCAAATGACGAAAATTCTGACATGTGGCCTTTAATTGAATTTTTGACTATGATGACATCATTTAAATGAAAATTGGTGTGGACTGATCTCGAAGACGATTGCCTCGGCTACAACATATTAAAATCTAGAAGAGAATCGATGAATATTAAGAGAAATACACTAAATTGTCCATAAACATGATGACGTCATAATATGCATTTTTGTATTTTTGACTTCCAAGGCCATTATGATGACGTCAAGATGTACTTAATGGCCAAATGAGATATGAAATCATACCTTCGACTCATACTCTATCTAAATATGGAAAAAAAATTGGCAGTCCTTATTCATATCAATGGACTTTTTATGGGCATGTTTTTGCCCATATACGCTATGTAATACAAAAATCGCGCGTGCGGACGGTTATCTTGAACGGACGCTCATTCCGTTATTAATAGTGATAAAGAGATAAACTTGGTATCAAATTGTTCGGAAAATTATGAGGAATATCCTGTCAAAAGTTTTTGCGGAGGAATTAGTTTTCGTTCGGCCGTGACGAACGAAAACGCGCAAAAATGCGTGTTTTGCGCGATTTGTTATGAATGCTTATAATGGCCTGAAACGTATGCAAAAAAAAATTAAGACGATTTTGAGCAATTTTAAATTTTACGCGCGCATTAACGCGCGCACCTACGCGTACGCGCATTTTTGCGCGCATTTATTGACCTGAAATTGACCCGACAAATATTGACCTTGATCATGACAAATATGAATGAAAAATGACTTTCCGTTATGAAGATATGATCATAAGTTGATTTTCACAAAATGGCGCTCAGATGACGTCACGATAATTTTGAGTCACTGAAAAGTCACACAGTTCTAAGTTAGACTAAGATCTATCAACAGTGAAAGATTCATGACAATAGCTTTATTCAGTCTTGAGATATCCTGCGAACAAATTCGAGGAAGAATAATAAATAAATAAAGAAAATCTTGACGAAATCAATAGGTGATACGTAGACTTCGTTACGTATCACCTAATGATACGTATACTTTGTACGCATCACCTAATGATTCCTTCAAAATTTGCAATTTCAACTTTCGATTGAAAATTTCGACATGATCCCAACATCTGATCGAAAAACAAAGTACACCGTTTTTATAGCCCATGGTCTCAGCTATAACATACCCAAATTTGGGAGAAAACAAAGCACAAATGAGCGAGATAGTGCTGAAAGATGGATGCGATGTAGATTCATAGTGTGGACAAAATTCACCCTCCATAGACATAACACGCAAATGACGAAAATTCTGACATGTGGCCTTTAATTGAATTTTTGACTATGATGACATCATTTAAATGAAAATTGGTGTGGACTGATCTCGAAGACGATTGCCTCGGCTACAACATATTAAAATCTAGAAGAGAATCGATGAATATTAAGAGAAATACACTAAATTGTCCATAAACATGATGACGTCATAATATGCATTTTTGTATTTTTGACTTCCAAGGCCATTATGATGACGTCAAGATGTACTTAATGGCCAAATGAGATATGAAATCATACCTTCGACTCATACTCTATCTAAATATGGAAAAAAAATTGGCAGTCCTTATTCATATCAATGGACTTTTTATGGGCATGTTTTTGCCCATATACGCTATGTAATACAAAAATCGCGCGTGCGGACGGTTATCTTGAACGGACGCTCATTCCGTTATTAATAGTGATAAAGAGATAAACTTGGTATCAAATTGTTCGGAAAATTATGAGGAATATCCTGTCAAAAGTTTTTGCGGAGGAATTAGTTTTCGTTCGGCCGTGACGAACGAAAACGCGCAAAAATGCGTGTTTTGCGCGATTTGTTATGAATGCTTATAATGGCCTGAAACGTATGCAAAAAAAAATTAAGACGATTTTGAGCAATTTTAAATTTTACGCGCGCATTAACGCGCGCACCTACGCGTACGCGCATTTTTGCGCGCATTTATTGACCTGAAATTGACCCGACAAATATTGACCTTGATCATGACAAATATGAATGAAAAATGACTTTCCGTTATGAAGATATGATCATAAGTTGATTTTCACAAAATGGCGCTCAGATGACGTCACGATAATTTTGAGTCACTGAAAAGTCACACAGTTCTAAGTTAGACTAAGATCTATCAACAGTGAAAGATTCATGACAATAGCTTTATTCAGTCTTGAGATATCCTGCGAACAAATTCGAGGAAGAATAATAAATAAATAAAGAAAATCTTGACGAAATCAATAGGTGATACGTAGACTTCGTTACGTATCACCTAATGATACGTATACTTTGTACGCATCACCTAATGATTCCTTCAAAATTTGCAATTTCAACTTTCGATTGAAAATTTCGACATGATCCCAACATCTGATCGAAAAACAAAGTACACCGTTTTTATAGCCCATGGTCTCAGCTATAACATACCCAAATTTGGGAGAAAACAAAGCACAAATGAGCGAGATAGTGCTGAAAGATGGATGCGATGTAGATTCATAGTGTGGACAAAATTCACCCTCCATAGACATAACACGCAAATGACGAAAATTCTGACATGTGGCCTTTAATTGAATTTTTGACTATGATGACATCATTTAAATGAAAATTGGTGTGGACTGATCTCGAAGACGATTGCCTCGGCTACAACATATTAAAATCTAGAAGAGAATCGATGAATATTAAGAGAAATACACTAAATTGTCCATAAACATGATGACGTCATAATATGCATTTTTGTATTTTTGACTTCCAAGGCCATTATGATGACGTCAAGATGTACTTAATGGCCAAATGAGATATGAAATCATACCTTCGACTCATACTCTATCTAAATATGGAAAAAAAATTGGCAGTCCTTATTCATATCAATGGACTTTTTATGGGCATGTTTTTGCCCATATACACTATGTAATACAAAAATCGCGCGTGCGGACGGTTATCTTGAACGGACGCTCATTCCGTTATTAATAGTGATAAAGAGATAAACTTGGTATCAAATTGTTCGGAAAATTATGAGGAATATCCTGTCAAAAGTTTTTGCGGAGGAATTAGTTTTCGTTCGGCCGTGACGAACGAAAACGCGCAAAAATGCGTGTTTTGCGCGATTTGTTATGAATGCTTATAATGGCCTGAAACGTATGCAAAAAAAAATTAAGACGATTTTGAGCAATTTTAAATTTTACGCGCGCATTAACGCGCGCACCTACGCGTACGCGCATTTTTGCGCGCATTTATTGACCTGAAATTGACCCGACAAATATTGACCTTGATCATGACAAATATGAATGAAAAATAACTTTCCGTTATGAAGATATGATCATAAGTTGATTTTCACAAAATGGCGCTCAGATGACGTCACGATAATTTTGAGTCACTGAAAAGTCACACAGTTCTAAGTTAGACTAAGATCTATCAACAGTGAAAGATTCATGACAATAGCTTTATTCAGTCTTGAGATATCCTGCGAACAAATTCGAGGAAGAATAATAAATAAATAAAGAAAATCTTGACGAAATCAATAGGTGATACGTAGACTTCGTTACGTATCACCTAATGATACGTATACTTTGTACGCATCACCTAATGATTCCTTCAAAATTTGCAATTTCAACTTTCGATTGAAAATTTCGACATGATCCCAACATCTGATCGAAAAACAAAGTACACCGTTTTTATAGCCCATGGTCTCAGCTATAACATACCCAAATTTGGGAGAAAACAAAGCACAAATGAGCGAGATAGTGCTGAAAGATGGATGCGATGTAGATTCATAGTGTGGACAAAATTCACCCTCCATAGACATAACACGCAAATGACGAAAATTCTGACATGTGGCCTTTAATTGAATTTTTGACTATGATGACATCATTTAAATGAAAATTGGTGTGGACTGATCTCGAAGACGATTGCCTCGGCTACAACATATTAAAATCTAGAAGAGAATCGATGAATATTAAGAGAAATACACTAAATTGTCCATAAACATGATGACGTCATAATATGCATTTTTGTATTTTTGACTTCCAAGGCCATTATGATGACGTCAAGATGTACTTAATGGCCAAATGAGATATGAAATCATACCTTCGACTCATACTCTATCTAAATATGGAAAAAAAATTGGCAGTCCTTATTCATATCAATGGACTTTTTATGGGCATGTTTTTGCCCATATACACTATGTAATACAAAAATCGCGCGTGCGGACGGTTATCTTGAACGGACGCTCATTCCGTTATTAATAGTGATAAAGAGATAAACTTGGTATCAAATTGTTCGGAAAATTATGAGGAATATCCTGTCAAAAGTTTTTGCGGAGGAATTAGTTTTCGTTCGGCCGTGACGAACGAAAACGCGCAAAAATGCGTGTTTTGCGCGATTTGTTATGAATGCTTATAATGGCCTGAAACGTATGCAAAAAAAAATTAAGACGATTTTGAGCAATTTTAAATTTTACGCGCGCATTAACGCGCGCACCTACGCGTACGCGCATTTTTGCGCGCATTTATTGACCTGAAATTGACCCGACAAATATTGACCTTGATCATGACAAATATGAATGAAAAATGACTTTCCGTTATGAAGATATGATCATAAGTTGATTTTCACAAAATGGCGCTCAGATGACGTCACGATAATTTTGAGTCACTGAAAAGTCACACAGTTCTAAGTTAGACTAAGATCTATCAACAGTGAAAGATTCATGACAATAGCTTTATTCAGTCTTGAGATATCCTGCGAACAAATTCGAGGAAGAATAATAAATAAATAAAGAAAATCTTGACGAAATCAATAGGTGATACGTAGACTTCGTTACGTATCACCTAATGATACGTATACTTTGTACGCATCACCTAATGATTCCTTCAAAATTTGCAATTTCAACTTTCGATTGAAAATTTCGACATGATCCCAACATCTGATCGAAAAACAAAGTACACCGTTTTTATAGCCCATGGTCTCAGCTATAACATACCCAAATTTGGGAGAAAACAAAGCACAAATGAGCGAGATAGTGCTGAAAGATGGATGCGATGTAGATTCATAGTGTGGACAAAATTCACCCTCCATAGACATAACACGCAAATGACGAAAATTCTGACATGTGGCCTTTAATTGAATTTTTGACTATGATGACATCATTTAAATGAAAATTGGTGTGGACTGATCTCGAAGACGATTGCCTCGGCTACAACATATTAAAATCTAGAAGAGAATCGATGAATATTAAGAGAAATACACTAAATTGTCCATAAACATGATGACGTCATAATATGCATTTTTGTATTTTTGACTTCCAAGGCCATTATGATGACGTCAAGATGTACTTAATGGCCAAATGAGATATGAAATCATACCTTCGACTCATACTCTATCTAAATATGGAAAAAAAATTGGCAGTCCTTATTCATATCAATGGACTTTTTATGGGCATGTTTTTGCCCATATACGCTATGTAATACAAAAATCGCGCGTGCGGACGGTTATCTTGAACGGACGCTCATTCCGTTATTAATAGTGATAAAGAGATAAACTTGGTATCAAATTGTTCGGAAAATTATGAGGAATATCCTGTCAAAAGTTTTTGCGGAGGAATTAGTTTTCGTTCGGCCGTGACGAACGAAAACGCGCAAAAATGCGTGTTTTGCGCGATTTGTTATGAATGCTTATAATGGCCTGAAACGTATGCAAAAAAAAATTAAGACGATTTTGAGCAATTTTAAATTTTACGCGCGCATTAACGCGCGCACCTACGCGTACGCGCATTTTTGCGCGCATTTATTGACCTGAAATTGACCCGACAAATATTGACCTTGATCATGACAAATATGAATGAAAAATGACTTTCCGTTATGAAGATATGATCATAAGTTGATTTTCACAAAATGGCGCTCAGATGACGTCACGATAATTTTGAGTCACTGAAAAGTCACACAGTTCTAAGTTAGACTAAGATCTATCAACAGTGAAAGATTCATGACAATAGCTTTATTCAGTCTTGAGATATCCTGCGAACAAATTCGAGGAAGAATAATAAATAAATAAAGAAAATCTTGACGAAATCAATAGGTGATACGTAGACTTCGTTACGTATCACCTAATAAATAAATAAATAAATAATAAAAATCTTGACGAAATCAAAAGGTGATACGTCTACGTACGTATCACCTAATTAAAACCAAAAAAAAAGGATGAAAGGAGTCTTTAAAACGTGAATTGAATATCCAAACAAACAATATAAGAAACCCATGATACTATTTGAAATACGAATGTAACAACTGAGAATCATTTTTCTAAATAATTGATGTGATTTAGTCAGATCGCTATGTTTGCTATTTCACATTATACAATTTTAATTGTACGGGTATAAAATTGCCCAATATTTCCCGGGAAATTGCCAACAATGATTTAAATCATAATATTAAAATTCTTGCATTAAGGCAAAATGTTGTAAACTTACCATGCTGTTGAATCCTACACCCTTGCAAGCTGATGATTTCCAAGTTCTGCTGCAGGTGATGTCAGTGATAAATTGTATTAGACCCCCAAAAAAATAATTCAATGTAATATTGATTGTGACGTGAGCAGTCAGTGCATAAATGCACAGGGACTGGGTGTGTTAAGGTTTGCAGGGTTAAACCCTAAATAAGAACACATGGTATTTTCCCATGTTTCTGCTAGACGACACGTGGCACTTTCAATTGTTCCTGCTAAATCCTATATCGATATGAAGGTTAAACATTAAAGGTACTATGTCCCATTTGCAGGCCAAAAAAGAAAAAGGTTAAATTTCAACGGCATTTGAAAGATAATACTAATTTAGAATTTTCCTCAAAACAAAAGGGCTTGAAAATGTCTTGTTATGGGAAATAAAGACCGTTAGTTGTCGAGTCGAATTAAGGGATTGCAGTCGTTTAATTAAATAGTCTGATTTCAGGCCCTTGTACTGAATGGTCGTGCGTTTTGTGCTGCGCAAAGATTCAATCAGTTTAATTTTGGCCGTTACAAGAAGCGGGTTATTGAGGTAGACGAATGCTCATGTACCCTTTACAGCTAATTTTATGTATGTTATTACCAAAGAAAAAAAGAAGTCAGTCAGTCACTCAATAGTGTCTGACAATGAAGTCTAAAAAGTAAACGGGTTTCCTTGCATAATTTGAATACGACACTGCTAACGTTTACATTTCACATTCCTCATTCTGACAAGAGGTCATATTAGGTTAGGTAACTTAACAATAAAATGCTAGGGGTTATACATTTATGAAGACTTGAAGAAAAAAGTCTAGAAAATATTTAACTGTATTATGTGTAGTGAATTGATCACATGTAGGGGTAGCATAAAATGAGAAGAAGAAGAAGAAAAGGGAGGAGTAGGAGAATGGTAGATTATAATGTAGCGCACCTATCAATCCCTCAGTGATGCTCTTGGCGGTCCAACAATATTTTGAGCTGAGAGTTTAACCATTACTACTAAGTCCTCTCAATTTCCCTCCACCCAAATATTGTCATTGGAAATGACTTTTCAGTGGATTTTCCTGCAGCCCACAAAAGGTTACAAAAAAGAAGACAATGTGATGTATTAAGCCCTTTCCGCCACCCCACTCCACCCCCCCCCCCCCCTTGCACCTTCCACCTTTGTATATATATATATATATATTTTTTTTAAATCACATATACATCATGTGACATTTTTTGTTTCTTTGTTTGTTTACAATATTTACCTTGACATTAAGATCTCTCTTCTTCAGATGGGTATTCTACGATATCTAGAAGGAAGCTGACACATGAAACATCGATGGGATTATAAGATGCCATACTCCATTCCATGTTAATTACCCCCTTTAACCAAGGCTTCTTTGCCTCCAAGTTTTAAAGGAATTTTCAGAAATTAAGTTTTAATTTTGAAAAATTTGATATAAGTACTGAATTGAATACGGGCAATGGTTCGTACACACACACACACAAAAAAAAAAATCTGGAATTTGACCCTGAGACAGCTACCCCAAGGATAACCTTGACTATGACAGTAATCCGGGGATTTTCCAAGGAGATAGTTGCTAGTACGGAGAGAAAATACGTTGTTGGTGATAATGATATGGAGGAATTATTAAATGGCTGAAATAAGGATATTTTAATTGGCTTAGCTATAGTTTGTGAAATCATAAAGCACCGTCCCCAAAATCTATTTGCAACATATTTGGACATGATTATCACCAAAAACATGCCGTTGTATATAAAATGAAGTGTATCTGCCAACATGTGCCAGTTTTTAGTAATTCGCAAAATAAATCATGATGCGCACCATGGGGTATTGGGAATATATCCAGATCCAAGTGCATTGTATATTCAGACTTTTCAGGGATTGAGGTATTTGCTAAGTTTATTAACCCACTGACTATGGGAACCAGGTAGCTCATGTATTAAGCCTATGGGAATAAGAGCATTCAGTCGAATGTGGGTTAAACAAGTCTATTTAAAATTTGTTTTAAAAAGTTTTGCTTAGAAATATGTACCGTACTATGTGCTATTTTGTATGAAATGTTACCGTATTATATATGTTCATCTTCGGTTTTGTAAGTATCAGATATTGCGGTTTTGGCCAAATTTACCGGTAGCTTTTTTTTTTTTTACATTTTAAGATGATTATGTGGTAACAATTAACAATTTTAAAAAGAAATAATGGTTCTATCGTTGTAAAATACATGTTAGGTGTGTGAGTTTTAGCATAAATTATTGAATATATTGTGAATGAATGTTGACTTGTTGACAGTTGTGCTTTCAAGATTAACAGGGTTGCATGCCTGTCTGAAAGACATGCACCATTTGAACAACAGTTTACAAATGGCATCTGGAAAATTTTACTCATTTTGATTACTAGGAATAGACGTTCTTTTTAGATTTTAAATTAATTCTTCTCTACTAGCAATGTTGAATGAGATAGTCGATGCTAGATTGGAGAAGGCTCTGACAAGGGCAACTATTGTTTAGAAGATGTGTCCAAGGTTTGAAAAATTAAAAAATAAGTGTATTGTTCCAGGTTACATATTTTTGCTTTTTGTTTTAATACATCACTGATTTAACCATCTATTAGTTAACGTATCTAATCTGGTGTAAGATAGGGCTGTGAATTTTATTAAATTATTACATAAATGATAATATAATTGATATTTTTTATGTAAACAAATATTTATTTGGTATTTTCATGTTTCGTGAAATTAATAACATTATTTCAATCTCATTTCATGATATGTTTCCGCTTAATTCTGATTTTCATTTTCATGTCACACGATTGACATGTGTGAGCAAGTCTTTATATCTGGATTTAGAGTTATGATTATGATGCTATGATATGCATGCAATCACTTGCCTTAAACACCGCATTTTAAAAAAAATCTAAAATGGAGGATCATTGACTGCAGGTGGGACAGCAAAACACACATTGAATGTATAAAGTTCCTGAAAATCAGAATAAAACAATCATGATTAATATTTCTGTTTATCTTCAATTTTGTACTTCATGTGTCTGGATTCGCTGTAATCTACATGTACGTGTGCAGTGGCGGATCCAAGGTGCTTGTGCTGCTTCGAGTTGAGCTGATGAGTTGGCTGTATCTGTAAAAATCCATTTACAGGCCTACCTGTATAGAAAACCGACCAAGGAAAAGAAAACCAAAATGGTCTTTTTAGGCAGGTGATCATTACTGACAGGTTTACTTTAACACATGACTTGTATGAACAAGAAATATCATTTCAAGGGGAGGAAAGATGTAGTCTTTTAAGACATATGGTATTTTTGTTTGAAAGAATGTTGCTAAAGCAGGTTTAAATGTACAGAACACACACACACAGACACACACACATACATATATATTTATACATGTATATGTGAAGGTATAACAATACAATCTAAAAACAAATGCAACAACATAAATACAAACACTGCGTCCAAGCACATGGCGCTAAAATGGTTCATTGCTTGGTAACATTATTTTTATTATATTGTTACATCATAGATAGCGAATTCAATTTTACAAGTCTCAAATAGTGCAACAAACTTTAAACAAACAATACGTATAGTGCACTACGCTAAAACGCACTTTAAAAAAAATGATTAAGTTTAGCAAAGAATATAATTATATACAAGATTTTTAAAAGCAAATTATATCACATGATAATTTTCAGTTATGCTAGTAATGCTGTACATTATAAAATTCTGAACATTAGTTGACCACAAGGAGTATAATTCTCCACGTTTGAGCTGATCTGAGCTCTAGCTATAATAGCAACAATAATAATTGTTTCTTATTACGCCTAATACAGCAAACTGATTTATTTAATTTATTAAACCATATGCATGTAAAAGCAAAATATACAATAGACAATAGAATACATAAAAACATACTAGATACAAAGCAAATATATGGTCAGGACCACAAAGAAGCAAAATTATAACATATTCCAAGAGGTTCACAATTATTTTCCTTAATTAAAAAAATAAAACGTCGTATTCTAGCATTGTACAAGATACTCGGACCGTATTGTGTAATCATATTGATCACCTATGTATTATAGCAACACCACCTCCTATGTTATCCTTTCTATTTGTATTAACAAGATTCTAACCATCCAAATTATACATTTCTATTTTTGTACTTGATTGAAACCATGTTTCTGATACAAATAGATGTGAATTTAAAATCAATAGTAGCTAGCATACTACGTAATGCATCAAAAATTTTAGTCAAACTCCTGGCATTTACATGAAAGGTTATTATATTTTGTTACGATCACAATATTGATAATATACATTTCCAAAGCACACTTTCTGACACAAGTGTCACTCCAGGCCCTACAATGAATAGTTGTGCAAACATACATGTATCAGATAACTAATGGATTATAGACTATTAATATGAGTACCAGTAATACAGATCCAAAGAAAGAACATGATACATTTATAATATTTGGCTTAGTTGGCCTAATAATGTAATTCAATCATCAGCCTTAGGTTAAAAAAGCTTGTATTCGCTGACATGAATTAATCTCGAATACATTCATGTATATATACATACATTTCATGTTTTACATGAATAGCTTTTAGGTCTTTTGTAATCTGCTGTCTGTTTAACCCTTTACCTTTTACCTCTAACCTTAATAGATCAGGTTTGTATAGATGCTGCCATCAAACAGCTGCGAGCGATCCGCTATGAATCTATGGACTCGTTGACAGGAGACCATTATGAGGTAAATGCACCTCTTTCATTATGACTGCGGTAGTTTGAATGTTAGTTTCTTTCCTAGAGTATCTACCCATTTAACACCTGTGTGAAGAGTGGCAAATATGACAAGTGTTTCTTGCCTAAGAATATAAGTACTAGGCCAAAACTCGAACCCTGAACCCTCCGATTAAGAGTCAAGTGAAGGACCTGCTTTGCCACAACACGTCCATATCTCATGCAATGTTTGAACAATTAGAATTCAATAACAGAATCATTTCTCCTAAATTGAAAACCACATTCAAGTGCTAATCCTTCATCACTTCCAGTAAATAATCTTGAATAATTATCAAATGATTAAAACAGTACTACAAAATCAGACGTGTACAAGTAATTATTTTACAGTGTATTATACACTAGAGGAAGATATGAATTCATATATGTACATGTACAACTAGAATAAAGGAGCTACTCTGATACTTCCATATTATATGCCACCAAAAAAGAAAAAAAAAGTATACTCACAGTTTACATGTAGCGCATGCAAGTAAACCCAAATACATGTATGTAGGTTTATCCATATTGTGTTTTTGACACAAATACATTACTAAATCTTATATAACTAGTATTTAGTGCGCTCTCCACAGCATTTACACAAAATAATCATACATAACATACAACAGAATTTCATCAGAAAAGGAACGTACACAATGTTTGAAAGGGATATGGAAAAGGAAAGGGCTTCAGTTAGCTATTCAGCGAACTGGTATGTTTTCAAGAGTTTCTTAAATTGGTATGTGGGATTAGCTGCTTTTATAAAAGATAGAATACTGTTCCATCCTTTGGATGCAGATAAAGTAAATGTGCGATCACCAACTTTGCTACGGGTCTTAGGAATGGTAAGCAGATATGGGTCTCGAGGAGAGCGAAGATTAAGGCGAGATGGATTATGAGATGTAAAGCATCTTTAGAGTATTAATTAAATACTGCAAAAGTAGGTTTACCTCGACATCCCTTTAGCGATGACCCTACACGTTGAGGTTTTACTGAGCAGTAATTTCCATGGAGCATAACTGATACTTAAATTTAGAAACATATACGGTATTACGAGATGTAATAAACAACGAAAAACAATTGAGTTCATATACACATATCTAAGAAGGGCTGTACGACCTGCAGCATCTCACAGACCCATTCCTGTGTTTATGAAGTGCTCATCTCCCATTGATTTACTGATATTCATTTTATGAGCATATTTTGCACTATGTTTTTCAAAATGATAAAATTATCTGGAGGGCGGTTTGTAAGTTAAAATTTCATTTGGGCCATTGCTGGCACACAAGGTGACTTCAATACATCATCTCTTTCATAAAGAGCTCACCATCGCGGGAGACTTGCTACCATGACTTGGATGTCTGTGAAGAATTGTTTCTCTCTCTGGTGACTCAGAGTCAGACGACTTGTTCTCTTCCATAGGTATAATGTGGTGGCTTATGTTTGCACGATGACATTGTTTTAATTCCTTACTGGTTTTATCAACCACATAGTAACTTATTAGAATGATAACCACAATTATTACCAGATTGGCAGCTACACCTCCCCATAATACTGCAGTACTAATAACAATTGACTTGTTCGTGTTTGTATTATTAGTCAGGTTCCGCGATTCTATGAGTTGGGGAAGCTGTGAGTTTTCTCCAACTTGTCTTTCTGGGTTTGGGGATAATGTTGCAACTATGCCCGGAGTGGTAGCAGGGCAAGGGTCTATGATAGCGTTTGTTAGAGGAATATCCCCGAATGGATTCCATACAAAATCTGTACATTCACACACATCTTTAGGGCGATCAAGGGTAGATGAACAACAAAATACAGGATATTCTTTTCTAGCCCAAATTGTTTGTTTCAAAGTTTCGCCAGTTTGAACAAGTTTACTCCATGGTGGCAATCTCTTAGAATCTTGGTAGCAGTAAATACCCCCAGCCAAGCTTCCAACAGGAGCCGTACATTGCAATGGCACCCAATCACCAACTGCACCATCATTGATACTGAATGTACAAAATACATCATCAGGAGGATAATTGACATTTAACCTTGTCCTAGTGAACCTGCCTTGAATGACACCATCCCTGTACGCTTGGCAGATGTACGTTGCCTCGTCACTTCTCTTTACTGGATTTATGTCAACCTGAACTGAACAATTACCATTTGTCACACTAAACCTAGGTAATTGATAGTTTGGCAACTGGAGATTTACATTGTCATGATCAGTTGAACTGTAAAATGGAAGTCTGTTTGCGCTCTGTATTGTGACTTTATTACTGCCACATAGATATGGGAATACAAGTTGTACGGCTTCATCCTCAGTAACCGTCA
The DNA here is from genome assembly GCA_035222895.1 of Strongylocentrotus droebachiensis. NCBI lineage: Eukaryota > Metazoa > Echinodermata > Echinoidea > Camarodonta > Strongylocentrotidae > Strongylocentrotus > Strongylocentrotus droebachiensis. Next base: position 231,294 of record JAVYIG010000466.1, on the reverse strand, counting down.
CAAAAGAACCACATCTGGATAATTGGATCAGTGCAATGAAGATCACAAATAAATGTATAACTATGTTGGCTGGAATCTTAAAATACATGGCAGTATTTGTTGATTGTAGCAAGAGATCACTGTCTATTGGTTGTATGTGTTGAAATAGGCCTTTCACCTTGATGTTCCTTCAGAAATGTCCTCCTATTTGCTCTGATGTTGTTTTTCCCAGCATTTGTCCTGCAGTAACATGTAGAACCAGAACACCAACAGGCCAATTTGAACACACCGCTGAGGTCTTGTAAAAGTTTCGAGCTTTTGTTGCACGTAGATCATTGGTATCAGAAATCTCAAATGAAGTATGAACTCAAAATGATTTTGCAGGTGGCTGTCTTTACTAATGATATTGTGCAAACCGGCCAAAATCAGAATGCTGAAGATGTATTCGTGAACGAAATACGTCTTGTCTGATTGGAAATGATCACCCTGAATCAAATATAGAAAAGAAATTTAAAAACCTTAGCAAGCTTTCGTATATTTGAATTGAGTAGCTGCTTATTTGTATATTTTTTCCAGATTTTTCTTGATGATTCATATACCACGCCTTCACAATTATTTTTGTTTAACTATTCATATCTACCGAACCTTGAACCTAATGTCTGAATGCTATTGTACTGTAATTAAAGATATCATCATGATTGCATTTATTTATTGCATTGTGATAAATATATAAACTTACCCTCACGATTGTGTGTCGTTGACAACTGGTGATTAAGGTGCAAATGTCGGGCGTTGCTGTTTGAAAGATTGGCATTGAAATGATGAGTTTACTGATATGACTTTTATTCTTCATAATTAAAGATAAGATATCTCAAAATATTTACGATAAGAAAATCAAACAAGATACTATAGCTCAGTTGAGATAGAGGGGAAGGAGGAGGAGTTTTGAAAAAAGGTGATGCAATGTTTGATGCCAATTCAATGTTCTATTAAAAGCATGTGGATATGCATTCAAATTACCTAGTCCCTCAGATAGGACTAACATTTATTTGGTCCCTGAAGCTTTTTAATTGCTCGCAGTTCCTCGCATTCAGGTTTAATTGTCCCCAGGCCTATCCCATTTTCATCAGTGAAAAATGGATCAATACATTTAACAATTCAATTCGTCATTTATCTTCCACTGTAAAACAATTACCGGTATATATTTGTAAATGAAAGTGGCGGGATCATAACAATCACAGAAAGGCTTGTTACAAATGACCCTAACGGATATACAAAATAAAAATGAAAATGTGTCAAATAACTTATGCACAAAATAACATCGGGAAGAGAAAGAAAGAGAAGAGAAGGAAACAGTGACAACAACTTTTTACATAACTTATTTGACTCGCGTATTCAAGGGGATTTCTTGTATACAGTTGTTCAAATTGTTCTACTGTCTCACCATTTTGTATGAGAGGTTATTCCAGAGAACCAGACCATAATGTCATTTTTTTTATTATGCGCGATTTAGAGGTGGGGTAGTTTGGGCATTTCTAGTAATGTTATTAGAAATGATTAGTCATTCAAAGTAAAATCCTCATTAAAGGCTTCAGGAAGTTTCAGGACAGCTTAACATGAAAATAGCGGTGTCCCAAGATAATAATCCATGAACAGGTAGGATTCGTATTTTCTTGAATGGAGATAGACTCGACGAAAGTACAATTTTATCAATGAACTAATATAATTTAGTACCATTTTTATAAACTGTATTACTATTGGAGATTACCACCTGATTGGTATGTATAGTACATTTTTTCAATTACAATAAAAGCTATTTATTATCAGTCGTATCGGAAAACAAAAATAAAGGAAAATCATTAGTCTACAATGATAATTTATGCTATCACCCAAATTGTTTTAATAATAGATTATTTACAGTTAATAGCACGCATTAGAATATTTACATGTCATCAACACACATGGCTCTTCCCACCCAATGTGTAATCTATAACGAGAATGTTCAAATATTTGTTTACCAGAGACTCATCTAGACAATCGAGATATGATGTGGAGATGTAAATATTGCATTATCCACGGTTCAATGTAGACAAATATAAAAACCAACAAGTTCAGAACTTCCCGAGTGATGGTGTATTTTACCGAAGCTGAAGGCCGAGATTGAAACTAAATTGCACAAGAAAAATGCTGACTTTGGAGGTGAATGTATGTTTTGTTGAACAACAATATGCCGGGGCCCCACACTTAACTTTTCAGTGAGGGGGTCCAGATTAAGAATTGCCTGTATGCATAAGCCCAATGTAAAAAGCCTTGACATTAATTTTGTGGGGGGTCCCAACTTCAATTGTGGGCGCTCTGTGACACAGTTTCAAGTTCATGTTGAGTCCTGGATATGTTTTCAATAGGGTAGTTGGTATGTTATACCTCGATTTCAGTCAACATCCCTCATATAGAAAGGTTGTATCATCCGCTCAATCTGGCTTGCGTGCATAGAACAAATAAACATTTTTGCAAGAAAATAGTAAAGTTTTGAAAAAAGTGCGTTTTTGTCCAGCAGTGGGGTGCCCGGGAATCACTCTTGGGTAAGCTTTCAACTTTCTCTGTACTTTTGTCGGAAAAACATATTAAACCAGCACAGTGTCGTCTCTTTTTGCGTTGATGGAGAAGTGCAAAATGGCGAGGTTCAATCGCACTTCGGCCGCTCTCGCAAATCCTCACTCGTTCCATTGTGGTCAGGAGGCTTTGGGGTGAGCGGCTAATTATAATAGGGACTTTTAGATTTGCGTGGACTGATACTGTGACGTCCATTCAAGGCAGTGCATTACAAGGACGTCGATCGTAGCAATCCCCATTGTCTTCGTGCGAATCTAAAAGTCCCTAATGTTAGCTTGCTTTTGACGTACACTCCCAGTGTACAGTAAGGTGCCTTGTTGAGTAGACTAGTTAAATGTACGTGAGCGCACCCTCGTGAAATAGGTACCGAAGTCCAACTTTCGGGTTCGGTGCAAACCCTAGGCTATACGCAGGGTTATAATATGTTATCCTTTAATTTCTTCTTACTCCTTATCTGTTAACCTAGTATAGAATTCAATGTCAATTTTATTAAAGGTTGATTTAATTTATTCTGGCTATAGATACACATTTTTTAAGGTGATTGGTACAATTTAATTACATGCATTCTCGGAGTATATCTGCCTCCCAGTCATGAATACAGTGCATGGCACACTTGATCTCTATGCTCTAGCCGTGTTCATATACGCACTTGTATATAAAAAAAAAAATAGCTGCAGATGTAGCTGTTTTATGGACATGCTACCGATAATGGCAGATATTAACAGAATCCATGAAATAATTAATTATTTACATTTTCAAATTCATGGACATTGCACACCGTTTTTGTTCACTTTGCTAGGATCTAAGAGAAAAAGAGTTAGTATCATATGCCTAGCGTATATGAATGATGGTCACAAAATAATTGCTTTGAGTCTAAGGATCACTATGAACATGACTGACAATGAGAGCGGACAAAATATACAGTTCCTCGGGTAGACAAAGGAACATCCCTTCACTGCTATTATGTAAAAATGTGTAGAACAGGTGTCACATGCATATTCACCTTTTTACATAATAGCTGTGAAGGGATGTTCCTTTGTCTACCTGAGGAACTGTATATTTTGTCCGCTCTCATTGTCAGTCATGTTCATAGTGGATGTTATCAATGGCCAAATTATGCATTCAAACACAAGGAGAGGGGTACTCTACTTTCGAAGTGAATACCGTATTACTAATGCTGCATTTATGAATGGGACATCCAGAGAAATACTTCAATGCAGCTGCGGATCCAGGATATCTTAAGGGGGGGGGGGGGGGGGGGGAGTGGGAGGCCCACATTTGAAATCAATTTGAAATTTAGTGTGCTGAAATTTAAAAATTCAAGCCGGCCAATATTTCGCTCAGTGGAGGGGGGGGGGAGGGGGGTTGTGAGCACTATTTTTTTCTTTTTTGCCCCCAGAAATTTGAAAATCGCGCCGGCCGATATTTCACTCAACACCACCCCCCCCCCCCCCCCTTGAGCAACAAAAACAAGTAAATTGTTTTATTTATTTTGGGGGCCAGGGGGGGGGCAAGGCCCGCCCTCCCGCCCCCGCCCCCCCCCCCCCCCCTGGATGCGCGCCTGCTTCAATGACAATATTATTGCGCTATTGCCTCCAAAATATTATCGGTGACCATTAAAAGTCCTTAATTATCGATGATTATTATGGCAATATTGCAGTATTTCCATAAACGATGGCTCAGTGGTAGAGCAGTGGTCTTCTAACAGGGAGGTTTAGGGTTGAAACCAAGTCGGACATTAAATATTTATTTGGAACTTAGAGGTGGTGATGGCATTGGTATAAAGGACCAAATAGGTAGTGGAGTTGTTATCCTTATAGGTGGAATCTACATGACGTGCTTATAAAGAGAATTTAAAGTTAATCCCAATGTTGGAAATATCCTCTCTTTTTTAAGAAAAAAACTGTACCAGATATTCTAATATTCGATGTAATTGCAAATGCTTCAGGTAGCTAAGCTGCCTCATACGTGTAGGATTGTTAGTACAAAAATTGTAGAAGTATTCAATCCGGCATTATTTTCAAATCGTAATTATTTATATATCGAGCATTTAATAAAAAAATTCAAAATATTTAAAAAGTTTTAAAAAATGCAATTATTAGTCATTATGATCATAATTTCATTTAATAGTACATTTTAATTGTATGTGTGTGCAAAGCACTGAATCATAGCTGCCATATGGTACTCATGCCATCCTAGAACGTTTTTATGTGAAAGGCTGGTCCTCAGATATCTACAATGTATTATGAATTAACATTTATATTTATATTTTATGCTTTTGTATGTATCTTTTGTAAATTCAATTTGTTTCAGCCTCTGGCTGCTATTTGAATGTTTTTTAATCAATAAACCAAATCAAATCAAATGTACGTATAATTACATGTAGGTCTACCTTTTTGATACATACAGTTGACTCTGCATGAGTAGAATCTGTTGGGAATGCAAAAAATAGATCAACTTATTGTGCAGTATAAATAATACGTTTTGCATAGTTTGGTCCAAGAAAGTTATTTGACGAATTCAACCTGTGCGACTTTGAGTTATGCAGAGTTAACTGTATCTTTAGAAATGCAATCACAGGTCAACCTGTACAGACAGACTGGCCAAGGGAAACACAATTTGTTTTTGGGAGGTGGATTTTACAGACAGGTTTATTTTAAAACACGTTTTGACAAGTAATATAGTTTCAAGTGAAAGCAAGAAATGGTGTTTGTAGACACATGTTCTTTCTTTACAAATTGTTGCCATTGTTGCTAAACAGACATCACGTGTCACACAACACTCTTTTTCCCCCTTTTTTTCAAGTTATTTTGTATTATTTTCTCTCAAATCAAGTACATATTGTACAAATCACTCTTAACAAAACTGGATACATTGAACATTGATATTTTGGATTAAACATAAATTACAATAATAAAATAAACTGTTTTGAAAACATTTTCATATATATGATCAAGAATATTAAAGTAAACTTGAGAGAATTCGTGTCTATTCCCCCATTCCATACTCCTAACACCCTCATCCACATACTAATACTACCCCCCCCCCCCACCCCCCCCCCCCCCTCCTCCACCATGCGACACGCGACACACATACCACCCGACCTCACTTCCACACAATGCCACACACTGTTCCCAGCCTCCTCATAATACCCAAAATTGGAGCACAAAATTGGAACACACACACACCCATTTACATATAACTGAAACCCATTGTCCAGATGTTCTCAATTTGTATACTTTTTCAAGTTTATTATATTACAGATAGTACAATAACAACAGATACAATGTTCAATGACATAATGACATTTTATTCATAAGTTCTTTACATGCGTCATAGTCAAATGTTACAATCCATTTAAGTACATAGATTGTACGATGCACTTTCAAAGCCAACTTTAATTATAACTCTAAAGTGCCTATCGATTTTGTGTAAATTTTTACTCAAACACGTTGTTAGTTGATCCAGGTTTAAAAGTATTCTTAAATGTTATGAATAATTGACATAAGTTGATATTTTCCCAATATCAAAATTAATGTAAGCAATTAAATGCATGATATATTTTACCTAGTTAGTCAGTTGTTAAAGGTCCTATATCCTGAACAGGCCACACACATGAAAAGGTTCAATTTCAACGGCATTTGATAGATAATTCTAATTAAGAACTTCCCTCAAAACGAAAGGGCTTGAAAATGTCTTTTAGTGGGAAATAACGACCACTGATTGCTAAATCAACTTTAGTGATTACAATCCATTAAGTAATAGTCTGATTTTCAGACCCTCGTACCGAATGATCGTACGTTTTGTTCTGCGCAGAGATTCAATCAGTTAAATTTGGCCATTACAAAAATTTGGTTACTGATGTAGAAAAATGCTCATGTACCCTTTACAGCTCATTTTATGTATTTTATTACCAAGAAGAAAAAAAAAGTCACTCACTAACTCAATAATTTCTGACAGTGATGTCAAGAATATAAACGGGTTACCTAGCATAATTTTAATATTAGGACACTGCTAACGTTTACATTTCACAGATTAGATGTATGTCACATTTTCATAATTCTTGTAAAGTTCTACAGAATTTGATGTTGGCTGCAAATGGGACATATATATAGGCCTAGTATCTTTAAGAAATATGCATGTGTGCAATATTTGTGTATTACTCTTGACATATTAAACTAGAGTCGTATCAGGACAATTACCCCCTGGACATGTAATCATTCCCCGGAAAATTATCCACTAGGAAAATTCCCCCCCCCCCCGAAATAAACCCCCTGTTCATTAAGGGGAACCTCCACCCAGATAATAAGTTAGTTTGGATAAAATCAGAATTTTTATGGGGGGTAATTGACCTCGGGGGTAGTTGTCATAAGGTGTAGTACTCCGGGAGGGGGGTAATTGTCCTCGGGGGTGTCACCTTTCCAAAATTCATAATGTTTTTTTCTTCTGATTTCATTCAAACTTTAAACAGTCTGCTTATGCAATCTTTATGCTTTCTTTTAGAATAGTTGTCTGATAAGGTTGGAGTTTCCTTTAAACACTGGAGGCAAATAAGATATATCGAGGATAGAGATTGGAAATAATGGGAAGGCACGTGTTTCCAAAGACCCTCATGTCATAACAGAAATATTGCACAATCTTTAGGTTGATCAAGGCTAGATGAACTACAAAATATAGGATGTTCTTTTCTAACCAAGATTTTTTGTTTCAGAATTTCACCAGTTTTAAGAAGTTTACTCTGTGGTGGCAATCTTTGAGAATCTTGGTAGCAGTGAATCCCCCCCCCCCCCCCCCCCCAGCCAATTAAGCTGCCAACAAGAACTTCACATTGCAATGGCAGCCAATTCCCAACTGCATCATCGTCAATACTGAATGTACATGATGATGCATCACCAGGAGGATAATTGACATTCAACCTTATCCTTGTTAACTCGCTCTGAATGGCACCATCCCTGTATGATTGGCATATATATGTCGCTTCGTCATTTCTATTAACAGGATTTATTTCAACCTGAACTGAACAATTTCCATCCGTCACACTAAATCCATGTAGTTGATAAACAGGCAACTTATATATTCTGGCTCTTCTGAGTTGTAAAATGGAGCTCTGTTTGCGCTCTGTATAGTGACTTTATAACTGTCACATGGATATGGGAATTCAAGTTGCACGGCTTCATCCTCGGTAACCGTGATAAAAGAACCACATCTGGATAACGTGATCAATGCAATAAAGACAGCACATAAAGATATAAGCTCCTGCAACTAATAAATGTTGGCTGATACAATACACTGTACCAGTATACTGGTAGCCAATCTGTTTCTGTTTATAGCCAGAAGGGCTCTAACTGTGTGATGAGGTAAAGAGTCAATATATTTCTGGCTCTGAAAAGATGTTTTACATGAATAATATAAATAATTAGTAAAAGGGGGGAAATAAAAGCTCATGAAAATTGAAGGTTTTACATAAAATGATGAATAGAAGAATCTGCTTCTTTTAATAGTGATTGCAGAAAACTTTGGTTTATAGTGAATACCGGTATTTGATTATAATGTCCAAACAATTAACAGGAGAAACACATGCCATCATAATAAAGGTATAAAATAAAAGCATAAAATATATGAACACATATCATCAAAATACAAGTTTGTACAGTTGTCAGTGAACGAAAGTATTGCCTCAGTTTTTTGCTTTAATGTGATCGCTCGTTTACAATTCTCTTTCCAATGTTGTTCTTCTCAGCATTCAAAGTCAAATAAGGAGACTAACCTCTTGACGATTACTTCAGCCTTGCAACAAACGTTGGATGTTTATCACCACTAAATTATGGAATCATATATTCTTCAAGCTATCGATTCTACTGTCAAGATTCAATAATAATTTCCATTAAATCCGTTGGCACCAAGTCTCAAAAAAGGTTTAACGAAATGACACCTTTTTGCAGAGGAGATCTGTTTAAAGCTGTCATTACATCATCAAATTACATGAAATACACCAAAATTCTTTCCCTTTCCAGTGTAATAGTTAGTCTAGCTTCTTGGAAATTCAAGCGTCGGAACAATTGCTAGATGATATTTAGCACTGATAATTTAGAAAGTCATACACATTTCAATCTATTGATTCTGCTGTGAATTTCAAGATTCAATAAGGATTCCAGATCATGGTCGAGTTTCCATTAAATCCGTTGGCACCAATTTTCAAAAGGGTTAAAGATTGACACCCTTTTGCAACTTATGGCTCAGTAAACGAGAAGTTTTGTTCAAATCTGTAATATTGCATCTTCGAAATTGCGCCTTTATGTTCTTTCTAATCGTGAATCAGTTTGAAAGTTAAGATCTGCTGTTGTATCGATGACCAGCTGAATCATCCAGCATCACTTTGTTCCTAAGAAATTTAAATAAGTCCACTTTAAATGAAATTGCTACTTACATATATATATATATACATGTACTCTCCACACAGTGTATTCGTGCGGAGATCTGATCTTCATGTATACAAACATTAACATTTTAGAAAGTTGTGGTCTTTCAAATGTAAAATCAGTCAATTATAATCTCTTTTGTATCAGCTCTCCATTTGCTCTGATATATCCCTCTCGTTAGCTATTAATTATGGTATCTTCTTCTTACTGAAGGATGTGTTAAGGAGAACTGTTGGTACTTCTTTTCTTTTTGAAAAATACTTCTTTTGTAATATTTTTGAATAACCAGTGAGGAAAAGTTCTCAAAATATTATTTTATGTCTGCCCAAACTGAACCCCCCCCCCTCTCCCCTCGATGATTTTCTTTTTCTTGTGTTTGCTGAGTGCTAGATTTTTTTTAATATCCCGTTGAGTCCAGAGTAGATGAACTGTGGCTCGTTACACTCAAAAGAGCATTTCTGTTTTACTACGCCTATGAATAGATGAATAGCTGTGATGGTCACTCAAAACAATCTTATATGTGGTATAATCACAAAATCTGTTTTTTCTCCAATTTTAATCAAACTTGATATCAATATTCATCAGCATCTGGTCACAGATTGTAGACAAATACTAAAATCTTACCTTCTTTACACACCTGTAGGCTGTAAAATCGCAAACTGGGAAAAGATATCCACGCCCATATAGTGCTGCTGTTAATTTTCCATCCCCACAAGCTGGTTACTAGTGTGCAACTGGTAACAGTAGTTGTCGATCATTCAAGAACTTGACTTTTGATTTGTACATATCTTTTTTGATGTACAATATTAACGATTAACCTATATCAGTTCAAAGTTTTCTTTAATATCGTCCAGTAAATCTCCCCAGCCAAGCTGCCCCAACTATCTTAACATTGTTTGTAACTGGTAACAGTAGGTGTCAAACATTCAAGGACTCGACTTTTGATGCAAGTAATCTTTCGTTCGTACGTTAATGATTAATCCATATAAGTTCAAAGTTGTCTTTTTATTATTCAGACAATGAATCTTATTATTCACTCATTCATAGTTTGAAGAAATAAAAAGAATTTAAATAAATGAACCAATATAAGAGGAAATTGCAAAATTAGATCGCTAATTTGCAAGATTCTACATAAAAATAGTGATTTTATATTTTACACCAAATTGCTAATTTAGAGAATTTTAATGATTAATTACACTTGAATCCCTTTTTTCAAGAAAAACACAACAAATTCTGTGTAATGTTTGCTCTTTCTGTTCATGTATAACGTGTGATTCCTAACATTCTGTATCCAAACAAAATGCAAAAATGTTACCAAAAAATGGGCATTGTAGTGATTGTACTGGGATCAAGACATGCATTATCTGTCTATGTTAAACTTCAAGCTTATTTAATACTAGTTGGCTAATCTCATTTTTTCCACACTCTAAAATATACTGATGCAGAATTTAAAAGGTTAGAATAAATTTTTAATCGATTTCAAGCATAGACCTCATCCTGTCAGTCAACATTTACATTTCCCCTATCCTGGATTTTATGAAGCTCATCTCAATTGTATGTATCTATATACATGTACATGCACATCGAAGAAACAAACACAAAATAAAGAAAATAATGATTTAGACTTTTTCACATAAACAGCAATCAGTGATATTCAGAAATTGATTTTTAAACGGCATTTATACCACCACTTTTTACAAGGATGTGAACAAAGAGAATTTTTTCTAATCCGTGAGAATTTGATTTTTCTGATTCAATATCTGACCAAGAGTACTCTCAATGAAGGTGTGTGATAGCTTTAGAGTGATTTTTTTTTTTTTTTACATATCCCTTGTATTAAAAGAAAAGGCCAAAAAAGAAGGACATAAGAATTAGACTGTATGTGAACAAACATGTTACAATTCATGGAGTACTTTATGTAGTGATGCACGTAGTTGGAGGGGAAACAAGCACTTGGTCTGTGCTATTATCAGATCAAGAATGAGATAAAAATAACTGTACTAAGCAAACAAAATTGGCACATTGCATTTAAATTGCTATGTCACGTGAACAAATCTTACCCGCAGAACTTGTGGAATTTGTATGCTGAGTAAACATTTCCTTTGGGTATCATACTGTCCGAAATGCATATTGTGACATTAATAATGTTGTTAAAGTACACAGGTGTCTCATTAGATATATAATGAATACAATTAAAGTTTCACTCATGCAAAGCAGCTCGTTTCACCTTTACCAAATCTGCCACAACCCAGCTAAAATGCTACTAAGTAATATAGAAATCGTAGATTTTCTCACGATAGCACGCTGGAAAAATGCAAAATCTGTAAAGTTCTAGAAAAAGTGTAACAACAAGTTCAAAGTTCTAGGTGCAGTCGCTATCTCTGCACCCTTGTCATCAAACACCCTAGTCATCAAGAAGGACTCGGAGAAGGCCGAGAAGCTCTCCTTGCAGAGTTTTTCCCGTAAGGCAAAAATGTATTTAATTGCTCGATATTGATACCCTCTCTTGTATTTATGTGTGAAATGACCTCTTGTGGAATTCAATGACATGTTTGTATGACCGATTATTTATTTATTTTGATCACTTACGTACACGCCTCAGCTGTTGCTAGTACCATCTGTATATTCCCCAGGACAATGCTGTCGGATAGAGCTGTTGCCTGTTTGATGATTTTGCCTGTTTTTAATGATATGTACCCGCTGTTTATTTTAAAATTGTAGTACTTCGTTATTTTTATGATGTAATCGCAGACACATGCACAGCCTTATTGAGTTAACTTTCTCCTTATAAGTGAACATGCCTTCCTATACTTAATTCTCCCCTCATTTTTGTTTTCTTTCTCTCTTCCATTTCCTATTTTTCTTTCCTATCAACGTTCTGTTATATAAAATGTAATTTTCATAAAAATATCTATAATGTTCTCTCGGTAACTGTGTTAATTTATTATGGGCGTTCCCAACTCAAGCTATGCTTTCCGGGTTTTCGCCTCCTTCCCTATCTGAATTATTTACTGTATACTCTATGTTGAAATAATTGTTACATTTATCATGTATATATACATTGTGTTTCATATTGTACTGTTGAGAAGGAAATAAATGTTAATAAATACAAAAATACAAATACAAAATATCTTTCACCTGGTCTTCAAACGAAGGACATAATTATTAAAAGCAGTCTACACATTGAAATGATTTCTTTAAAATAAAATCTGTGGAATAAGTCTTAAAAAAGAGGGAATAAAGAAAATAAAATTTCTTCCAAATTTCCTTTTTGTATGGATACATATGCAAACAGTACATATTTGAAGTGATATTTGTTTAAAGTGATATTTCTTTTGTACATTACAAGAATGTCCAACACGCCATGCCTACATTTTATGTTTTTCGTAATTTGTACAGGCAGCAAGTGGGACTTTCTCCACCTAATCCTAGATCTTGCAATGCAACGGGGAGGTATTTCACCCAGATGAGGTTATCTTAATTTTCTTATAGGGGATGAAATAGAGTGAAATAAATATTACCCTCATCCTTGTGTTTCTAGAATCATCATATGCAATGTATTAATGAAGTCTCTGTCTTTATCAATAACATTAACACTTCTAGTACTAGCAGCCATGTCACTGGAAACTGAGATTGTGGAGATAAAGAATCAATTCATCTTTTATCAGCTAAGTTTAGGATTTAATTCGATGACATACGTAATGCGAAAAATGATAACTCACTATATTAGTTTTCCTATCATTTTACAGGGAAGTTCTAGAAAAAAATAGTTGTCTGGAGGTAGTTATCCGGTGGAATCGTTCTATATAGGGGGTAGTCGTGCTAGAGGGTGGTTGCCTTAGGGCAGGCCTTCTCAACTGGCGGCGCGCGCGCCACTTGTGGCGATTGCGGTCTGTCGGAGTGGCGCGCGGCTGTTTCAAAAAATTAATAAAAAATTAAAATTAAAGAAAGAAAAAAAGAAAAAATTATATTTCAAAATTTAAAAACTCAGCAAAATCAAAAAGTCGCAGTCGAAGTTGAGCCCAAAATGTAAGCAAGCCATTTTGTTTGTTCGATTTTCACTTGATTTTGACATTTTCCGTGTTTATTGCACCAAAATAACTACATATAACTTAACTTCCAGAGTAGATTTTAGCCAGGAATTGAACTAATTATTTCACATCAATATGAAATTATGATTGATGTTTTCTGGAACAAAAAGGTGTTAAAAATGCCACATCTAGGCCTTAAAGGTGAATTGGGAAGAAAGTGATGAAAATATGCATGTTTGCTATTGTTGGAATGCTGATGACATAAGGAATACAATATATTGATTGACAGAAATTTGCATGTGTTGTTAAATTAGTATTAGACTTAGAAAGATCAATAATGTAAGCAGAGGAACCCGGAAGCGGTGATATTCTCGTTCGTGACGTAGTGTATGTGACGTATCTCCGTGGACTGTTCCTAAACCCGGAAGTACAACGTATTATTTCAATGTAAATACGTACACAAACATGGGTCATTTGTTTAGTAGATTTTGCAATTTTTGTGATATTTAATGAAGTGTTTTATCGAATATACAATAAAGTAATAAACATTCTTTCAATTATATAAGCATTGGTTACTTCCCGATGTTTGGTTTCCTTGAAATATTGACGTTTGGTACTGTAAAATTGATCGTCTTGCAGATCCTGACACACCGGCTTCGCCTATGTTTTGTTTTGATAATTAGCGTAACTTGAATCTCGTGGCAAGGGGAAAACTCGCGATAGCTCGATCAGCTCAGCCATTCGTACTGCAGTGTTCACTGTGTTTCGGTGTATTGCAGCGTGACATTTTTGGGAGATAATAGTTGTTTTTCTCGGGTTATAATTAGCTGAAACGTCTGTCAATCAAACAAATTAAGCAAGGAGACCGCGATTAGAATGCAGGTGAGCTAAAACAGTTGTATTCCTCGGCTTGTAATTACTTCGTGTCTAGTTGAAATGTCCGCTGATCGAGAAAAAAACTCAGCAAAGAGACGGCGCGGTAGTGCGGTACTTTCTCTTCGCCGTGCATGTTGAATCGACGATACGGGAAGAATCGTTGGGGTAGGACGAAGAATCACCCCCATTTTCCCCATCGAATTAGACTTCTTCAAATTATAATTTCAAGTGGCCATCCAGATGCTCAGAGAAGTCGAGCAACCTAGTAGCCAAAATTGTAATTACTCCTTTTGTATATTTTGATATAATGTCGCCCAACCCTCTGTTTGAATGTTTCCCTATGCACCCGCTGAAGCTCCGACGCCTTTGGCGTAGGCGTCGTTACGGAGCTTCCTAGGGTAGCTGCAGCTGCAACTCCCGCATCACGTTTCGATCAGCGTTTACATTCTTGTCGTCTTTACATTCGCCCAATTCACCATCATCTTCACTTTCTTTACCATCATCACTGCTACTAACTTCTTCTTCATCATACTCTATTCATTTCTAGTTCATCTGAGCTGTCTTCTGTCATTTATCATCCCGATATAACATCTATACTTTCACTCTGATTATGTACCCTGGAGTGCTATCTGATTGCGAATAGAATGCGCGCGGTGACCGTGTTGTGAATAGTCCACGGAATGACGTCACACGCCCAAACCTCCCAATGGTATCGTAGACGAAAATCTCTCAGAAAAATTTGATTCTCGTAACTTCATTCCATTATATCTCCTTCCCCTTATGTTTATTGACAATGAACCTAAAAACAAAAATGAAGAACTGAAAATAACCTTTCTAACGATACCTAATTCAATATGAATGGAATTCACCTTTAAGGCCTTAAAGCCCGAAAATCCACTAGCTTCCGGGGGCTACGCCCCCTGGACCCCACCAGGTATCGGCTCGGTCGCTACGCTCACTCGCAACACAGTCACCAAACATACAGGTTGGCACTTCAACCTCAATAAATATTTGTTTTGGCACTTTTAATAAACTAGTTGAGAAGGCCTGCCTTAGGGGTTAATTGTCTTAGGGGGTAATTGTCCTAGAGGGTGGTTATCCGGTGTGGTTGTTCAAGGGGTAGGTGTCCTAGAACCTGTCTTTATATACAACATGTTGCTTAAGCAGGTTTAAATGTGCAAAACAAACACACACATGTTACACAACTCACACACCCCATATGCACTTTATTAAAGGTATTGCAAAGTTTTGGGAAATTTTGATAATTGGATTGATAGTAATTATTTAAAATTTTGATATATTTGGATGCCCCTGTGGATGTATTATAAGCACTAGAAAAATTAGCCTCTAAAACACTTCCGCTTTCGAGAAATTGAATAATCAAAAATTTACCGGTGCTCCCAGTAAATTTTAAACATTTCAAATAGCGCCTATAAGGCCATTCCATGGTAGCTGCAACCATGAAAATGTCAGAATATGCAGTTCTAATATATAATTTCCAAATGGGAATAGCAAATCGGTCGAATGTACTAAAAACATTGTTATAAAGCTAAATAAATATCAGTCTTGAGAGGGCGCTATACAACATAAAGAGTTCATTATTTACACTTTCATCACTTAAGACTCGACTTCAACCGCGACAATGATCATTGAATATTGTTAAATCGCATATGCTTCTAATATGTTTATTTGAACCAAATTCATGACCCCATACCATAACTTTGTAATACCAGTAACACTCGATTTCATATTTGTTCAGGCTCATCTATAATAGTAATACGTTAAGGCTCCGCGGGGGGGGGGGGGGGGGCATGACGTCTCCGCCGGCCTTTGTATTCTAATGTTTTTTAATGAGATCGCCGACCGAAGTTGGTGCAGCTATCTCCTCCTGAACCCTCCCCTCGGGGTACCGGTGCCCGGTGCCATCGTCCGCGGGAGAGTCTACTCTGTCGAATTGGCTATACTCCGCCCGAGGTCCTCCTCCGTGTCGACGTCCAGGGCGAAAACAGACGCGATATGCATAATGCAGGAATGCGTGACGACAGAGATACCTCATGGATATTCAACATTACATCCGTAGACACACGACCGATGACCATCCACTCACATTAAGTTGCGTATTAAATGCACGCTGAATGGGTATGACTTACCCCGTGTTAGGTATCTTCCTATATGATATTCTCTATATAGACTGCATGCCGCCGCGCCGTCGATCACACTCATTTCTTTGCAGTTCTCAAAGAGACACACAACAGATGACCAACAACTCAGATTATGTTGCGTATTAAATGCTCTATGCAAAGGGCGGGATCACCGAGAGTAAAGCGTCTTGCTATAGGATGTGCTTTAGCGCTGCACAAGCCAGAGCTGATACACGGGGCTAATTCCCGTCGACGTCCAAACTTAGAGACCTATTTCCATCATGATCACTGGCGTACTGGTGGGGGGGCTAGGGGGGCGCCAGCCCCCCCCCCCCCCAAATAAAATGAAACCATGACTTATTTTTAATTCCATACAGGTGATTTATAAATGTTCGTGATAATAACATGATTTTCAACAAAATGTGCGTTTTTCCATCTCTGTTGCAAACTGACACATTCGCAAATAGCCAGGAAGAGCAATGTTTTTAATAGTCTCTAATGGGCATTAGTGGCCACTAACAGTAACACTAGTAGAAACCTTTCCAGAAGCTATACTGCGACAAGCACTGCCGGGAGATAACATGCTACCCACCACTCGGGCTGTGCATGCACAGATTTGCGAACGATCGTTCCATATACGTACATGTACATCGTCAGGCTCAGTGGGGAAACTGAATCCAGACAAGGATTAACGGTACAAACGAATCGCCTTCTTTCTCTAATAATTTAATGGAACGTGAAAGCTTCCGCGCTACGCGCGGTATGAGCGAAAATGATTTTAGTAATAATTAAATGAAACGTCAAAGCTTCCGCGCTTCGCGGGGGGGGAACTGAATTCAGACAAGGACACGATACAATGAATCGTCTTTCTTCTCTAATAATTTAATGAAACGTGAAAGCTTCCGCGCTACGCGCGTTATGAGCGAAAATGATTTTAGACAAGGATTAAGAGTAATAATTAAATGAAACGTCAAAGGGGGACGGGGGGTGAATTCAGACAAGGACACGCTACAATTAATCGTCTTTTTTCTCTAATAATTGAATGAAACGTGATAGCTTCCGCGCTTCGCGCGGGACGGGGGGGGGGGTAACTGAATTCAGACAAGGACACGGTACAACGAATCGCCATCTTTCTCTAATAAACGTGAAAGCTTCCGCGCTTCCCGCGGGAGGAGGGGAACTGAATTCAGACAATTAGGACACGATACAATGAATCATCTTCTTTCTCTAATAATTTAATGAAACGTGAAAGCTTCCTCGATTCCCGCGGGATGAGCGAAATTGAATTCAGACAAGGATTAAGAGTAATAACTTATTGAAACGTCAAAGCTTCCACGCTTCGCGCGGGAGGGGGCGAACTGAATTTAGGCAAGGATTAAGAGTCGAGAACGGTACAATGAATCGTCTTCTTTCTCTAATATTTAAATGAAACGTCATAGCTTCTGCGCTTCGCGCAGGAGGGGCGGGCGAAACAAGAAGAGTCGAGAACGGTATAACCGATCGTCTCCTTCCTCTAATAATTTAACGAAGTGTCACAGCTTCCGCGCTTCGCGCGGGAGGGGAAAAACTGAAAAATAACTTAGGTCCTGGCCCCGGGTTTATAGGGGGCATTGGTGTTAATATATTTGTTGGTAATTGAAGGCTAGTTTTGTCAGTTAGCGGTGGTCTCTACAACCCCCCCCCCCCCCCCCCCTGAACGTCTAACCAATCAGAAGGCCTCTTTTTTTTCCAGGAAGTGCCGGTGGACATTAATGCGCCAAATATGGTTCTCAAATTGCAAAAGATCTCTTGGAGGGGGTAGGAGAAAGCAATTTTACGTCATAATCTCCAGGAAGTGCCTGAAAATGCGTCTAATGTGGTTCTAAAATTGCAAATGCTTTCTACTCAGGGAGGGGGTCAGACCCACCCCCGCTTGGTCGCTCCGCTCCCTCGCCGCTAAAGCCTCGCTCTGTCGCTTTATCGTTTTATATATATTTAACCCCATGCCATTTTGTGCCCCCCCCCCCCGTAAGAAATTCCTGGAACCGCCACTTTTTCCAATACCCCTTGAGCTTCGGGGCTCCGCCCCTTGACCCCCGCCGGGGCTTTACCCCTAGACCTCACTTTGACAAACGTTCAGCCCCCCAAAACGTTTTTGCTCATTACGCCACTGATCATGATTGCCGCGATTTTTATATAGTTTTCGTGAATGGAGGTATGAAATCAAAGCTTATTTTGTGATTACTACGGCCATGTATACTGAATTTTGATTATCATTTTCTAAAGGAAAGTTTTCACAAGAAAACCATTGGACTGACAGTTCAGTCGCAAGCTGCCTTCAGCGCCTCCGGGAAGCTCCAACACCGCGCACCGCGCACCGCGCACCGCAGGCGTCCGACGCCTGCGGCGCCGGTGTTCGAGCTTCCTGGAGTTACGCTGCAGTGTGTGTGAGTTCAGCTAAGCTGAGCTCGAATCGAAGAGATTTGACACTTTGAAATTGTTATCTGTTGGTTTGCATCATTATTGCCGCGATTTCAATATAGTTTCGTGAATAGATTTGCAAAACCTGAGCTTAGAATTAGTAAAACTATTACTAATGTCTACGTTTTTAAAACGACTGTCTGATTTTCTTGTGAACATTTTACTTTGAAAAATGATTATCGAAATTCATGGTCAGAATAATCACAATCTAGGGTCTATTATGTTACAGTTCTTGCATCAAATCAATGCATGAAAACTTGGTTATTGAACTAGAAAAATTTTGTTTTTGTTTAAATAGGCAATCATGAAGTAGGAAGCCTGAAACCTTAGCCTACTAAACAAATCTCAACAAAGTGTTGGCCTATCCTTTTATGAATTAATGAAAAAGTAGCCCCAGAAAAAAGAGCCCCCGAGAGTTGAAAAAGTAGCCCCCGAAAATTTCCCAAAAATTTGAAATGGAGCCCCCGAAATGAAAAACTTAATTTTTTGCCTGCGTCCCCCTCTAGAATCCCGTGGATTTCCGCGGGTCCTGAGTTGAGTGTATATATAATATAGGCGTGGGGTCCACGGGTTTCAAGGGGCCATAAACCCCCAAAAGCTCGGGGTTACGTTCTTCAAAGTTGGGGGGGGGGAGAGAGATCAGATCGCAGCGAGTTGAGTGTATATATAATATAGGCGTGGGGTCCACGGGTTTCAAGGGGCCATAAACCCCCGAAAGCTCAGGGGTTTTAGGCGTTTAATTAGGGTCAGATGAGCATATTTTTAATACTTTATGTGTGACACTTGCGGGTCACTGATTGGCGTGGGGTCAATACGTAGAGTTGCGTAGTGTTGCGTACCAACTACGCTGGCCTACGTTACTATATGCTGAGGGACGGAAAGGGGTACGCAAGATGAACGAAAACAATTCAACATTTTTAATTTTTTTCGCGTACTTTCGGCGTAGAAACTTGACGCAGCCAAAGTACGCCTTTTTACACAAGAGTACGCTACCCTACGCCAGATCGACAAAGCAGTAAAAGCTTTCCACACAGTAAGCAACCACAAGCAAACCTGTACGCCAGCCTACACATAACCTACGCAGGGACTATTTTCCCATTAATACGCAGCCTAATTTCTGCGTAGTCAGTACGCCACACTACGGAACTCTACGCAGTTCCAGTGGCTTAAAGAATAACTACCGGTACAGTTGGATCGTTTTTTTTTTTTTAAATAAGGCCAAATTAAAAACAAAACATGTTTAGCGTCCTGTTTTTTCGAAAAATGGGAAGGAGCTAGAGGCCCTTTTTTTTTTTTTTTACTTTCAAAATGGCCGCTCCGTGCATTTTCCCTGACATTCGGGCTATTTTTCAAGATGGCGGCCGACAATTTTTGTTTTCTTTTTTTTAAATCAGAAATACATTTTAGCAGTGTTTTTCATGTTTTTTTTCTTTCAAAAAATAAAAATAAAAAATTCAAAAAAAAAAAAAAAAAAGAAATAGGAGGCGGCCCCCAAAAAGGAAACGGGCGGGGACGCTGTTTTTTTTCTATGAAAAAAAAAAAAAAAAAAATAGGAGGCGGCCCCAAAAAAGGAAGCGGGCGGGGACGCTAAACATGTATATTTTTTTAATGGCCTGAATGGCAAATAAAGTTCTTGGTGGTTTTAATTTAGACAGTCTCTATAATCTATTTACACCCCCCAACCCCCCCCCCCCCCTCTAGAATCCCGCGGATTTCCGCGGGTCCTGCTAGTTACAGCTATATTACAATAAGCACAATTACAACAGATTGAATGTTCTAAGTAAGGTTTATTTATTCATGAGCAGTTTAACTTGCACGATATCTGTTTGCGAACTAGTTAAATGTTAAGTTTCATTTCAGTAAATGCATTGTAAAATACGGTATCAAGTCACATATTGTTCAGTTTTACTCAGACATTTTGTTACTTTATCTAAGTTTGAAATTATTCTCACATTTCATGAATCAATGTCTTAAGTTTATATTTTGTAAGTATCAAATGAAATATACATGTGTGAAATATTTATGTATTACTCTTATAATATCGATCTAGAAGGACTGATTATGGAGCAAATTTGGATAAAGAACATAAAGAGCTGAAGCACAGCTTAACAGCTCAATTGTGTGAAATAATTGTGTGAAAACAGACAAGGGTTATTGCATTATAGGGAATGATTATACATTTACACCGAAGTGATTTTGAAAGTAAAAATCCAAACAAAGATAAAAAAAAAAAAGATTGTACTAAATTGAAAACCAAATTCAAGTGCTAATTCATCATCATTTTCAGTAAATAATCTTGAATAATTATCAAATGATTAAAACAGTACTACAGAAACAGATATGTTCAAGTAATTTTTACAGTGTATTAGACACTAGCGGAAGAGATAAATTCATCTACGTACATATCAAATTAAAATAAAGGAACTTTTCTGATACTTCGAATATATATGATACCAGGATAGAACAAAGTATACTCACAGCTAACATATAGTGTCATGCAAGCAAACTCATACGTATAGGTTTATTTATATTTTATTTTTGACACAAATTCCATTTTCTTTTTTTGCAAATTGTGTATATATTCCTCTTCTTTCGTGGCATTTTGTCCATTGGACGTTAATCCTGATTTCGTTTTATTTGTGAACATGTTTAAATTTGTGTAGTATTTGCCGCCTTGTACTGCCCTGTATTCAGGCAGTAGACTATAGGCATGAATATTACTTTTTACATGCTTTTTACTATTCATTTAGTACTGGAAAGTAAGTTTATCTAAACACCCCTTTCGCAAATCGGACCTTACATGTTGAGGTTCTACCGAGCAGAGAGTCTCAAGGAGCATGAGTGATACTTAAATTAATTTTGAAACATATATGATATACAATGTATGATTTGTTTTTAATAAAGAATGAAGAATAATGAGGAGTATATACACATATCTAAATAGACCTGTATTTGATAGCTTTCCATTCGTGCTGTTGATCGCATTTTGTTGTTTTGATGACCTGCGGCATCTCATCTCACTAACCCATTCCTGTACTTATGAAGTGCTCATATCTCATTGATTAAGAGCGAAGACCGATCGATTAAGTAGCCTGCTCGGTCGCCGCTGGAATTTAGGCATCTTTTTTCTTTCTTTTTTTGAGAAGTCAAGCAGGCTGTAGAGTCCCAGCGATGCCTGGGCGGTGACCTGTCGATTTTCCGTCGGTCGCCGGTCGATTTTAGGTCAGAACTGGGCGAAATCGTGGAGCTTTTCCGCGCGGTGTCCCGGCAGTGACCGACCGGTAACCCACCGATTCCCGAGCAGTCTCCCACCGGCCGCCGGCTGATTTTAAAGATATTGCACGGCGACCGGCCAGTGATCGGCGGGGCTCCAAAATACGCTCGGTGCCCGGCCGTTCGCCGCCCGGACACCGAACTAATCGAGCGTTCGCCGCCGAGCGATTTAGGACAAAAATCGATGACGCTAGGTCAAAGGCTGCCGACCGATTTGGGACTCGCCGCCAAGTGACCGATTGATCTCCCAGCGGCGACCGGGCGGCGACCGGGTGGCGACTGCTCGACAGCCTTTGAGCTAGCGGCTTCGATTTTTGACCTAAATCGCTTGACGGTGAACGCTCGATTAGGGCGACCGCCCGGTCACCGAGCGTAGTCTGGGCGGCGAGTGAAAGTGAGCAGGCGCCGCCCGAATTTTAACTCCGCGCTAAAACTTCAGCAGCGACCGAGCGATGCCTTAAACAAAAAGCGGTGCCTGGGCGGCCGCCGCTCGGTGGCCGGGCAAAATTGGCTAAAAACTCGCCGCTCGGCCGCCGAGCAGGCTACTTGTGGGTAATGTGACCATAGCATAACTGATATTCATTTTATGAGAATATTTTGCACTTTGTTTCCCAATACGATCAATGTATGGGGGGGGCAGTTTGTAAGTTGCAATTTCATTTGTGCCACTGCGGGCACATTAAGTAACTTCAATACATTCTGTCTTTCATAAAGGAGCTCATCATAATTGAAAATTGCTACAATGACTTGTATCTTGCCACTGTGCTATGTTTATTACTGCTGAAGACATAAAGGAAATTTTCTTTTTCTTGTGAACTTGTAGAAGACGACTCGTTCTCTACCAAAGTTTTCATCTGATATATGTTGGCAATCTCACATTTTTTAAATTGCTTAGAGGTTTTCTCAACCACATAGAGACGCATTAGTATAATAACCAGAAATATTATCACAATTCCAATGGCAGTTACCTACCGGTGATATTTCATTTGTATTAGCATTTGATTTATCCTTGCTTGTAACAGTCGGTTCAGTGATTCTATCAGCAGGGAGTTCTCTTCAACTTCTCTTTCAGGGTATTGAGATAATGTTGCAACAAGGCCAGATGTGATAGCAGGGCAAGGTTCTATGGTGGTGTTTGTGTGAGAAATGTTCCCCGTGGGATTTCATACAAAATCTTTACATCCACACACATCTTTAGGTCGATCAAAGATAGCTGAACAACAGAAAACAGGATATGTTGTACTTGCCCAAAATGTTTGTTTGAAAGTTTTGCCAGTTTGACCAAGTTTACTCAGTGGAGGCAATCTTTTAGAATCTTGGTAGCAGTAAATCCCTCCAGACAAACTGCCAAAAGGAGATTGACATTGCATTGGCACCCAGTCCGGAATTGTAACATCGCTTTCTACCAGACCTTTATCAAACTAAAATCTGCATTTTATTTTACTGTACTTGAAGATATCATAATGATCGCATTTTGGTAAATGTAACGAGTATAAACTTACCCTCCTCACAGTGTTGTGTAATCATTAACTGGTGATAGAGGTACGAATGCTCTGCCTTGCTATTTGAAAGCTTGGCATTAAAGTGATTTGTTAACATTTTAGAAGTGGGGCGCTGTTTGATGCTGACGCCTACAACGATTTGTTCCATAATTTTCATCACGTTTTACTACTTTAGCAGTCTAAATAGTTTCAGAAGTCACATTTCATGTTCTTGATTTTTCAATGGACATAATGACGTAAGTTTTTGCCGAGAACTTCGATTAAACTGACAAGTATTTTTATAAACACTTCATATCAGGAAGGTAAAGTCCCGTCACAGTGGAAAAGATCTATTGTCGTTCCGGTCCCAAAGAAATCTCCTCCCACAATAGATCAACTGAGACCAATCTCCCTGACTGACCACTTTGCAAAATTGGCTGAACTCTTCATCTATCGCCAACTACTGGCAGATATCGAACCTAACATTGACCCTCAACAGTATGGAAGTCGGAGAGGAAACTCCACTGCTCATTATCTCGTCAATCTTCTACATTTCCTCCACACCAATGCTGATCGGCTCCAAACTGTTTCCACCATTGTTGTAACTGATTTCTCAAAAGCTTTCGACTTAGTCAATCACAATATCGCAATAAATAAACTCTTCACAATGGGTGCTCGACCATCCCTGCTGCCATGGATCAGTAGCTTTCTTCATGGACGTGAACAGATGACAAGATACAACGGAGTACTTTCATCTTCCCTTACTCCAGTTGGAGGTGTACCCCAGGGTACTCGCCTTGGGCCAGCAATTTTCCTAGCGTTGATTAATGACGCATTGACAGACGCAGCAGGTATATCCAGATGGAAATACGTCGATGACATAACCTTCGCAGAAAGCCGCAGGCGAGGGTCATGCAACATGATGCCCTCCACCTTAACGCTGTTTCATCAATGGTGTTTGGATAACGGTCTTCGCATCAACTCGTCAAAGTGCAAATCGATGAGAGTGTCCTTCTCACGGACCGAACTTCCACCTTTGCATCTTGAGCTAGATGATACAACTCTGCAGGAAGTGAAAGAGCTCAAGCTTCTGGGTGTCATACTGCAGCATAACCTACGTTGGGACAGCCACGTTCGTGATATCACAGGAAGGGCATCGCGAAAATTCTACATTATTCGGGCCCTAAAGCGTTATCGCGCCCCTGTGGAAGATCTCCTCACAATTTACACCTGCTACATTCGACCTGTGCTTGAGTACTGTGTTCCAGTTTGGAATTCATCCATTACATGTGAACAGGCCAATGATATCGAGAGAGTCCAGAGGAGAGCCCTCCGTATCATTTTTCATGGTCGATACCAAAGCTATGAACATGTCCTCCAGATTTCAGGTCTGCAATCCCTCTCTGACAGAAGGGAACATTTGTGCCTAAGGTTCGCAGAATCGCTCTACAAGCACTTTCGCGACTGGCTTCCAGAGATGCAGAGCACGAATCGACGATTGAGACACAGTGATAGATTGAGAGACTTTAAATGCCGAACAGAAAGACTGAGACACAGCACTCTTCCTTACTTGGTAAGGACTCTGAACGAACATTTTTTCTGATGCCAATAATTTTGTATGCCTGATATTCACTTTACTGTAATATAAAATGTAAAATACACTCCTTGTGGGGAGTATTTGCCAGTAATTGTGCAATAGGTATTTAATCATTGAATTTTTATATCAATATTTTCAATTATTTCATATCTAATTGTGATTTAAAATGTATATATTAATAGCATTGAATTTTAAAGAACGAGTAATATTTGAATATTAATGAATTAACACCGAACACCTAGTACTTAGCCAATAGGTTTTTAATCATAGAATTTTTAAATCAATTTTTTCAATTATTTCATATTCAATTGTGATTTAAAATGTATAGTAATAGCATTGAATTTTAAAGAACGAGTAATATTTGAATATTAATGAATTCACACCGAACACCTAGTATTTAGCCAGTGCAATATGTTTATTTTAATTTTTTTATTATCAACAAATTTCAATATTCTTCGCGAATTTACAATGTAATTCACTTTATTTCTTAATCCATCATGAAATCCAATTTCAAGATTTCCAATATGTTTTACCAATGACAAAAAAATCAACCCTTCGGCATGCCATATTCGTAATAGTAATGGTTTTAATGATTAATTTTAATAGAATATTTTTAGAATGTTTCAGTTAAGAATTTCATGCTTATTAATTGAAATTAATGATAGTTGCCATTATAATTGTCATTTAATCACTTTTATTTGTATTTCAATGTTGATTGCCTAGACTTTTTTAATATATTATTGTATAATTGCTTTTATCATGTAGTATATACATTGTAAACTTTTGTAACCATTGCAATTCAGTCTTTGGACTGCGAGAATGGATAATTATCAATAAAATCCTTCAATCAATTAATAATTGATATGTTTTTTTCAGTTTGTTTGCATATCGCGGGGCATATCGTTGTTGAATATTTTTTGTGCAAAGAGAAACAGATGGCTCTTCTCATCCATTGTGTAGTTATAACAAGTTGAGAGTGTTCAATTATTTGTTTAAAAGGCTCGCTACACTCTAAAAATAGAGTGCAAAATTTTGCTGTGCAAAATCGCTGTTTAAAAAAGTTGGGTAAAGTATTACCCAACCTTGTGCCAAACACCAAGTCCCTTCGAAATGTCATTACACTTGCCATAGTGTCATATCAACATTCGACTGTGCCCATTTCTGGGGTAAGAAAGTAACGATGCAGATTAAGATTTGAACCACGCGTTGGGTAAACACAAGTTTTTACACCTAAACGTTGGTATTATGACACAACTGATGTTAAAAACTATGATTGAAGCGCTAGCGTGGTCGGTCGTTCCGAATCAGCTGTTCATCGAATTAATCGTGTTCAAGATCGACAGAAGATGGACGACTTTGTTCGAAATAGACTACGATCATGCACATGTGTCTTTCCGCAGCATTTATTTGCATGAATGCGTGTAAATCTTCTCAATATGGACATGAAATTCCTCATAATTCTGGACAATACATTATTCGTATGGAGAATGTCATCCGTGATGCAGTCACCTACTGCGAGCACGCCAAGCGAAAGACTGTCTAGCCAAGAGAGAGAGAGAGGTCTGCTACTTATACACTACACTACATATAACATGTACCTTTCCAGCCAACTCCTCGGACAAATTTTCGTTTTTACCCAAGTCTGTGTAAAAATAGAAAATCATACAATAAGGTTGGGTTAAAATTTTACCCAACTTTTGGGTAACAAATTACACAAGAACAAAGTAAACGGGTACCCAGGATGAGTTGGGTAAGAATTACCCAATGTTGTGTCAAAAAGGGAACATGGTTGTCGTTGGGTAACATTTTACCTTTTACATTGGGTCAAATATATTGCACATCAGTTGGGTAAAACATTAAACATTTGCTGGGTAAATTTTTACCCAACCACCCCTGTGTCAAATTTTACCCAACAAACATGCATGTTCCCTTTTTACCCTCGTAAAGTGTACAATTTTACCCAATATTGGGTATCTTTTTTTTAAAAGTGTAGGTTTCATCGTAGACCAGGTTTCAATATCTAGACACAATGTTCTGTGTGTTTGACATAAAGAAATGTGCGATGTATATATTGTGTGATTTTATTTTGCCACGGTCTTTCATTTTTGCAAGCAGTATGCCACGGCAAACGGGAATGAGGCTTAATGCTAGCCTGCAACACAGAAATATTTATCAGTATTCCATTTGAATTGGTATAATATAGTTGGCCTGAGGCAACCAGTGATTGCTCTGCAGGAGGAATTCAGAGCTGCGTCAATCTTTGGCGCATGGGCCGACATGTACTCCATATACTGGTGATGCATACTCCGCAGCAGAGAAGCAAAGCGCAAGGGCTGTTGTCCGAAATGCTCTGGCATCAGTCCCCCAGTTGGTGTTGGCTAGCTCCTTGAGGATTGCGGGCTCCAACTTTTGCCTTTGTGTCGGCATTGTGGTTCTTGTAGGTTAGGGAGCGATCCAGTGTGACTGACACCTAGGTAGACTGGGTTAAGAGTGTGCTTCGGCCTTTTTTCCGTACCAGCTGATCCTTAATTGATGGTTGGCATCCCTGTTCTTGAGGTGATAAGCACGTATCTGAGTTTTGTCAGGGTTAGCTCCAGGTGGTTGGTCGTGTAGTTTGGGATGAGTCCGGCCAGGGCATCGTTGAGGGACTCCCCCAACTTCACAAAAGCCTGGTTCTGGGTGGGGATGGAGAGATCATCAGCGTAGAGAAAGTTACTGGTGTTAGGATGGATCGGTTGGTCATTTGTGTTCACGTTTGACCACTATGAATAGACCTTCTTTTTCAATTTTAAAATAATTCTTCTCTACTAAGCAATTGGAAAAAGCGTTTTAATGAGCAAAAAAAAAGTCAAACATTAGATTTTTCTTTGGAACGCAAAGATATGGCATTTCATCAAATCCACCATTTCGATTAACTTTAGATTCTCTTTAAAGGAAACCGAACCCCAGGTAACAACTTTACTTATTCTGAGAGATTTATTATATTATTGCCCATAAATCTACAAGATTCCCCCCCAAAGTGTATGAGAGAGGTATAAAGCAAAAATAAAGTACAGTTTCTCAGCACGACATGGGCATCGCCATTTTCTTGATAATGTGACGTACTATGCGAAGTCGTTTATCAAGTAAATATATTCAAATTTATGGATGCTTCTTTCCCAGACGTGTGTGGTGATGAAGCATTTCATTCACCTGCTATTATCCTTTGTACTATAATTGCTAGAACGCAAATTACATAAATAAGTTAGTGCTCTTCTGGGGTGAAGGTTTCTCATAAATGAAATAGATTTGTCAACTGCTAAAGTGTAGTATTTATAAATTAATTTTGTTACAATTTTGCCCCTATTATTTACTTTTCACCTAATATAATTTCTATCATCTCAGTTATTATTTGTTTTTATTGAAAAGTAAAGGTTTCGTTATTTATTTAAACATTCTTTCTAACTAAAGCTTGGTGCATGATACATGTACAACTTCAACAGGTACGTCACATTTTGAAGAAAATGGCTGCGCCCATATCATGCTGAAAGGCATCACGTCATGCTAGGAATATCTTCATTTATATATATCTTGTACATTTTCGTAAGGAATATTGTACATCAAAGTGCAGGAATACATCTCATTTTTCAGAATACCTACATTTATTCTTTGGGTTTAGGTTTCCTTTAAGGACCTCATGTTTAATGCCCCCAGCCCCATTTTCACCTATAAGGATAACAACTCCTCTACCTGTCTGTCCTTTATACCCCTGCCACGAATTTTGGCTGTTATACCCCCTTTACATACACGGATTTTTCTTACGTGTCCTTATGGATCGCAAAAATAGACGGATCTAGGGCCATGCATTATGTTTCAAGGCATGGCAACACAAAGGATTTTTTTTCTGTCGGAGATCGGGGCAAAATGCAATGAATTATTGATTATATATTACATTTTCTTTGTTTTTTTTTGTGTATTTGTGGTGGCGGCCCCGTACCCTATAGCCCCCGCTGCGTACATTCATGATTCAGTGGCTAAGCTATGGCCTCGTTACTGTGAGGCCCCATGATCAAAACCATGTCGATGTGCTATATTAGTGACGGAGGCATTAATCCTCATTACTGTCAGTTATGACTTAAGGGCGTAGGTCCCCTAGTTGATTAGCATAGTAGCACACACATGGCAAATAAATGTATAAGTCTTTCACAGGACAAATCATTAGGAGCATTACAAAAACCAACTACGTATATATGTATTAAAAATTGTCCAAAATGTTGTCATAAATTCAGTTGAAGAAGTAATTGAAAATTATTTTTCATTTAAGTGGTAAAGAATAAATGCTAGATGTATTGTGGGGGAGATCTGAGAATAAAAGCAAGGCTTTCAATTATAAGTCATTATGATCATAATTTCCTTTAAAGTACATTTTAAGTATGCATATATGGAAAGCACTGTACCTCAGCAGCCATATGGCACTTGTGCCATCCCATAAATTTTGTATGTAAAAGGTTATTTCCTGGATATATATGTATAAATATATCTGATAAATACATACATACATACTCAAAATCACAAGAGTCAAATGTTTCATGTGAGTGAGACACGATGGCGCAGTGATAGAGCAGTGGTCTCGTAACTGAGAGGTCCCGGGTTCGAAACGAATTTGATGCGCTAGAGCTCTTTAATAAGGTATTAATCCTCATTACCAAGTCCCTCTGAGAGTGCGAGCACTTAAGGATGTCGATCCCCTGGTCGCTTACACGCATACACGTGTTTGTTAGCAGTCAGATAAAACAAACAAACCAATTACCCAATCTCCTATGGGTGAAATCTTTTTTTTTTTAAAGACTAAACTATGCGAAACGTGTAATTTACACTTATAACGTCAAATTGTGCATTAGTCTAGATTTCTTTGTTTTGCGGTCCCAACCGGTTTGAATTATGCAGAGTGAAATGTATCTGTAAAAATGCAATCACAGGCCAACATGTATAGAAAGACCGGCCAAGAGAAACACGATAAATGTTTTTCTTTAGGCAGGTAGTCTTTACAGACAGGTTAACTATAACGCATGTATTAACAAGAAATATAGTTTCAAGAGGGTGTGGACTTTGTAGACGAGTGGTCTTTCTATACAAAATGTTGCTAAACAAGGATTGAATGTAAACAACAGAAAACACATACATCACACAACACACGTATCCATATACACGTCCTTAAAACCTAATTAACAATAACATTGCCGGATGTTCTCAATTTTCATACTCTATCATATTACAGTTTGCAAAATCACAACTGATATAATGTTCTAAATAATAATTATTCATTCATTAGCAGTTATATGCATGATAACTGTTAGTGAATTAGTCAAATGTTAAAATTCATACATGCATTGTACAATGCACTATCAAGCCATACATTTTGTTCAGTTTTTACTCATACATGTTGTTAGTTTATTCAGGCTTGAAATTATTCTCACATGTTCTGAACCAATAAGTTTAAGTTTGTAAGTATTAAAAGAAATACCGGTAGACATTTATATTTGTGTATTACTCTTAACACGTCAATCTAAAATGGTTGATAATGGAACAAATTGGGTGAAAGAACATAATGAACTGAAGCACAGCTTAACAGCTCAATTATGTAAAAATAGATGAGAAAAAACTCCCTAGAAAACGAGGGATAGTAAACATATGCAGCAAAGTAATTCCGGGAAAAATGCAAACTGTGAAATCAAATTTCACATCCGTTCGGCATTATTTAGACTTGCAAAACATGTACAGTCAAGATGAAATCTTTTTACTAATCTGTTTACACATAATCGAAGCTCACCTCTACATCATGCCAGATAAATAACGGTATTTAAAAACAAACAATCGGGCACATACTAAATAATGTACACAAATGTGTTCATCTTGAAAAGACATACTATGCAACACAGTAAAGATTGTGAAATCTAATTTCACGTCCGTTTGGCATTATTTTGACTTGCAAAACAGTCAAGATGAAATTCACTAATCTTTGTATACACTATCAAAGCTCATATTTACATTTTGTCAGTTAAAGCCCCACTGTACTACTTGAAGCTACTTGCTCCCTCTATATAGAAAACTGCCCCAATCGGCGCCTGTTGGTACCCTATGATCCCTTTTTTCTTATGTTAATTGAGACCTGAGTTGATGCCACCTGTCAGTAACCTCGCTGTATGGTCAAATCCCTTCTGGCCAAACTAGTACAGACGGCCTTTATAACAGTGTAAACAAAATGGGGCTTGCAACGAACAGTCACGTATCACGTATCACGTATCACGTTCACGTTCACTTCTTGCGCACTTTCGTGAAACAGAGGTCACCGAAATCTACAAAGTTTTGGGTTACGTGACGCAACAATTTGTTGATTTGCTATATGCAATCTACGAAAGCTCTGGTAAATTGACGCTGGCGTTTACAAAAATAATGCAAATTGTCATTCAGAAGAGAATAATGGCAAAAAAGCTGCTTCAGGCCAGGATCTGGTGTGTAACTCTGTGGATTACTTCATAATAATTGATCTAGATAGTTAATAATAGTGTTACATTGTGTAATTTTCCAAACAGGTAAACGTTCCTTTATGACTGGATGACTGTCAGTCAACCTTCTCATGAAAGAAAGTAATAATTTATTATTGTCATCCTACTTTTTTCATAGAAATTGTTGAATTTTTCATACTAAATAAACCCAACAAATACATGTATGTGTATTTTATGTAACTGTTGTAGTGTGAAGTATTTAAAGTTCACACAATTGTTGTTAAATATTTCATATGGTCTATACAAGCATGTTGTTCTGCATTGTTAAGAGAACAGATAACTCAATACATGAATAACACGTAAGTGATTAACTTTACTCTACAAACGTTTATTTTTCATAGGTAAAAGTAGCTGACTGTATACCCATCATGCAACAGTACATCGCAGAAGGCAAGATTGTTTGATTACATCATCAATGACCTAACAGCCATTCCTATCACCACAGAAGTAAGAGGTAAATACAAACTTTTATACCAGTATGTTTCTATTTGATTATTAATAATATATAACATGGGTTATTTGTAAGCATTTTAATAAACTGAAATGTGTCCACAGTACATGACATTCAATATTTTGTTGTAGTGTATGGGCTTGTAGTTTCAATAAAAATGATTAATTAATTGCAAGACATATGAATATCAGTGCACACATCAACACCTGCACCCTTTAAATGTTTGATGCAAATAAGTATTATCAAGATTAGGGCTTGGGATTAGAGGGAAATCATGCGTTTTCAAATACCCTCATTTCATTTGTCAGAAATATTTTAATTTATGTTAGCTCAGATATTTGATATAATATTCGTGCAATTTTGAGATATAAAATTGAACCTAGTAACATGCAATATATATTTTCACACCAATACATAACAGCCTGCACAGCTCTGATTTTTCGAAACTTGCATTTTCTTATAATTAATTCCATAATTAGTTGCCCCCATCTTGTCAGTGAAATGTTGAATGTTTCTTTATAAATACAATGTGTCCATGCTTTTTGCTTTGAATGGCCTCTTTATTGGAAAGATTCGTTCAATATCTTTGGAACTAGCTATGTCTGTTTTTGATCCACATTTTGTCATAAAACTTTGTGTTTCTGGGTGCCCTTCCTTCTTTTCTGTCAAAGAATTTGTATTGGTTTTCTTAACATGACAAAGATATAAAATAACAATGACAAGAGCGGTTGCTAGAATAAAGATGGCACTCCCACTGACCCATAGGAATAGTCCTAATTTTACATTATTTGTATTTGTTTTTGATGTTGACGGATTAATAGTGTCAGTGAAGAGATGATCTTCAATTATTTCTGCTGGGTATTCGGTAATTGCACTTTGACTAGCTGTGGTCACAGGACAAGGGATTAAGGTTTTCTCTGTGTCAGATGGATCCCATACAAAATCATTGCATTCACACATATCTTTAGGTTGATCGAAGCTAGATGAACAACAAAATACAGGATATTCTTTACCTGCCCAAATGGTTTGTTGCAAAGTTTCACCAATTTTAACGAGTTTACTCTGAGGAGGCAATTTTTTAGAATCTTGGTAGCAGTAAATCTCCCCAGCCAAGCTGCCGACAAGAGCCTCACATTGCAGTGGCACCCAATCACCAACTGCATGATCTGCATCATCATTGATACTGAATGTACAATATAAATTACCAGGAGGATAATTGACATTTAATCTTATCCGTGTTAACTCGCTCTGAATGACACCATCCCTGTACGCTTGGCAAATGTATGTTGCTTCGTCATTTCTATTTACAGGATTGATTTCCACCTGAACCGAACAGTTCCCATCTGTCACACTAAACCTACCTAATTGATAAGCTGGCAAGTGGAGATTCGCAGTGTCAGTCGAACTGTAAAATGGAACTCTGTTTGCGCTCTGTATAGTGACTTTATTACTGTCACATGGGTACGGGAACTCAATTTGCACGGCTTCATCCTCAGTAACCGTGACAAAAGAATCACATCTGGATAATGGGATCAGTGCAATGAAGATAGCAAATAAAGGTATAAGCTCATGCAAATTAACCATGTTGGCTGATACAATACACCGTACCAATGTAGTGGTAGCCAATTGTTTCTGCTTATAGCCAGATTGACGGGGTCTAACTGTGTGATAAGTTATAGAGTTAATATTTTTCTGGCTCTGAAAAGATGTTTTACAAGTAAGAATAATATAAATAACAAGTAAAAGGGGAAAATAAAAGCTAATGAAAATTGAAGGTTTTACATAAAATGATAAATAGAAGAATCTGCTTCTTTAAATAGTTATTGAAGAAAACCTTGGTTTAGTGTATACCGGTATTTGATGTCCAAAAAATTAACATAAGAAACACATGTCATCAAAATAATGGTATAAAATAAAGGCATAACATATATATAAACACATGTCATCAAAATACAAGTTTGTACAGTTGTCAGTGAAAGAAAGTATTGCCTCAGTTGTTTGCTTTAATGTGATCGCTCGTGTACAATTCTCTTTCCAATGTTGCTCTTCTCAGCATTCAAAGTCAAATAAGGAGACTAACCTCTTGACGATTACTTCAGCCTTGCAACAAACGTTGGATGTTTACCACCACTAAATTATGGAATCATATATTCTTCAAGCTATTGATTCTACTGTCAAGATTCAATAATAATTTCCATTAAATCCGTTGGCACCAAGTCTCAAAAAAGGTTGAACGAAATGACACCTTTTGCAGAGGAGATCTGTTTAAAGCTGTCATTAGAACATCAAACTACATGAAATACAACAAAATTCTTTCCCTTTCCAGTGTAATAGTTGGTCTAGCTTCTTGGAAATTTAAACGTCGGAACAATTGCTAGATGATGTTTAGCACTGCTAAATTAGAAAGTCATACACGTTTCAATATATTGATTCTGCTGTGAAGTTCAACATTCAATAAGCATTCCAGATGTTGGTTGAGTTTCCATTAAATCCGTTGACACCAATTTTCAAAGAGGGTTAGAAATTACTTCCTTTTGCAAGTATTGCTCATCAGAGGAGAAGTTCTGTTTAAATCTGTAATTACAACTTTGCACCTTTATGTTCCTTAAAATCGTGAATCAGTTTGAAACTTGAGATTTGCTGTTGTATCGATGACCATCAAAATGGAAACCAGCTGAATCATCCAGCAACACTGAGTTCCTGAGGAATTGAAATAAGTCCATTTTAAATGAAATCGCTACATATATATATATATATACATGTACTCTCAACACCGCAGGTGCGGAGATCTGATCGCCACTGATAATATATTGATAATATGTTGGGAATTTATCAAGATATATCCTGCATACTGAAGGATGTGTAAAGATAAACTATTGAGAAGAAAATAATTGTAAAAATTACTTTTTGTATAGTATTTTTTAAATGACCAGTGAGGACAAATTCTAAATATATTCTTTTAGCCCTGCCCAACCTGAACCCCCCCCCCCCTCTCAAAGTAGGTATAGCACACCAAAAATAATTACAACAAACACATGTTATTTGATTGTTGCAAAGGATCAAGCTTCATGAAAGCTTCAAAAAACAAAAAAAAGAATTGAAATCGGTCAATGCGTTATGATTTTATACCATTTTTTTGATATCGCAAAATTACCGAAAAACCTGCCAGAAATGGTCAAATTGTCAAAAATGGCATAATTCGACAAAGTTGACAACTTAATTCATCACTTTCTTGGACACAAATAATAAACTAAATTATCAGACACTAAAATATCATCTTTGTGGTGTGGTAAAAAATACAAAAAAGAAAATTCATATATCTATTACCGTTTTGAAAACAGAAGCCAACAAAATAAGTCATTTTTGCCATTTTTGCGAATCTGCAGTTATAAAAAAGTTGTGAAAATAACTTAGTCCGCCTAATTAATATGCGCATATGTAATCAAATCAAAACCGAGCATGATACATCAGTGAAACCTATGTATATCGGACAGTTATGGAAATATATTTCATTTGAAATAAAACAAAATCATGAATATTCATCAAATATGCAAATTAGGTCATTTCAGCTAATTATATATTCGCGCACTCATTATGCAAATTAGGAAAGTCAAACTGTTTATTTTGGGGGCATTTTTTAAATCATATATTCATAGATCATATTTACACCAAATATTAACCTTAAATTCCTAATATTTTTGCAATGCCAATACAATATGGCGATGGGAATTTCTTGGATCACCGTCACAGCTATTTCCTTATGTGTTTCACAAATTATTCAGAAAACCGATCATATGATAAGAATTTGTAGACTTTCAGCTACATCAAAGTATATTTTTCTTTTTAAAAAATGTCAGATTTGAGGATTTATGACGATTTTCCGAGAAACCATTCAACAGGCCACAACATTCAACAGGGACTGAATTTCAGAGAAAAACAAAGTTTAGTGATCCCAGTACAGCTACCTTGAG
This sequence comes from Strongylocentrotus droebachiensis, assembly GCA_035222895.1. Lineage (NCBI taxonomy): Eukaryota > Metazoa > Echinodermata > Echinoidea > Camarodonta > Strongylocentrotidae > Strongylocentrotus > Strongylocentrotus droebachiensis. Next base: position 195,457 of record JAVYIG010000466.1, on the reverse strand, counting down.
TGTAAATAACAAATTGATTAAATGAGTGAAACACATAAGGATACTGCATTTTTGTGTGGGAGTTTTATACATTGAGGTGCATTTTTTTCTCCACGCAGAATAGCAGCGCGAGTCAATGGGCGATCAGCGGGCAATGTCACACATGGCTGAAAAGACAATATTCTAATTCAATAATTAACATATTTTCCACATGCCTATAACAATAAAACTACACAGAATTGTAGTTAAAGGTATGCTTTAAATATATGTGAAATAAAAATTTAAAAATATTGTTTTGTTTTTTTTAAATACATTTACAAAAATTGCTATTTCTACCAACTGACTGCTGTTGTGTGTGTGTGTTCGCGGGGCAGACTGTTTGCACAGGCAGTGTGATCACCCTACTCAAAGGAAAGAAAATCGAGTCGGCCACGCTTAGAGCTTGGATGTGTCCCAGCAGATGGCCTTTTAGATTAATTATTAATTTTGCTGAGTGCTATATTTGATATATGGAAATACAGCCAAGTCCAGAGTGGATGAACTGTGGCTCCTTAACATAAAAAGAGCATATCTGTTTCGCTTCACCTATCAGATGAATAGCTTTGATGGTCAATCAAAACAAACTTATATGTGGTGTAAACAGAAAGTATATTTTTCTCCAAATTCAATCAAACTTGAAATCAATATTCATCAGCATCTGGGGGGCTTTTCATTAAACAATAAGTCGGTGGTTATCACCGACTAATATCATTTTCACTGACAATTTAGTCAGCACTGACTAAATTTGACCAATTAGAGGCCTGGAAAATAGTCGGTGACAATAGAATTGTCTGTGAAAATGATATTAGTCGGTGTAAAACACCAACTAATTGTTTCATGAAACGCCCCCTACCCCCCCCCCCCCCCCCCATCACAGACTCTAGACATAAAACTTGAATCTTACCTTCTTTAACAACCTGTAGGCTGTAAAATTGCAGACTTGGGAAAGATCTGCAAGCCCTTAAAGTGCTGATGTCGATTCTCCATCCTCACAGGCAGTCTGAAACTGGTAACAGATGTTGTGAAACGCACAAGAACGTGGATGTTGATAAGCAAATATTAGCCATTAATGATTAACCCGTGAAAATAGTAATTATAATTTTACACTGCCGATTTAGAGATCTTAATGATCAGTTACAATAAATTCGCTTTTTCGAGAACAGCGCAACATATTGTATTGGAAATATACTCAAAATTTCATGTGATTTTTGCTCTTTCTGTTCATGTATAATGTGTATTGCAAGCATTCTGGATCAAAAGCAAAAATGTAACAAAAAATAGACACTGTAGTGACTGTACTGCTCATTATCTGTCCATATTAAACTTCAAGTTCAATCAATAATAGTAGGCTAATCCTACCACCCCCCCCCCCCTCCCACGCACACTCTAAAGTAGAGTGATGCAGAGTGTAAAAGGTAAGAATAAATTTGTAATAGATTTCAAGCGTAGGCAACATACTGCCAATCAACAATTGCTTTTCCCCTTTCCACGAATTGTAGGAAGCTCATCTCAACGATATCTAAGTATACATGTACATTTAAGTTACAAACTCAAAATCAAGACAATTATCATTTAGACTTCTTCTCTTTTTACATAGAAGGCTATCAGTGAGATGCAGAAATTAAAGCAATTGAAATATCACCTTTTACATGTGTCTGAACAAAAAAAATAACAAAATCTTTCTAATCAGTGAGAATTTGATTATTCTGATTCAAATCTGACCAAAGCTGCTCTTTTGGTTAGCTTTAAATCTCATGAAGGTGTGTGATATAAAGAAAAGAAAAAAATACATATCCTTGGTATTAACTGAAGGCAAAAAACGAACGGAATTTTAATTGGATTGTTTGTTAATAAATAATGGAGTTATGGAGTGATGCACGTAGTTGAAGGGGAAAAAACACTCGGTTTGTGTTTATTAGCAGTCAACATTTGAGATAACAATAACTACTAATCAAACAAGATTGGCACATTGCATTCCAACTGTTATAGCAGGTGGCAAAAAGAAACTTGTGGAATTTGTATGCTGGGTAAAAATTTTATTAGGTTATAGAAAAAAGTTAACTTCTCATTCGGAGCAGATTCGGAAAGGCATCTTGTGACATTTAATAATTTTGTTAAAATACACAGGTGTGTCACTAGATTTTATAATATATAATAGCAAATTAGAATGTTATTCTTACAAGGCAGATTGTTTCCAAGTTATTTTGAACCTTTGCCAAATCAGCCACAAAACAGCTAAAATGCTATCAAAGAATATATGAATCAACGATTTTTTTTCTTTCCTGATAGCATGCTGGAAAAAGGCAAAATCTGTAAAGTTTGAGAAGCAGCATGACAACAATTCGCTCAAGGGTCGATGCAGTCGCTATCGCTACACCATAATCAAGAGAGACTCGGAGAATGCTGGGAAGCCCGAGTAACCTCTCCCTCCTTGGCCCCGTTGCACAAAACTTACCATTGATGGTAACTTTGTCATCAATGGTAACTACCATGGAAACCTTGATTGTTATTGGATGTTGAGCCCTGTTACCTATTAGTTTACATAAGTTTTATGCAACGGGGCCCTGGTCTTCAAATGAAGGACATTGGGGACTTTTAGAATGAGTGGACGAGAACACGACGAACGCCGACTGATCATGCGTGTCAACGTACTCAACTGCCCATGTTGTCTACAATTAGAAATCTTTTAGATTGTACTCGACGATATACATGCATGCAGGAAGTAACACTATGAACATGACGAACAAAGAATGAGGACAAAATATACAGTTCCTCATTCTATCCTCAACAATAGGCCACTTTCGTAATGTAACCAAATGTAATGCATAACTCTTTGCAAAGTGCCTCAATACAAATTATTTTATTCACCTGATAAGAATAATAGTATTTCAATGGACGGAATCCAAACTGCATGCATTAGTTGTTGGACAAACATTATGGCTTGACCTACCTAGCAACACTTAATATATGCAGTTGCATTATGACTATTGAAATACTATTATTCTTATCAGGTGTATGAAATAATTTGTATTGATGCACTTCACAAAGACGTATGCATTCAATTTGGTTACATTACGAAACTGGCCTATTGCTGTGGTAGAACATCCATTCACTGCTATTATGTAAAAATGTGTAGAACAGGTGAATATGCATGTGACAGTGACACCTGTTCTATACATTTTTGCATACTAGCAGGGAAGGGATGTTCCTTTGTCTACCTGAGGAACTGTATATTTTATGCACACGCGGCATACACTAGTACCACTATGAACATGACGGACAAAGAAAGCGGACAAAATATAAAGTTCCTCAGGTAGACAAAGGAACATCCATTCACTGCTATTATGTAAAAATGTGTAGAACAGGTGAATATGCATGTGACACCTGTTCTACACATTTTTACATAATAGCGGTAAATGGTGTTCCTTTGTCTACCTGAGGAACTTTATATTTTGTCCGCTTTCTTTGTCCGTCATATTCATAGTACCGTACTAGATTTAGGAAAATCAAGGTTGACGCATTCTCGATCGCCGACTGAGACGACGTGACGCATGCGCAGTGCCTTAAAATGACGTCACACGTTACAGTCAAAGCTGTCGACGTGCAAATCTAAAAGTCCCTGTTAAGTAAATTGCACATTGGAGTGATTTCTGCAAAACAAACTCTGTGGCATAAGTATTAAAGATACTATGTCCCTTTTGCAGCCAACCTCAAATGTTGTAGAACTTTGCAGGAATTGTGAATATGTCATGTATGTCCTATCTGTGAAATTTAAACGTTAGTAGTGTCCTAATATCAAGATGGCGAACGAATAACACATACTGTTATTTCAATTATAAATTGTATTATAATGTACCCATGTACCTCACCTGGTACACCCTCTTTGACTTGCATCTTTCTTTTTCTATCCCCTCCTTTGTTGGTAATAATAATCTCACTATTGCATGATATGTGTCAGGTCATGGACGACATAGGTACAATATGATATAACGATGGTTGATGATGAAGAGATACACCCGAGTATAGACGATGCCATAGCTTGTAAATATTACCTTCCTCATGAATTTAATTCAAATGTTATGAATCATAAACAGTCATTCAGCCTATTTCATACCAATGCTCGTAGTCTTGCCAAAAACCATGAATATTTAAACCTTCTTTTGTCTTCTCTTACTATACACTTTTCTGTAATAGGTGTTACTGAAACTTGGTTGAGGGACAACTCACCACCTATATATAATATCAATGATTATTCACTTATACGTTCTGATAGACAATCTGGTAGAGGTGGTGGAGTTGCGATGTATATATCTAATTTGTTGTCGTATAAAATAAGACCAGATCTTACCTTCAACAGTAATTTCATTGACTCAAATAGTGTAGAAATTAACTTGCATAATAAAAGAAATGTTATTGTTTGTACGGTCTATCGGCCTCCAAATACGAGCGTTGATATATTTTTGGAAGATTTAAACACTTTATTAGAACGGATAAATCATGAAAATAAAGATGTATACTTAATGGGTGATTTTAATATAGACCTGTTGAACTCGGATAATAATTATTATAATACTTTTGTGAATATGTTACAAGCGAATTCTTTCATTGGAGCCATTGATAAACCTACAAGAATTACGCAGAACACATCAACTTGAATAGATAATATTTTTACGAATGTTGTTACTGAACATATGAATGCTGGTCTAGTTTACAGTGAAATATCTGATCACATTCCTATATTTCTTATTTGTTATAATGATCTCATGTCTCGTACAAAACAAAAGGAAATATCAATGTCTCGTAAATTTAAAGCAGAAAATATATTATGTTTAAATAACGATTTAATGATGGAAACATGGAATGATGTACTATCTTGTAATGAAACTGATACTGCATATGGACTATTTTGGAATATATTTTCAGCCCACTTTGATAGATGCTGTATTCCAAAGACTAAACAAAATAAAAATAAAAGAAAACCACAAAATCCATGGATAACGAAGGGAATTTTTCGTTCAATTAAGAAACGAAATATATTGTACAAACGTTGTCTCCGTGATCCAAGTAACGAGAATAAATACGAATATAAATGTTATAGGAATAAATTAACAACAATAATTAGAGTATCACGTAAAATGTACTATGTAAAAGAATTTGAAAATGCTAACGGCAATATGGCATCTACCTGGAAAGTCATAAAAGAAACTCTTCGAAAGCAAAAGACCATGTCAAAAATTAATATTAACAATGATGGTCAGATAATTTCAGACTCTAAAGATATAGCAGATTGTTTTAATAAGTATTTCGTAAATGCAGGCCCTATTCAGGCATCGAAAATAAATTCCAATGGTTCAGATTATTTACAATTCCTTTCAAATCCATGTGATAAATCGTTTTTCTTTATGCCTACAAACTGTGTTGAAATTTTGAATATTGTCAATTCATTGAAAATTAGTTATTCTTGTAGTCATGATGAGATGAGTACGCACTTTTTAAAACAAATAGTAGGAAGTATTGTAACGCCTCTAGTACACATTTGTAATTTATCACTTACAACGGGAGTATTTCCGGACTCTCTGAAAATAGCAAAAGTAATTCCAATATACAAAAAAGACGACTCTTCTCTAGTTTCAAGTTACCGACCTGTTTCTATCTTACCAAGTATTTCTAAAGTCTTAGAAAGACTGACTTATAATAGACTGTATGATTTTCTAACAAAAAATGAACTGTTGTATAAAAATCAATATGGTTTTAGAAAATTGCATTCAACGGAGTTAGCTTTGTTACAATTATTTGATAGAGTGTCAAGTGCCTTAGCTGATCATAAGCATGTTATTGGAGTATTCATGGATCTGAGCAAGGCATTTGACACTCTTGACCATACAATACTTATACGTAAATTGGAATACTATGGATTGAGGGGTGTTGCTATACAATGGTTTAAAAATTATTTAACAAATAGAAAACAATATGTATGTTATGATTCAAATGAATCAGAATTAGTATCTGTAACGTGTGGAGTGCCACAAGGGTCAATCCTCGGCCCTTTGTTATTTCTGATATATGTAAATGATATTTATAATTCATCAAATGCACTACAGTATATTTTATTCGCTGATGACACCAATGCATTTTGTTCCAATTCAGATTTTCAGATCCTTTTAAGAAATATTAACGCTGAATTACCAAAATTATCAAAATGGTTTAGAAGTAATAAACTGTCTCTTAATTTAAAGAAAACAAACTATATATACTTTCAGAACAGAACAAATTACGATATTCCTGACATTGAAATTACTTTGGATGGTGAATTATTGGAAAAAAGGGATAGCACGAAATTCCTTGGTGTTTTGATTAATGAAAATCTGAGGTTGAATAATCATGTGCAATATATTTCTAATACTATTTCACGTAATATTGGTATTCTCTGTAAATTGAAATATTATGTCCCTTCAAATATCTTGTTTATGTTATATAATTCATTGATACTGCCTTATATTTCATATTGTAACATTATATGGGCAACTTCGAAAAGCAACGTTGACGCCATTTTACTGTTACAAAAGAAAGCCATGCGTATATGTACTGATTCTTCCTATCGCGACCACACCAATCCCTTGTTTTCAAAACTAAAGACTCTAAAAGCTGATGATATAAATTTTCTACAAATAGCACTTTTCATGTTTCGCTTACAAAATGGTCTACTACCTTCATACTTTCCCCCATTGTTTAATTTGAATGAAACCATCCACTCTTACCCCCACAAGACAAACTGAAAAATTCCATTTAAGAAATCCAAAAACCGCATTGGCTCTCAAATCCATTAGACACGCCGGCCCAGACATCTGGAACTCTCTGCCCATTGTAATAAGAAACCTTAGGACATTGTATTCTTTTAAGAAGGCAGTTAAAACTATGTTATTGTCTAAGTATTGATCATGTCGTGTGTAATTCTACTGTATTCATGTTCGTGTGTACATTGACTGTATATTCAACAATGATGTGTAATCGTCCATGACCTAGCATCGTTTTTTTCCATTCATGAATGAACCTGCATTCAATCAGCAGCTGTATGAGATTTATTGTATTATTACCAACGCTCCTCCTCCTCCTTCTTCTCTCCCCTTTCCTTTTCTTCTCTGCAAGTCACTCTTTTTTATTTTTATTTGTATTGTTGTATCTAAATTGAGGGCTGCCGGCACGTCAAGCTACTTTGCTTATTACTGTAGCCCTCCTGCATCTAATGTATGTTAATTTCCATTCAATATATTTGTTTAAATTCAATATATGTGTTTAATATCGTTTATTATCTGTATAAAAATTATATACACTTGAAATATTGTATCAAGCCATATTATGTTTATGAAAATGTATGATGAAAAAAAGAAAACAGATGCAGAAACCAATAAATCAAATCAAATCAAATATTCAAATTATGCGAGGAAATCCGTTTACTTGCTAGACTTCACTGTCAGACACTATTGTCAGTATTGAGTGACTGACTGGCTTTCTTTTCTTCTTTGGTAATAACATACATAAAATGAGCTGTAAAGGATTTGTCTACATCAATAACCCACTTCTTGTAATGGCCGAAATTAAACTGATTAAATCTTTGCGCAGCATAAAACATACGACCATGCGGTACAATGGTCTGAAAATCAAGACTATTACTTATTGGCTCTATTGCCCCAAAGTCGATATGACAACTAATAGTCGTTATTTTCCCACTTAAAGACATTTTCAAGCCCCCTTTTTTTAAGGGGAGTTTTAAATTAGTATTATCTTTCAAATGCCATTGGAATTTAACCTTTACATTTTTTGGGCCTGCAAATGGGGAGTAAAACTTTCTACAAAATTTTCCATATTGATGAATACGATGCAAACAGTACATATTTCAATCGCACACCGTACGTGAAATTTATTTGGTGATTTACAAGAATGTCCTACATGCAATGCTTACATTTTATGTTTGTGTAATTTGTGCAGGCATCCAATGGGACTTTCTTCACCTAAGTCCGACTTGAGTTAAATGCGACCCCTACTCGGGGGTTTATGTTATCTTTTTTGTTAAACTGCTCACCTATTAAATACCAGGCCAACTTTTGAAGGTTTATTTTATACATTCTAGCTATAGATGCACACATTTGTTTAAACAGTTGATGTGTACACCTGCATCCCGTAGTGTCCTGCCTTTCAGTCATGAAACACAGTGCACGCACTCTTGATATCTTTATAAGAAACCTCACCCCCAAGAATAAGTGTAGGTATTCTGAAAAATGAGATGTATACCTGCCCTTTGATGTGTACAATATTCATTACGACCATGACTTGTGCAAGAGATATACATTGTACGACTGAGGATATACTTGGCATGGTATGATGCCATTTAGCATGGCATGGACGTAGCCATTTTCAAAATAAAATGTGACGCACCAGTTGAATTTGTTCATATATCATGCACCAAACTTCTGAGAAGATAGGAATTATTTTAGATGGAACATATATAACAGGAGATATAACTAATTCATTAATACTAAATATAGCGTTTGACAAATCGATTTCATTTCCAGATGAGAAACCTTAGTCCCAGAAGAGCACCATCTTATTTGCTTTATGCCTGTCTCATACACTTTGGTGGGGAATCTTGTAGGTTAATGGGCGAGAATGTAATAAATCTCTCAGAATAAGTACAACAATTTCTAGGGGTGAGGTTTCCTTTAACGTTTAGCTCTTTTCATAATTCCACTTGTCGGTAAATTAGCTGGAAATGTTGTTGTTGTATAGACATGCTACCGTTAGTGGAAAATATTAACAGGTATCTTGAAATAATTCATTATTTACATTTTTCCTATTTTATGGACATTTTACGTCTTTTAAATGTTACTGTTTTATGGTCATGCTATCGATGTTGGCAAATGTTAACAGGTATCATGAAATTCCATTTTCATATCAATTGTTAGAATTTTACGGCTTTTTAACCCTGCTAGGACCTAGGAAGAATAAAGTATTGTTACTTGTGCCTGGTATGAGGCGTAGGGCCAAAGTCAATTATTATGCTTAGTTTTTGTAAATAATATTTCCAGGAAACCTTGAACTACCATGATTTTGGAGTCATATGAAAAATAATTAATTTATTTACCTGTTTGTACCAATTTAAATGGAATTGAGATTAATTAACAATGCAATTTAAAAAAAAAATAATAATTTTTGTGATTTTTTCACAAAATTGAATATCATCAAAAAGCGTTATTTTCCATATATCAAAATCAAACAGGTGCCTTTTTGGTAACTTTTCAGGAATTTCCCCATGTACATGGGCAAAAAATCCTGTGCAAAAGAGAGGTTTGTATTTCTTTTCAGTAAAAAGCTGTAGCAACCCAAAGTTATTCTATTTGCCCATAACTGCATTAGTGTATTGAGGACGTGTTAAGTGTGTTCTAATCAAATAACTCTGGGTTTGGTGTCATATGATGGATAGCTGAATTACCTTCAAGTTAATATCTATTTCATGGAATTTGTGTGTAAAATATACATTTTAAGCCGAAAAGGTGCTTTTTGTGGATCTTTCATCCTCTCCCCCTACTTTTGGCCAGTATCTTGGTATATTAAATAGACGATAGATACACACACTATCAACTCTTCTTTGACACCTCCCTCCATCTGACTACTTGGTAAAATCTTGTCATGGTAAAGTCAAAATATATTTCAACATAATCAAAGAAAAATAACTCAGAAAAACCTTGCTTCTGATGTAGTTGGGATTATATTGACAGCCCACGAGACCAATAATGTAAGTCGCTTGAACCCTCAAACAAATTTAAGAAGAGGAAAGTCCCCCTTTTTACTGTGACGATTGCCCTTTTTTCTATGTAAGAAGTGCCCCATCATTTTCTAATAAGTGCCCCTTTTATAATGACACGTGTCTCTTTTCCTTCCTATTAAGTGCCCCCCTTCACCTCTGATAAATGTCCCTATTAAAATCTGATAAGTGCCCCTTTATCTTCGACAAGTGCCCCTTTTCCTTTGCAACAGGTGTCCTTTTTCCATTCGCATCAGTGCCCTATTTCATCTATGGTCAATGCCCCTTTTCAGGTTCGAGAAGTTCCCTTACCACCTATGATAAGTGCCCCTTCACTTCTGATAAATTACCCCATTCAAATCTGAGAGGTACACATTTTACTTTGAAAAGTGGCCTTTTTCCTTCGTAATGATTTCCCCTTCCGATAAGTGCTCCTTTTCATAATTTGATGAGCGCCCTTTTATTTTATCACGTTATTTTGACAACTTCCGATCACACTACCACAACTTCACAATCAAAATTAATCTATTATATCTTTGGATGCCATATCAATGAGGTAAAATCAAATATAATTTTTTTTTTTTTAGCCCAAACTGTGCAGACATGTGTTTTGTTTTAAGACCGTCAATACTACTGGGCCAGAAGGGATTAGACCACACAGCAAGGTCACTGACAGGTGGCTATCTCATTAATTCAGGACAGTGGGGCTTTAAACTATTTTATCATTTGCGGTCCCAACAGATTTGACTTATGCTTATGATGGTTTGAATGTGCAGAACACACTCACAAACACACACACCCCATATGCAAGTCATGAAAAACCCAATTAACACGAACATTGCCCAGATTTCTTTTCAAATTCATTACATCTATTACAGCTATAGCACAATTACAACAGATTGAGTTTTCTAATGATCATTTATTTATAAGTAGTTACACACCTTTGCTCGATATCTGTTTAATAGTGAACTAGTCAAAAATTACGTTTCATTTCAGTACATGCATTGTACAATAAACGATCAAGTCATGTATAGTGTTCAGTTGTATTCATACACTTTGTTAGTTTATTCAGGTTTGAAATTATCCTCACATTTCATGAATCGATGATTTAAGTTTATATTTTGTAATTATCAAAAGAAATATACATATAAACAATATTTGTTCATTACTCTTAACATATCGATCTAGAATGACTGATTATGGAGCAAATTTGGATAAAGAACATAAAGAACATAAAGAGCTGGAGCACAGCTTAACAGCTTTATTATGTTAAATAATTGGGTATATATTGAGCTAGTATACAGATAAGATTTGAGGCATTGTAAGGAATGATACATACATCAAAGTAAATATGACAGGAAAATTGCATACACAGATAAAAAATAAAGTTCAGCAATGCTATTGAAAGACTTGGTAAATAATTCACTAGCAAGTATATGGTGAGGAATATTATATATTTACACCAAAATGAATATGAAAGGAAAAATGCAAACACAGATTTTATTTTTTTAAAGGTCAGCAATACGGTAAATAACTCCCGCATTAAGGTGATGGCAGGCCTAGGAATGATTTTACATATACATCAACGTAATTATGAAAAGACAAGATGCTTATACAAGGAATAAAGGATGAAGTCTAGCAAAGAATATATATACAAGACCAAAAGAAAAACAGCAAATGATATTACATAATCATTTTTAGTTGTTAATGTTAACTAGTAAACCTGTACATTTTGAAATTATGAACATGATTGGACTTCAAGAAGTGTGATTTTCCAGTTTGAGCTGGTTCAAGCTCAAGTAATAATAACAACAATATTGAGTGTTACTTATTAAGTACTTTTTAATACAACAAACGATACGAGCGCTGTATTACAGCAAAAACAGCATACATGTTTAGCTACTATAACATGTAACAAATTACACTTCCTGACAAAATTGTCATTCAAGAAACTTCCATAGATTGTGGTACAGACAAACATGTATCTGAAAACAATGAAATATAGGCTATCGAGATGAGTAATAAAGATACAAATAACCTGATACATTTAACATGCATAAGTATTTGGCTTAGTAGGCCCGGTAATACAATCATCAGATAGATACTTAAATCTTAGATGTGATGTTAATATACTTAGCATAGGACAAAATAGCTTGTATTCGCTGACATTAATTCATCTAGATTGTATATATATAAATTTCACGATTTACATGTACGTGTTTATTAAGTTTTGTAATCTGCTGTCAGATTAACCCCTGAACCTGGACCTCTCTGACCTCACATACATCAGGTTGTTATAGATGCTGCTATCAAGCACCTGCGAGGGATCTGTGACTCTATGGACTCGTTGACAAGGGACAATTATGAGGCAGATTTCACCTTTCCCATATGATTGCTATATGAAGTAGAAGTTCTAGGAAAATTTGTACATTCAATATTTGTTGGGATTTTCTTCAGAACAACTTATTTAGATGATTAATAGTAGTGTTACATTGTGTTATTCCCCCAAATATATAAACATTTTTACATGGCTGAGATGCTGTTAGTCAAACATCTCATGACAGAAGGTAATGGTTGATTTATGTCATCCTACTTTTGTCATTTAAATTGTCGAATTTATCGTTCAAAATCAACCCAACACATAAATGTAGTTGTGTTTAAAGCTTATCTGCCGTAGTTTACAGGAGGGATTAGACTGCCCTGCAAGGTCACTGGACAGATGGGTATCTCATCAACTCAGCTCTCAGTTAACATAAGAAAAGAGGATCATGGGGGACCAATGGTCACCGATTAGGCATTGTTTGTTATATAGAGGGCGCAAGTAGCTACAAGTAGTACAGTGGGCCTTTAATGCAACTGTCGTTGTTCTCTTTAGTATTAAAAAAATCACAAACTTTTGTTAAATAAGTCATAATTATGTTCTATACAAGCGAATTGTCCTGATTCGGTAAGAGAACAGATAACTCAATATATCAAAGCATGGATAACACTTAACTAATTTACTTTATTGTACGCACCTTTATTTTATATAGGTTAAAGTAGCTGACTGTATACCCATCATGCAACAGTACATCACAGATGGCAAGATGTTTGATTACATCATTAATGACCTAACGGCCATTCCTATTACTACAGAACCAAGAGGTAAATACAAACCTTTGTACCAGCATTATTATATTTGATTATAAATTATAAGTTATTCGTAAGCTTTTCCTGATTGGCGGCTGAAATATGTCCACGTGACACTCAATTATTGTGTTACAGTGTATGGGCTTGTAGTTACTGGTGATTAATTATTCGCACGACATGAACATAGCAGTGTACACATCAGCAGCTGCATTGTTTGAACGCTTGATGCAAATTAGTATTATCAAGATTAGGGCTTGGGATTAGAAGGAAAGCATGTGTTTTCAAATACTCTCATGTCATATGCCAGAAATATTTTATTTAATCATCATTCTATATAACATATATTCACCTCCAAATTTAGAATTTTCGTCGAGCGAGTATATTTCAACCTCACCCAAAAGCCTCAGTGAAATTCATCACTCAGAAATTGCTGAATATGTTAGTTCAGATATTCTATATATATTCATGCATTGTTAATGTATATACAAATTGAACCAAGTAACATGCAATACAAACTAATCGTTACATGAAGAATGTATACGGCACAAGCCTGTACAGTACTCATTTTGGGAAATTTGTTTTTAAAAAATTAGATTCCATAAATAACTGCCTCATCTGTCAGCGAAATTATGGATGTTTCTTTACCCAATGTACCCATGCTTTTTGCTTTCAATGGTACCTTTCCTGAAAAACTTATTTCAATATCTATGAAACGAAGGTACCCCCATGAACTGGGTTTACGTCTAGCATTGGCTTTGTTAGGAAGAATGGGTAGAACTTTCGGTGTTGTTTGGGAACCACATTCCTGCACTTTTGTCTTGAAACTTTTTGTTTCTGGGTGCCCTTCCTTCTTTTCTGCCAAGGATTTTTTATTTGTTTTATCAACATTATGGCAGTGATATAAAGTAACAATGACAAGAGCGGTTACCAAAATTAGAATGGCAATCCCACCGGCCCATAGTAACAGACTTAGTTTCATATTATTTGTATTTGTTTTTGCGGTTGACGGATTAACAGTGTCATTGAAGAGGTGATCTCCAATCTTTTCTGGGCCTTTGGTAATTGCACCTTGTCCAGTTGTGGTTACAGGACAAGGGTTTAAGATGTTCTCTGTATAAGATGGATCCCATACAAAGTCATTACATTCGCACAAGTCTTTAGGTCGATCAAGGCTAGATGAACAACAAAATATAGGATATTCTTTTCTTGCCAAAATGGTTTGTTCCAATTTTTTTCCAGTTTTAATGAGATCACCCTGTGGAGGCAATCTCTTAGAATCTTGGTAGCAGTAAATCCCCCCAGCCAATCTGCCAACATGAGCCCTACATTGCAGTGTCACCCAATCACCAACTTCATCATCATCGATACTAAATGTACATGATGCATCACCAGGAGGATAATTGACTACTAAACTTGTTTTAATGAAACTGCTTTGAATGATGTCATTCGTGTATGGTATGCAAATATACATTGCCTTGTCTCTTCTCTTTACAGGATTTATTTCAACCCGAATTGAACAATTCTCATCTGTCACACTAAACCTACGTAATTGATGATTTGGCAAGTGGAGATTTGAAGTTTCAGTTGAACTGTAAAATGGATCTCTGTTTCCGCTCTGTAATGTGACTTTAATACTGTCACACGGATATGGGAAGTCAAGTTGCACAGCTTCATCCTCAGTAACCGTCACAGAAGAATCACTTCTCGATAATGGGATCAGTGCAATAAAGATATTTAAACAAAATACACGTTCATGCATCTTAACCATGTTGGCTGATACAATAAAGTGTACTGTAGTAACCAGCGTTGTCTGTTTATAACCAGAGGGGCTCTTAATGTGTGGTAAGGTATATTATATATAGTTAATGTTCTTCTTGCTCTGAACAGATGAATTACAACTAAGAAAATATTCGAAAGGGGAAAAACAGCAAATGAAAATTGAAGGTTGTACAGGTAATGATGAAAAGATTCTTCTTCCTTCAATACTGATTGCAGAATACTTTAGTTAAACGTGAATACTGTATTTGTTTATGATGTTAGAACATTTAACGCAGGAAAGAAACACAATTCATCAAAATACAAGTTAGCAGACTTTAGTCAGTAAAAAGAAGTACTGTCGCTTTTGATACTTTTTGTGCTTCAATTTTCTTCATCAGGATAACAGTCTAATACAACGTGATTATTTATCTACCACTCATTTTCCTTTTCAATGTTGCTCTTCTCAGCATTTAAAGTCAAAATACAGAGACTAAACTCTTGCAAAAACTAATTCAAACCTCGTAACAATCGATGTCTAGCACTGACCGCTAAAATAGAAAGTGATGCACTTTTCAATCTACTGATTCTGCTGTGAAGTTCAAAATTCAATAAAGGTTACTAGTTGGTTGAGATTTCAATTAAATCAGTTGGCACCAGGTTTCAAAGAAGGTTAACAAAATTACCCCCTTTTGCACCTTATTGCTCAATAAGAGGAAAAGTTTTGTTTAAATCTGCACTTACAACTTCGAAATTGCGCCTTTATGTTCTTTTAAATCGCGTATCTCTTTGAAAGTTGAGTTTTGCTGTTGTATCGATGACCATCAAACTGAGAACCAGCTGAATCATCATCCAGTAACGCTTTGTAAATGTGCACTTACACCTTCGAAAATGCGCCTTTATGTTCTTTCAAATCGTGTATCTCTTTGAAAGTTGAATTTTGCTGTTGTATCGATGACCATCAAACTGAGAACCAGCTGAATCATCATCCAGTAACGCTTTGTAAATCTGCACTTACAACTTCGAAATTGCGCCTTTATGTTCTTTCAAATCGTGTATCTCTTTGAAAGTTGAATTTTGCTGTTGTATCGAAGACCATCAAACTGAGAACCAGCTGAATCATCATCCAGTAACGCTTTGTAAATCTGCACTTACAACTTCGAAATTGCGCCTTTATGTCCTTTCAAATCGTGTATCTCTTTGAAAGATGAGTTTTGCTGTTGTATCGATGACCATCAAAATGAGAACCTGCTAAATCATCATCCAGTAACGCTTTTTTCCTGAGAAATTGAAATGAGTCCACTTTAAATGAAATCGCTACATAAACATACACTGTTGGTCATAATGGTGGAATAATTATTTTTTCCCCAATTTATTGAATGATTTTGACAATGATTTATTCCTGAAAGATCTAGATAATATAGTACACATTCTCAGATTTTATTGAATGACAATTGGGGAGTGTTTGTTTTGCGTGACTGCTATAAAAGCATCTGTGTACTACTATGCTAATCAACTAGGGGACCTACGTCCTTAAGTCATAACTGACAGTAATGGGGATTAATGCCTCATAAAAGGGCACTTATATAGCACATAGACACGGTTTTGATCCTGTGGGGTCACAGTAACGAGGCCATTGCTTAGCCAATGAATCATGACTGTAAGCAGCGGGCGCTAGGGTACGTCGAAGCCCCCACAAAAAAAAAGGAAAATGCAATAAATGTTCAATAATTCATTGCATTTTCCCCCAGTCCCCAACAGGAAAAATTCCTCTGTAGGGACATGCATTATGGTTCAAGGCATGCCCACATAGAATTTTTTTATGTTGGGGGTCGGGGCAAAATGCAATGAATTATTGAAAATTTATTGCATTTTCTTTTCTTTTTTGTGGGGGCGTCGACGTACCCTAGCGCCCGCTGCGTACATTCATGATTCATTGGCTAAGCAATGAATCATGAATGTACGCAGTACATTACTGTGAGCCCCAGGATAAAAACCGTGTCTATGTGCTATATTAGTGCCCTTTTATGAGGTATTAATCCCCATTACTGTTAGTTATGACTGTCAGTTATGACGTAGCTCCCCTAGTTGATTAGCATTGTAGCACACACATGCTTTAGCATTTACGCAAAACAAACACTCCCCAATTATCATTCAATAAAATCTGAGAATGTATACTATTATCTAGATCTATTAGGAATAAATCATTGTCAAAATCATTCAATAAATTGGGGTAAAAAATAATTATTCCACCATTATGACCAACAGTGTATATGTACTCCCCAGTGCGTCTGCGGAGATCTGAGCTCCACTGATAACAGAAAATATAAATATTAACATTTTAGAAAGTTGTGGTCTATCAAATGTAAAATCAGCAAATTGTAATCTCTTTTGTATCAGCTCTTCATTTGTTCTGAGCTTCAAACTTGTAAAAATATCCCTCGTGTTGGTTATTATGAAAGATATCTACTTCATACTGAAGGAATCTGATGTGTAAAGAAGTACTGTGGATACTTTTTGTACATCTTTTCTTCTTGAAAGATTACTTCTTTTATAATATTTTTGAATAACCAGTGAGGAAAAGTTCTCAAAATATTTTGTTATCCCGGCCCAAACTGAACTCCCCCCCCCCCCCCTCAAGGATTTTCTTTTTCCTTTTCTTGCTGAGTGCTAGATTTTTTATTTCGAAACGCCGCCAAGTCCAAAGTGGATTAACTATGGCTCCTTACACTCAAAAGAGCATTTCTGTTTCACTTTGCCTTTGAATAGACTAATAGCTTTGATGGTCACTCAAAACAATCTTATATTTGGTATAATCACAAAATATGTTTGTTCTCCAAATGTAATCAAACTCAACATCAATCTGGTCAAAGATTGTAGAAGAAAACTGAAGTCTTACCTTCTTTGCACACATTTAGGCTAAAAAGTTGCAAATTTAGAAGAAAAAAATGCTCGCCCGTAGTGCTCCTGTTAATTCTCCATCCTCACAAGCTGGTGACCAATTGACAACTGTTAACCGCAGTTGTCGAACATTAAACAACCTGACTTTGACATTTGCAACTGTCGTTTGTACAATATTGATGATAAACCAATATTGGTTCACAGTTTTTATTATTATTATTCAGTAAGTTTCCCGAGCCAAGCAACCAACAGGAAGTTCACATTGTATTTGTCGAACGTTCAAGAGCATAACTTTTGATGTTTACATATCTGTCGTTTGTACAATATTGATGATAAACCAATATCGGTTTACAGTTTGTATTATCATTATTCAATAAGTTTCCCGAGCCAAGCAACCAACAGGAACATCACAGTGTGTTTGTCGAACGTTCTAGAACTTAACTTTTGATATGAAGATATTTGTCGTTTGTACATTATTGATGATAAACCAACATCGGTTCAAGGTTTTTTTATTATTATTATTCAGTAAACTTCCCCAGCATAGAACCTACAGGAACTTCACATTGTAGTTGTCGAACGTTCTAGAAGTTAACTTTTGATATGTAGATATTTGTTGTTTGTACAATATTGATGATAAACCAATATTGGTTTCAAAGTTTTTATTAGTATTATTTAGTAGATTTCCCCAGCCAAAAACTTCATTGTATTGGTCGGTTAAAGACATGCAAATATTGACTGTAGGTACTGTGTTCCTAATGAATTCAATCCTGTAAAGGACCAACCTCAACCAACACAATTTCTTATTTTCTTACATGGTAATGTTCGGAGTCTAAGTACGAATAATGAAAATATGAATATCCTGTTATCATCATTACGATTCGATTGCTCAGTTATAGGCATTACAAAAACATGGTTAAATTATCAATCTCCACCTTTATATACCTAAGAAGGTTACAGACAAATAATTAAAGACAGGTCGAGTGGTAGGGGTGGTGGACTCCTAATGTATATCGCGGATTCTTTATCTGTTTAGCCCTGACATGATATTTCTTTCCAAAACGAAACTGCGGAACTCTTATGTATTGAAGTTGATCTTCGTAAGGAAAAGAATGTTGTCTTTTGCGTTATATACAGACCACCTCGCACTTTTAAAATGATTTAGAACCACTCATATTAACTGTCAACTATTCAATAAATCTGTTTGTGTTATGGGTGATTTTAGAATCGATTTACAGAATAATAGTCCAATTTCACTTTCGTCATCGAAATATTCTAGATTTCAATGCATTCCGCGTAATGATTGATAAACCAACCACAATCAGTGATCATGCATCTGCATTGCTTGATAATAATTTCGTAAAAACGTCTAAAGGCTTTTCTCAATCAGGCCTGTTTTATTGTGAAATATCTGATCATCTACCCGTTTTTTTGCATACTTTTTTACCACAATACTGACGTAACACAAAAAAGGCGAATTGAAAAGAAACGTAAAATTACTGATAACATTTTTTTTTGTCTGAATGATGATTTACTCTCGGAACATTGGAATTATGTTATAGTTTGTGACGATGTAGAAAGAGCTCTTGAAGTATTTTGGAATAAGTTTTTATTAGCTTTGTAAAAAACATTTTCCATATGTGCAATTAAATGACAAGAATAAAGGAATGCATCCATGGATTACTAGAGGGAAACTTCAATCAATACAAAGAAGAAACTTCCTATATAAAAGAAGTATTACAAAAAAACGATCATCAGATAATGTTGAGAAATATAGAAATAAAGGAACATAATTTATGTGATGTTCACGTTGTTTATTTTACTCTAAGCGGTTTTAAAGTGCAAATGGCAATATTTCATCTGCCTAGAAAATTGTAAATGATATTTTATGCAAAAAGGGAAAACATGAAGTTCCAGGAAAAATTGTTCATGGTTAAACACAGGTGTGTCAATAGATTAAAGAATATGTGGAACAAAAGTAAAATTTTATTCTTGCAAAGCAGCTTGTTCCGTGTTATTTTGTTCCTGTACCAAATTTGCCGCAACACAGGTGAAATGCTATGAAGGAATATTATATAGAAATCAAGGGTTTGCTCCTGATGGCACGCTGGAAAGACGCGAAATCTGTGAAGTTCGGGAAGAACCATGAAGACACCTAGTTCCAGTTTTGATGCAGTCGCTATCGCTACACCCTTGTCATCAAGAAAGAGTTCGAGAAGCTCAAGAAATCTCTCTCTCCTGGTCTTCAAATGAAGGACATTAAGTAGATTGCACATTGGAATGATTTCTGTAAAATAATCTCTGTGGAATAAGTTTTAAACTGGAGAGGGGGGATTCTTTCCAATTTCCCATATTTATGAATACGATGCAAACAGTCCATATTTCAAGCACACTTTGTACATGATATTTCTTTTGGTAAATTACAAGAATGTCCAACATGCAATGCATACATTTCATGTTTTTCGTAATTTGTACAGGCAGCCAGTGTTATTTTCTCCACCCAATACTAGATCTTTCAATGCAACTTCTAAATTCAACGGGGAATATTTTACAATGGTAAGATTATCTTAATTAAGCTTCTTCTATGGGATAGAATGGAGTGGAATGGAGTGCCGCATGTGAAGTTACCCTCATCCCTGTGTTCTGGAATAATGACATGCAGTGTAGTAATGGAGTCTCTGTCTTTACCAATAACATTAACACTACAGCCATGTCACTTAAAACCGAGATTGAGGAGATACAGAATCAATTTATCTAAGTTTAAGATTTAATTCGATGACATATACGTAATGCGAAAAATGATAACTCACTATATTAGTTTTCCTATCATTTCACAGGGAAGTTCTAGAAAAAAAATAGTTGTCTGGAGGTAGTTATCCGGGGGGAATTGTTCTATATAGGGGGTAGTCGTCCTAGAGGGTGGTTTCCCTAGGGGTTAATTGTCCTAGGGGGTAATCGTCCTAGAGGGTGGTTATCCGGGGTGGTTGTCCAGGGGGTAGGTGTCCTTTATATACAACATGTTGCTAAAGCAGGTTTGAATGTGCAAAACAAACACACACATGTTACACAACACACACACCCCATATGCACTTTATTAAAGGTATTGCAAAGTTTTGGGAAATTTTGAAAATTGGATTGATAGTAATTATTTAAAATTATTATATATTTGGATGCCCCTGTGGATGTATTATAAGCACTAGAAAAATTTGCCTCTAAAACACTTCTGCTTTCGAGAAATTGAATAATCAAAAATTTACCGGTTTTCCCGGTAAATTTTAAACATTTCAAATAGCGCCTATAAGGCCATTCCATGGTAGCTTCAACCATGAAAATGTCAGAATATGCAGTTCTAATATATTATTTCCAAATGGGAATAGCAAATCGGTCGAATTTACTAAAAACATTGTTATGAAGCTAAATAAATATCAGTCTTGAGAGGGCGCTATACAACATAGAGAGTTAATTATTTACACTTTCATCACTTTATACTCGACTTCAACCGCGACAATGATCATTGAATGTTGTTACATCGCATATGCTTTTAATATGTTTATTTGAACCAAATTCATGACCCCATACCATAACTTTGTAATACCAATAACACTCGATTTCATATTTTGTCAGGCCCATTACAGCTATTACAATAAGCACAATTACAATATATTGAATGTTCTAAGTAAGGTTTATTTATTCATGAGCATTTATTGCACCATATCTGTTTGCGAATTAGTTAAATGTTAAGTTTCGTTTCAGTAAATGCATTGTAAAATACTGTATCAAGTCACATATTGTTCAGTTTTACTCAGACATTTTGTTAGTTTATTCAAGTTTGAAGTTATTCTCACATTTCATGAATCAATGACTTAAGTTTATATGTTGTAAATATCAAAATAAATATACATATATGCAATATTTCGTCGCTGTTTTCACGAAGTGACGGTAGTGAAAAAAAATTGCATTCACTTTGCGTTACGATTTTCCCCACTACCGTCACTTCGTGAAAACAAGGACGATTTGTTTATTACTCTTAACATACCGGTCTAAAATGACTGATTATGGAGCAAATTTGGGGAAAGAACTAAAGAGCTGAAGCACAGCTTAACAGCTCAATTGTGTGAAAAACAGACAAGGGTTATGGCATTATAAGAAATGATTATACATATACACCAAAGTGATTTTGAAAGGAAAAATCCAAACACAGATCAAAAGTACAGTTCAGCAGTACTATGAAAGGATTTGGTAAATAACTCTCTAGTATTCAAAATGGCAGTTTGAGGAATGATTATAAATATACACCAAATTAAAGTAATTCCGTAAGGAGAAAGATAAACACAGATCAAAAATAAACTTCAGCAATACTATGAAAAAACTTGGTAAATAACTCACTAATATACAAAATGGCAGAGTGAGGAATGATTATACACCAAAGAACTTATACAAAGAAAAACGCAAAGAAAAGGAAGATAAGAAGAAGTTTAGCAAAGTATATACATGTATATACAAGACCCAAACAATACGGCAATTGAAATTACATGAGCCCTTTTAGTTTTATATGTTTACTAGTAAAGCTGTACATTATTAAATTATGAACATCAGTTGACTTCAAGAAGTATGATTCTCCTTGATGTTTGAGCTGATCCAAACTGAAGTAATAATAAAACAATAAAGAGTTTTTCTTATTAAACACTTTTCATTACAGCAAACTATTCAGAGCGCCGTTACAGCAAAAACAGAATAAATGTTTAGCTACTATACATAGCACAATTATCAAATTCAAATTACACTTTGTGACAACATTGTCATTCAAGGAACAACCATAGATGCTGGTACAAACAATTTTACATAAATGTATCTGATAACCAATGAATTGTGGGCTATTGATATTAGTAATAAAGATATAAAGAAGAACATGATATTTAAACATTCATAAGCATTTGGCTTAGTAGGCCTAATAATGTTATACAGTCATCAGATATACTTAAATCTTAGATGAGAAGTTAAATAGCATAGGACAAAATAGCTTGTATTCGCTGACATTAATTCATATAGATTGTATATATATATAAATTTCACGATTTACATATACATGTTTTGGGTTGTGTAATCTGCTGTCAGTTTAACCCTTGAACCTTGACCTCTCTTACAATAATTATGTGGACCAATGTCTTGATACTTTAATTAAGAAACATATATGAGGAGTTTTTAATAAACAACAAAGAAAAATTGAGGAGCATATTACAGATCAAAATAGGCCTGTATTTGATACATGTCTTTTCGTGCTGTTAATCACATTTGTATAATTGGTTGGTTTTATGACCTGTGACATTTCACAGACCTGTATCAACGAAATGCTCATCTGCCATTGATTTACTGATAGAAATTTAATGAGCAGATTTTGCACTGTTGTTCTCAATGTGATCAATGTTTATGGGGGGCAATTGGTAAATTCCAATTCCAATTGTGCCATCTTGTGTGCACTGGGTGACTTCAATACATCGTCTCTGCATAAAGGGCTCACCATCATATAATAGAAGAATTGCTTCCAAGACTGGTGATTTGTATGATTGGTTGGACTTATATGATATGTGACTTTTCACAGATCTAGACCCATTTCTGTATTTATGAAGTGCTCATCTCTCATTGATTTACTGATGTTCATTTTAATAGCATATTTTGCACTTTGTTTCTCAATATGATCAATGTATGGGGGGCGGATTGTAAGTTACAATTTTATTTGTGCCATTGTGGGCAAATTAGGTGACTTCAATACATCATCTCTTTCATAAAGGAGCTCACCGTAATGAAAAATTGCTACTAGACGTGGACCTTGCCATGCTGCGTTCATGTCTGCTCCTCAGAAAAATTATTCTTTCTCTTATGAACTTATCTGTTGATGTATGTTTGCATTCTGGCATTTTTTTAATTGCCTGTTGGTTTTCTCAACCCAACAGACATATATTATTATATAAAAAAACGGTATTAAAAAAAAATTTCCAATGGAAATCACACCTATCCATGGTATTTCAGTACTTTTAGCAGTTGACTTACATTGTATCCTTGTTTGTATCAATCAGGTTTAGTGATCCTATGAGCTGCTGGGGAAGCTGGGGGTTATCTTCGACTTCTCTTTCTGGGTATTGGGGTAACGTTACAACAAGGCCTGGTGTGGTACCAGGACAAGGGTCTATGGTGGTGTTTGTTTGAGAAATATCCTCCATTGAATCCCACACAAAATCTTTACATTCACATCTGTCTTTAGGTCGATTAAGGATAGATGAACAACAAAATAGAGGATGTTTTTTCCTAGCCCAAATGGTTTGTTTCAAAGTTTCTCCAGTTTGACCAAGTTTACTCATTGGAGGCAATCTTGTAGAATATTGGTAGCAGTAAATTCCCCCAAACAAGCTTCCAACAGGAGCCGTACATTGCAATGGCACCCATTCACCAACTGCATCATCGCTGATAATGAATGTACAAGATACATCACCAGGAGGATAATTTACATTTAACCTTATCCTACTGAACTTGCTCTGTATTGCACCATCCTTGTACTCTTGGAGTATGTATGTTGCCTCGTCACTTCTCTTTACAGGATTTATGTCAACCTGAACTGAACAGTTCTCGTTTGTCACACTAAACCTATTCAATTGATAGAAGGGCAATTTAGATTTTCGGGCCTTGCTGAATTATAAAATGGAAGTCTGTTCCCAATCTGTATAGTGATTGTATTACTGTCACATAGATATCGGAATACAAGTTGCACGGCTTCATCCTCAATAACCCTAAAAAGAGAACCACCTTCGGATAATGGGATCAGTGCGATAAATAAAGCAAATAGAGGAATAATTTCTTTCAACTTAACCATGTTGGCTGATAAAATACATTGAACCAGTAGCTAATTTTGTCTGTTTATAGCCAGATAGGCACGAACTGTGTGATATTAGATATAGAGCTAATATCCTTCTGGCTCTGAACAGATAATTAACAAGTCAGACAAATATTGAAGGTTGTACAGGTAATGACGGAAAGAAGATTCTCTTCCTTTAGTACTGATTGCAGACGACTTTGGATTATAATCGATACCGGTATTTGATTATGATGTAAGAAAATTTAACACATACAGAAACACCAGTCATCAAAATACAACTTTGTAGAGTAAGTCAGTGAAAGGAAGTCCTGCCTCTTTTGATAGTTTCTTTTTTGTTTGCTTCAATTTCCTTCGTCATGATACTACTCACATACAACGTGATTGTTCAGCTACAATTCACTTTCCTTTTCCAAAGTTGCTCTTCTCAGCATTCAAAGTCAAATAAGGAGACTAACCTCTTGACGATTATTTCAGCCCCGCAACAAATATTTGATGTTTAGCACCGCTAAATTCGAAAATCATATACTTTGCAAGCTATGGATTCTGCTGTGAAGATCGAAATTTAATAATAATTCCTGATGTTGGTTGAGATTTCCATTAAATCCGTTGGCAAAGAAGGTTTATAGACGATGACACCCTTTTGCAACGTATTGCTCAGTAGAGGAGAAGTTCCGTTTAAATCTGTAATTACAACTTCAAAGTTGCGCCTTTATGTTCTTTCAAATCCTGAATTAGTTTGAGATTTGCTGTCGTATCGATGACCATCAAAATGGGAACCAGCTGAATCATCCAGCAACACTTGTTTTCTGGGAAATTGAAAAATGTCCACTTTAAATGAAATATCTACATAAATATACATGTACTCTCCCCCACGCTGTATATGCGCGGAGATCTGATCTCCACTGATAATAGCGTATAAAAACATTTACATTTTAGAAAGGTGTGGTCTATCAAATGTAAAATATGCAAATTGAGATCTTTTTGTATCAGCTCTCCATATGTTCTGAGCTTCAAAATTGTTAAAATATACCTCTCGTTGGTTACTAATTAAGATATCTCCTTCCTACTACAAGATGTGTAAAGGAGTACTGTTGGTACATTTTGTACATCTTTTCTGTTTGAAAAATTACTTCTTTTATAATATTTTTCGAAAAACCACTGAGGAAAAATTATCATAATATTATTTTATCCCTGCCGAAACTGACCCCCCCCCCCCCCCCCCCTCAAAGCTTTTTCTTTTCTTTTTCTTGCTGATTGCTAGATTTTGTATATGGAAATCCCGCCACATCCAGAGTGGATGAACTGTGGCTCCTTAGCTGCTCCACTACGCCTATGAATAGATGAATAGCTTTGATGGTCACTCAAAATAATCTTATATGTAGTACAATAAACACAAATCGTTTTTCCTCTAAATTTAATCAAACTTAAAGATAAAGACCAGTTATGGTCATGCGATTGCATTGTGAAAGAAACGTTGTGGAATCGATCAGAAAAGGTTGATCATCTAGCATATAAGTATTGGTGTGTAAGTTGCAAGGTTCTGGAATCATCAAAATGATAAGAAATTTGGCCAAGTCTTCGTAAAGTTACAAGCACTGTACACAGAAAGATGTATATGGTACTACGCACACGTGCGCGTCACGTGTGTTTATCTCTCACAGTCCGCCAATAGATAAACCAATTTACCAAATATATTAATTAGTAGGTGGTTTCCCGGCAAAATTGTTTATATCATCATGTATTAGTCAAAACATATTCTTTCACATGATTGGTAATAAAGAGCTTCCATTTCATTTTTTGAAATTGGGGCGTTTCCAATACTGGTCTTTACTTTTAATATCAATATTCATCGGCATCTGGTCATAGATTATAGGAAAAACCGAATTATTACCTTCATTACACACGTGTAGGCTGCAAAGTTGCAAATTTAGAAAAGAAATGCTCGCCAATAGTGCTGCTGATAATTCTCCATCCTCACAAGCCGGTTGACGAATTGGCAACTGGTAATTAACCGTATTAATTTTGCCAAACGTTCAAAAACTTGACTTTTGATATATGTACTTATCTGTCGTTTCTACAATATTGATGATAACCAATATTGGTTCACAGTTTGTATTATCATTATTCAGTAAGTTTCCCGAGCCAAGCAAGCAACAGGAACTTCACATTGTAGTTGTCCAACGTTCAAGAACAAAACTTTAGTGTGTACATATTTGTAATTTGTACATTATTGATGATACCAACAACGGTTCAAAGTTTTTTATTATTATTATTCAGTAAATTTCCCCAGCAAAGAACCAACATGAACTTCACATTATAGTTGTCGAACGTTCTAGAACTTAACTTTTGATATGTAGATATTTGTCGTTTGTACAATATTGATGATAAACCAATATTGGTTCAAAATTTGTATTATTATTATTCAGTAAATTACCCCAGCCAAGAACCAACAGGAACTTCACAGTGTGTTTGTCGAACGTGTTAGAACTTAACTTTTGATATGAAGATATTTGTCGTTTGTTCAATCCGGCGCGGATCCAGGATTTCTTAGGGGAGGGGGCCCAACTTTCTTCTTTTCTTTTTTTGCTCCCGAAAATTTGAAAATCGCGCCGGGCGAAAAGTCGCTCAGTGGGGGGGGGGGGGGGGGGGTTAGTAAGCACATTTTTTTTTTGGTCCTCCAAAAAATTTAAATTTGCACCCCCCCCCCCCCCCCCCCCTTGAGCGCCAGGGAGGCCCAACCCCCCAAAAAGGTAAAAATCACGTGATTTTAGATGATTTTTTTTTTCTCAAGGGGGGGGGGGCCGGGCCCCCTGGGCCCCCCCCCCCCCGCCACTGTGTTCAATACAATTGTATTGGTCGGTTAAAGACATGCAAATATTGTCTGTAGGTACTGCGTTCCTAATGAATTTAATCCTGTAAAGGACCAACCTCAACCAACACAATTTCTTAGTTTCTTAAATTTTAATGTTCGGAGTCTAAGTACGAAATAATGAAAATATGAATATCCTGTTATCATCATTACGATTCGATTTCTCAGTTATAGGCATTACAGAAACATGGTTAAATTCTCAATCTTCACCTTTATATAGAAGGTTACAAACAAATAAGTAAAAACAGGTCGAGTGGTAGGGGTGGTGGACTTCTAATGTATATCGCGGATTCTGACATGATATTTCTTTCCAAAACGAAACTGCGGAACTCTTATGTATTGAAGTTGATCTTCGTAAGGAAAAGAATGTTGTCTTTTGCGTTATATACAGACCACCTCGTACTTTTAAAATGATTTAGAACCACTCATATTAACTGTCAACTCTTCAATAAATCTGTTTGTGTTATGGGTGATTTTAGAATCGATTTAATGAATAAGAGTCCAATTTCACTTTCGTCTTCGAAATATTCTAGATTTCAATGCATTCAGCGTAATTATTGATAAACCAACCACAATCAGTGATCACCCATCTGCATTGCTGGATAATAATTTCGTAAGGCTTTTCTCAATCAGGCCGCTTTTATTGTGAAATATCTGATCATCTACCCGTGTTTTGCTTACTTTCTGACCACAATACTGACTTAACACAAAAAGGCGAATTGAAAAGAAACGTAACATTTTTTTTTGTCTGAATAATGATTTACTCTCGAAATATTGGAATTATGTAATAGTTTGTGACGATGTAGAAAGAGCTCTTGAAGAATTTTGGAATAAGTTTTATTAGCTTTGTAATAAACGTTTTCCATATGTGCAATTAAGTGACAAGAATAAAGGAATGCATCCATGGATTACTAGAGGGATACTTCAATCAATACAAAGAAGATACGTCTTATATAAAAGAAGTATTAAAAAAAAGATCATCTGATAATGTTGAGAAATATAGAAATAAAGGAACATCATTAATATATGATGTTCAAGTCGTATATTTTACTCTAGACTAAGCGGTTTGAAAGAAAAAATGGCAATATTTCATCTACCTAGAAAATTGTAAATGATATTTTATGCCAAAAAAGGAAAACATGAAGTTCCAGGAAAAATTGTTCATGTTTAAACACATGTGTGTCGATAGATTAAAGAATA
Organism: Strongylocentrotus droebachiensis; assembly: GCA_035222895.1. NCBI lineage: Eukaryota > Metazoa > Echinodermata > Echinoidea > Camarodonta > Strongylocentrotidae > Strongylocentrotus > Strongylocentrotus droebachiensis. The sequence goes on along the minus strand of JAVYIG010000466.1, from coordinate 166,921 downwards.
TGTGGAAGAACAGTAAATTTTATTCTTGCAAAGCAGCTTGTTCCATGTTATTTTGTACCTGTACCAAATTTGCCGCAACACTGCTGAAATGCTTTAAAGGAATTTAGAAATCAAGGGTTAGCTCCTGATGGCACGCTGGAAAGACGCAAAAATCTGTGAAGTTCGGGAAGAACCATGAAGACACCTAGTTCCAGTTTTAATGCAGACGCTATCGCTACACCCTAGTCATCAAGTGGCACCCGGCTGTGGCATAAGTTTTAAAATTGAGAGGGGGGATTCTTTCCAATTTTCCCATATTTATGAATACGATGCGAACAGTACATATTTCAAGCACACTTCGTACATGATATTTCTTTTGGTAAATTATAAGAATGTCCAACATGCAATTCATAGATATCACGTTTTTCGTAATTTGTACAGGCAGCCAGTGTTACTTTCTCCACCTAATACTAGATCTTTCAATGCAACTTCTCAATCCAACGGGGGAATATTTTACACAGGTAAGATTATCTTAATTAAGCTTCTTCTATGGGATGAAACAGGAGTGGAATGGAGTGCCATGTAATGTTACCCTCATAATAATGACATGCAGTGTAGTAATGAAGTCTCTGTCTTTACCAATAACATTAACACTACAGCCATGTCACTTAAAACTGAGATTGAGGAGATACAGAATCAATTTATCTGTTATCAGCTAAGTTTAAGATTTAATTTGATGAGATACGTAGTGCGAACAATGAAAACTCACCATATCAGTTATCATTTACAGGGAAGTTCTAGAAAACAAATAGTTGTCTGGGGGTAGTTATCCGGGGGTCGTTGTCCTAGGGGGTACTCGTCCTAGAGGGTCTTTTCCCTACGGGGTAATTGTCCTAGAGGGTGGTTATCCAAGGGTGGTTTTCCAGGGGGTAGGAGTCCTAGAAACTGTATTTGTATACAAAATGTTGCTAAAGCAGGTTTAAATGTGCAGAACACACACAAATATGTTACACAACACACATAATACCCCCATATGCACTTTTATTAAGCCCAATAACACTCGTTTCATATTTTTTCAAGCTCATTACAGCTATTACAGTGAACACAATTACAACATTTTGAATGCTCTAAGTAAGGTTTATTCATTCATAAGCAGTTTAACTTGCACGATATCTGTTTGCGAACTAGTTAAATGTTAAGTTTCATTTCAGTACATGCGTTGTAAAATACGTTATTAAGTCATACATATTGTTCAGTTTTACTCATATATTTTGTTATATATTTGAGGAAATAACTCCCTATTAAACAAATATATATATACAAAATTAATATTGAATCAAAAATTCAACACAAAAAGAAAGAACATATATACAGCAATACTGAGAAGAAACCTCCTAAGTATACAAATTAGGGTTATGGCATGCTAAGGAATGAGTATTATATATACATATACACTAAAATAATTCTGGAAAGAAAAATGCAAACACAGATTTAAAGAAAGTAAAGTTCAGGACTTGGTAAATAACCCACAAGTATACAAAATGGCAGTGTAAGGAATTATTATACATATACACCAAAGTAATTCTGAAAGGAAAAATGCAGACATAAATTGAAATATTAAGTTCAGCAATAGTAATGTAAGACTTGGTAAATAACTCACTGGCTAGTATTCAGAATTGCATGGTACGACTCCATGGACTCCTTGACAGTGGACAATTATGAGGTAAATATATTTCTTTCATGACTACCGTAGTTTGGATTTTCGTTTCTTCCCTAGAGTATTTATTCATGGGGAAATTTGATAATGTTAATTCGTCTGTAGACCAATGAGTGATCTTTTATCAAATCAACTTTAAAAGGTCTGGCAAAAGAATACACATGTATATGTTTATTGATTTTGAACTATCTGATGTCTAACGCACAGTTTTTGAGCGTCATACAATATACTGTAACGATGTAACTTATATAAGTCATGTCATGAAACACCTAAATGCATTAATGAAACAACAAAAAATATATGGCACCCATGTATGTATCCACATGTACTCCATGACAACAAATATTTACCCATTTCTTTACTAATATTGTGTAATACATGTATATTCAAGTAATTACTGGCAAAATGAATATCTGTACTTTGTTTTAAGTTGATTACGACTAAAAGTTAAAGTTATAGCTGATTGCATTCCTACCATGCAACAGTACATCACAACAGGCACGATGTTTGACTACATTACTAATGACCTAATTCCTCCTATTTCATATTTGGGTTTTAAGGAAACATTGGAGTTCAATTTAATTTTGTTATTTTATATGCCAAATACTATATATTTTCCAACAAATGCAAAAATAGCGTACTCTCACTAAATTCTTTTAAATGCATGTTAAGGTATTATCGTTCTCTTGAACAATACATTTATGTTAAAAATAACAAATGTGTATCATTTGATAATAGGTGGAAAAACATTGTGTTGCTTTAAAAAATCAGCTATATTCTTGTTGTTGATTCTATTGATGTTTTGTAAAGTCGAAAGCAATATTGAATAAAGATGATTTTATTACAGAAAAGAAGAAGAAAAAAATCCTCCTACAGAACCGAGAGGTAAATATAATATGTCATTCTAATTTTTTACATTTTGTAACTAATTCTTTAGCCTTTTTTGGAGTCGATTCATTTTTATCAAAATAGATAGATGAGCAAGAAAATCACTTGTAGGGAAAGAAGATATAATAACATGCCAGCATGTAGCAATTATACGATTTGGAATATTTTACATGTACATGTAATGATAATAATGATAATAATATCAATCTTATATAGCCCAGTATACGTTGACATCTCTATGCACTTTAATAGAGTAACAATAGAAAAACTTATATGATATAATTACATATATTGGTAAGCAACTTAAATAATCATAGATTAAGACAAGAATCTAATATTACAATTGTGTGCATACACTAACTTCCAGTATCTCATCAGTTCAGAAAATGTGCCAATACATTCATATACTATATGCTATGCTTTAATAATTAAAAACAAAAAAACAAAATATTGCCAGGTATCATTCTACAGATGCTCACAGTGCTGAGCAAATACTCAATGACTGTTGCATGACCTGTGTGGAGAGTGGCAAATGTGGATCAATGTCTTGCCAAATAATGTTAGTGCCAGGCTAGAACTCAAACCCTGAACACTTCGATTAAGAGCCATGTGAATGACCCACTATACCACAACTTCTCCATATCTCATGCACGAATGATCACTAACGAATAATAAAAGAATTCTAAATTGAAAACTACATTCAAGTACAAATCCTTCATTACTTTCAGGATACTTTAATAATTTGAATAATTAAACAATTATTAAAACAGTACTACAGGTTTGGGGAGGGGGTTGAGATTTGAAATTTTCATTTGTGCCATTGTGGTTGCACTAGGTGATTCAATACATCAAGGAATCTCTTTCATAAAGGGATCACCATCATAGAAGAATTGCTACCATGACTTGTGCCTTGTTATGCAATGTTTATTACTGCCCTAGATGTGAATGAAATTTTACCTCTCTTGTGAAATTGTAGAAGACGTCTCATTCTTTACCAAATTATTCCACTGTTTGTGTTTGTTTTCACTCATATATACCTTTTTGATTGGTTTTTTGGTTTTCTCAACGACACAGAGGCGCATTAGAATAATAACAATAGTTATTACCACAATTCCAACGGCAGTTAGACCTACCCATAATGTTGTAGTATTATTAGCAGTTGACTTATCCTTGTTCGTATCAGTCAGGTTCAGTGATCCGATGAGTTTGGGAAGCTGTGAGTTATCTCCAACCTCTCTTTCTGGGTATTGGGGTAATGTTGCAACAGGGCCTGGTGTAGTTGCAGGGCAAGGGTCTATAATGGTGTTTGTGTGAGATGTATACCTCATGGGATCCCATACAAAATCTTTACATTCACACATATCTTTAGATCGACGGCGATGCCGATGGCTAGATAGACAACAAAATATAGGACGTTCTTTTCTAACCCAGATTTTTTGTTTCAAAGTTTCACCAATATGAAAAAGTTTACTCCGCCTATGCAATTGTTTAAAGTCTTGGTAGCAGTAGAAAAAACCAGCAAAGCTATGAACAGGAGTCGTACATTGCAGTGGCACCCAATCACCATCTGCACCATAATTGGTAATGAATTTACAAGATACATGTACATCATCAAGAAGATAATTGACATTTAATCTTATCTTAGACTTGGAGAACCTGCTCCGAATGACACCATCCCTGTACCCTTTGCAAATGTATGTTGCTTCATCACTTCTATTTACAGGATTTATGTCAACCTGAACCGAACAATTCTTATCTGTCACACTAAACCTACCCAATTGATAAAAGGGCAAATCTAGCAATTCTGGCTCTGCTGAATTGTAAAATGGAAGTCTTTTTCCAATCTGTATAGTGACTTTATTACTGTCACATGGATATGGGAATTCAAGTTGCACGGCTTCATCCTCAGTAACCGTGACAATAGAACCACATCTGGATAATGCGATCAGAGCTATAAATATACTGATTAAAGATACAAGTTCTTTCAAATTAACCATGTTGGCTGATAAAATACAGTTTACGAGTAGCCAAATTTGTCTGTTTTTAGCCAGAAGTGCTCTGTGTGGTATTAAGGTATATAGTTAATGTCCTACTGGTTCTGTACAGATGATTTTACAAGTAAGAAAAATATCGAAGGAGGGGGGACTCAAAAAATGCAAATGAAAGGTTGTACAGGTAATGATGAATGCACGATTCTATTTCCTTTAGTACTGATTGCAGTAAACGTTGGGTTATAGTGAATACCGGTATTTAATTGTGATGTCAGAAAATTTGAAATGAAAAAGAAACGCATTTCATCAAAATGCAAATTATACAGTAAAAGGAAGTAATGCATGCCTGTTATGATAGTTTGTTCGTTGCTTCAGTTTCCTTCGTCAGGATAACAGTCAAATACAACGTGATTGTTCGTCTACAATTCACTCTCCTTTCCTAATGTTGCTTTTTTTTCCAGCATTCACAGTCAGATAAGGAAACTAACCTCTTTCAACAATCGTTAGACGTTTAGCACTGCTACTGATTCTGCTTTGAAGTTCAAAACTGTTTGTTGAGATTATCATCAAATCTGTTGTCGCCAAGTCTCAAAGAAGCAAGAATGACATCTTCTTGCTACGTATTGTTTGGTAGAAGAGAAGTTCCGTTTAAATCTGTAATTACAACACCAAACTACATGAAATAAAACAAATCTCCTTCATTTTCCAGTGTAAGAGTTGCTCTTCTCACCATTCAAAAATAAGCAATTAAGGAGACTAATTTCAGTCTTTCAACAATTGTTAGATGTTCAGCACTGCTAAATTAGACAATCGTATATTTTTCAATCTATTGATTCTGTTGTGATGTTCAAAACTCAATGAGGATTCCAGATGTTGGTTGAGATTGCCATCAAATCCGTTGTCGCCAAGTCTCAAAGAAGCAAAGAATGACACCTTTTTGCCATATATTGTTTGGTAGAGGAGTTGTGTTGCTCTTTAATCTGTAATTACAATATCAAAATTGTGTCCCGTCAAGTTCTTTCAAATTGTATGTAATTTTTGTATAAAAAAGAGATTTGAAAGTGTCCAAATATAGTTTTTCTAGGGAAAAGATGTCCTCACAATCACCACGTGGCAATTTCTATCATGCAGCATCTTCACTTTGGCGCGGGAAGTACAGCTATGGCTTTGTCACCACTAGCTTCAGGCATATATTCGCTTTTGCTGGTTTAAAATGTATAGGCTGCAATTATTTGAACGTAATTGCCAATTAAATAAAAATATTCATTAACGATAATTATTTTGCATTTATGTTATTTCATAACATGTGCATCTCAAATCAGCAGGCAAATTCAGGAAACATGAACACTATAGGTCAAGACATATTAGTGATCACGTACGTACTAAGAAACATGATTCAATATCCCCTGTCTTATTTACATTGGTTACCAGTCCAGTCTCGCATCCAATATGAAATATTGTTAGTAGCTTATGAATGTTTTATGAATTAGCACCCTCTTTTTAAATGAATTACTTACTGTATATTAACCAGTTAGCAATCTTTGATCATGTAAAAAGGATCTATGTTTTGTTCCTCCTATTTTGACAAACACATATGGTGAACGTTCATTTGCCCATGCTGCCCCAGTTTTATGGAATAGCCTCCAGACTCCCTTAGACACATTGACACAATAGATAGGTTTAAGTCCACCATGAAATTGTATTTATTTAAATTTTTATAAAAAATAAAAGGAACTCAGTAATATATTTTTCTCTTTGCTTTTCTTTCTATAAGCGCATAGGGACACACTTTGTAATGTGTTATGCGCTATATGAATTTTTTTTATTATTATTAGTGATATATTTAAGAAAGAGAACCCCGGAGAGCTACAGCTTTGGCGTCAAAATATTGTCACTTAAAAAAGAATCAGTTGAATTAAATTCGATCAGGGGATCGTGGTCTAAATTCCGAGTAAGGTGAAGACTCCCTGCTAGAAAGAACACACTCATTCACACTGTGTTTCACATTGTGAATCCCAATGTGCGCCACAATGTTAAATTGGGGCGTTTTCACATTGAGGTCGCGTCGTTTCACAGTGTGGTTCACAGTGTGGATAATTGGAGATTCACAATGTGAATCTGTAGTTATCCACACTGTGAACCACACTGTGAAACGTCGTGACCACACTGTGAAAAAGCCCTAATTTAACAGTGTGAACACTCACACTCTGAAAGAGCCACCACACTGTGAAACGCCCACCACACTGTGAAAATTGTCAAAGTGTGAGTGTTCGCAATGCTAAATTGGGGGCTTTTTCACATTGTGGTCGCGTCGTTTCACAGTGTGGCTCGTCCTCCATGTATAATACCAGTGCAACTGAATACAATATACACACACATGCGTTATATTGTTCAGGGGTGAATGATTACCTACCCCACATGCATTAAGGCTAGACAGTATACTCACTTCCACTTTTGCAGCATTCAAACCCAAGCGGATATCTCTCCCAGTTCTCTAGATTTGCCGGCGAAATAGGTAAAATGCACTTTGCAGTCGACATTTTTTTCGGATTTCTACTTTCTGTACACTGTATAGTCGGTCTCTTACTGTGGTTGTAGCTGTAAGATAATGGAGGCAGCTCGCTCTCTAGACATGTCGATCGTCATCTTCATATTGACACAGATGAAATGTAAATAATGGAACATTGACTCTGAACTTTCACATGCATTCAGGAAGGCCTGCGCGGGACCAGGGTTTTGCAAAGAGGGGGCATTTGGTGACAAGCACTAATGAATATCAGAATTCTCTAACAAGGAAACAAAAAAGTCATAGCAATACCTTATTTGTCATAATTTCCTGCCCCTGGCAAACAAAATGTGTATACTACACGTATGTCACTTCGGTTTTAAACGGGATGAGAGTGGCAGGGACTGGTTTTGCCCCCCCCCCCCCCTCCCGCTAAAATCCGCCATTGAGTCATGATTCTCATCCAGCTAAGCTTCGTATGTGCCCTGTAGGCTCAATTATTATCAACATAATTGTTTAATGTATGAACGAAATGAATTTCCATGTGTTATGTCTATTATATTCTAAGTATATGGTTACAGTAATGTAAAGTGACATACTGATACATGTATATATATAAAGGAAAGTGAAATATACTATGTAAACCGCTTTTTAAAGTAACATAGAAGACTACTGCATCAGTAAAATTATCATTATCACTGTTATCATCGTCATTATTACTATTATAGCTATTAGTAATAGTAGAAGTAGTTTATCACAACTATCACTGTTATCATCGTCCTTATTACTATGATGTTATTATTATTATTATTACAAGTAGTAGTAGTAGTAGTATATAGTAGTAATAGTATTAGTAATAGTAGAGGTGGTAGAGCGGATACGTCACCGGACTGTAGATCATAGGTCAGTGGTTCGGAGCGCTATACAAGAGCCCAATATAAGTAGTAGTAATAATAGTGGTATCATCATCACCATCACCAACATCACATCATGGTTATTATTTGATAAGCAGTATCTCGGTCAGAAACATTTTCGTTTTTTAGCTTCTTGGGACTTTTTCTTTATCACTGTCGGACAATTATTGTAACCTTATCGGCAAATAATATTCACATTTATTGTAGCGATCTCCTTATTAATACTACTCCCATGCAGAAGACAAAAATGCAATCTATTTCTTCTTCATTTGATTTATTTATTTCAATGTCCATCAATAAGTCACAATGAAATTATAAGTTTTCCCATACCTTTTAACACTTTGCACTTTGTCCAATCAATTTCATCATTTTAAATTTAATATCGTCTGCCAATGTACAATTGCATGAATGAATTTCGTCATTTTTAAATCAATTTTTGAATGAATGAAGATTCACTAATCATAATCACCTGCCAGTGTCACAAATAAGGTATCAAAATATGCTAATCTAATCGTAATTAAATGCCTAAAATCCCTTGACTTCCAGTGGCTCTACCTCCTGGACCCCACCTAGGGCCCTTGGTGCTAATCTGATGGTAATTTAATGCTTAAAACCCCTGAGCTTCTGGGGTCTCCGCCCCCTGGACCTCACGCCAATTAGTGTCATGTCAGTGTCTAAAATAAGGTATGAATATATTTTCATCGGACCGTAATTAACTGGCTAAATCCCTGAGCTTCCGGGGCTCTGCCCCCTAAACCCAACCAATGGCCCTGAGGCGGACCCCTGGATGCTAATCTGACCATAATCTATTACCTAAAACTCGTTAGCCTCCGGGGGCTCCGTCCCTTGACCCCCATGCCAATTCGTGACCTGCCAGTGTCACAAATAAGGTATGAAGATAGGCTCATCTGATCGACCGTAATATATTGCCCAAAACCCGTTAGCTTCCGGGGGCTCCACCCTGGACCCCAAGCCAATTGATCTGCCAGTGTCACAGAAAAGGTATCAAAATATGCTCATCTAACCGTAATTAAATGCCTAAAACCCCTTGACTTCCGGTGGCTCTGCCCCCTGGACCCCACCTAGGGATTTAAGGCGGACCCCTGGATGCTAATCTGACGGTAATTGAATACTTACATGAGCTTCTGGGTCCCCGCCCCCTGGACTTTACGCCAATTAGTGTCCTGCCAGTGTCTCAAATAAGGTATCATTATGCTCATCTGGCCGTAATTAAATGCCTAAACCCCTGATCATCCACAAATAAGGTATCAAAATATGCTCATCTGACGGTCATTTAATGTATAAGACCCCTGAGCATCTGGGGGCGGAGTTTGTCCTGCAAGTGTCACAAAGTATAAAGATAATTTATGCTCATCTGATCGACCGTAATCAATTGCCCAAACCCCTGAGCTTCCGGGGCTCCGACCCCTGTACCCCATACCAATTCGTGTCCTGCCAGTGTCACAAATAAGGTTTCAAAATATGCTCATCTGACGGTAATTTAATGTATATAACCCCTGAGTTCTGGGGGCTCCGCCCCCTTGACCCCATACCAATTCGTGTCCTGCCAGTGTCCTCCACCCCTTGACCCCCGCCGGGGCTTCGCCCCTAGACCCCACGCAAATTTACGCTACGCTCTACCTGATCATAAATATCACCCCCATCTACTAAGAGAAACGTTCAGCGGGGCCTGCATGTTAAAAAAAAAAAAAAAAAAAAAAGTTTTTTGCTCATTACGCCGCTCATTTCGGCGGTGTCACCATTACGTACCAACATTTGGCTCGCATAATTTCAAATTTGCCCCCCCCCCCCCCCCCTCTAAGAAATCCTGGATCCGCGCCTGGCTGTGCCTTTCTTGACATGGCAATGAATTCATATTCTAGGGGTGTGAGAGGAATCAAATTGAATTACGCAGGGTGTATCTTACAAGTAGCAGCTGCTGTGTAGCCAACTTATGCACAGTATTATACAATATGCTTTTCTGACATGTACTGTAATCTATAGGCCATGCATCATTTGTATATTATAGCAGGCGCGGATCCAGGGGGCAGCGGGCCCAAACTTCAAACATAGAGAAGGAATTGAAGGGAACGGAAAAGAGGAGAGAAAGGGAAAGAAAAGAGAGAAAGAAGAAAGGTAGGGGGATCAGTTGCGATTTTTCCCGCCAACAAGGTGTAGATCGGGGGGCACTGGCGTACTGATGGGGGAGGGGGCTTGGGGGAGACAGATGCCCCCAAATATAATTCAAACGTGGTTTATTTCTAATTCGATACCGGTGATTTACAAATGTTGCTGAAATGACATAATTTTCCGAAATTTTTCCTCAATCTTTAGTAAATTATACTTTTTTATGCATTTGTTGGAAAATGGCAAATTCCAAAGAAAGAGAAAAAGAATAGTAACCTGCCTTTCTCACAAAATAATGAGGTGTCAAAATTTGCTCATCTGACCGTGAATGCATAAAACTCCTGAGCTTCCGGGGGCTCTGCCCCCTGGATTTCACCTAGGGCCCCAAGGCGGGTACCTGGATGCTCATTTGACGGCAATTCAATGATTAAAACCCCTGAGCTTCTGGGGTCACCGCCCCTGGACCTCACGCCAATAAGTGTCCTGCCAGTGTCACAAATAAGGTATCAAAATATGTTCATCTGACCGTAATTAAATGCCTAAAACCTCTGAGCTTCCGGGGCTGCGCCCCCTCGAACCCGCCAGAGGCCCTAAGGCGGGCCCCTGCATGCTTCCCTGACCGTTATAAAATGCCTAAAAGTAAAACACCTGAGCTTCCGGGGCTCCGCCATACGTAAATTAGTGTCCTGCTAGTGTCACAAATAAGGTAAAAACATAATTATGCTCATCTGACCGTCATTCATTGCCCAAAACCCCTGAGCTTCCCTTTCAAATTTCAATAAATAACAGTAAATACTTTTGTATAACTCTTTTACAAAGCATTTTGATATTGCACTAAACTTTAATTATATAAAAATTAATAATTTCATATCTTTTCAAGAATATCATTCGATATCCAACGAAAAATTCAAGGCAATTGATGGATAATTATGTCCTTTAAATACATAATTGACTGCACACTGTGCATGGCTCATTGATTGCATTGATCACTAATGAGAACATAATCCACATTCGGCTTGCCAGCTGGCTGAGCAATGTCATTCAGCAGTGATCTACATAATACATGTGAGCCCTAGACTGTAATCTGTATGATCAAACATAAGGCAATGCTAAACCACATCCAAACAGAAATGATCCTTCCGCTTGAAACATAATCCATGTATATTCTGCAATGACTTTCAATGTGAAATATATACGCTAAGCTCACTTGTCTGTATATCAATTTGTGTAGCACTGTACCATTGTACATGTCTGCATTGTTTGCTCAGTGCTTGAGGTTGTAACTATGTATGTCATATTCTGAGATGATGATTGTTTAAGCAGTTGAATGTGTTTAAATATCATTTTTTATTAGGAATGGTAAAAATTCATTCTTACTGCGGATCCATGATTTGAATATCATATCCATATCATTAGCTAGTCTAAAGGATAAATTTCAGAAGAATCCCATACCAATGTTATTACCCAATACCCATTCGATCTTACTTCCCATAACCTTGTGGATTTTTTTCAATATTTGACAACTTAAGAATACTTTGAGTTGTATATGGGCATGTATGTTAAAGCCTATGTACTAGTAAAAGTGCATGCAATACGATAGTGCATCTTCATTGAATTACAGTAACCCAATAAAATGCTCACTGTAATAGTTATTCTCACAAAGTTTGGAAAGACTAATCAAATTTAGAGACTAATTACATTCATGTAGTGTGGTTCTGGTGTAAATTGATGACGATTAAATACAATGAGAACACTTTGGATGATTTATACCCAACACATTTTAAGGTACACCCTGTTCATGTAAGGTCTGCACAATACACAATCACTGCATTTTTCTTGGGTCACCCTGTAATCTCATCTTACACATTCATAAACAATCACCCAGTTGCCCAAAATATACATTAAAGCAAACAATGATCAGACTCCCCCCCCCCCCTCCCCCAATGATTGTTCAGAAAAAGACAGCTAACAAACAACACAAGAAAGTGATTTTACCTTTTTTCGTTATATACTGTATATAATTTTTTCAGTCATGCATACAGTGTACGTCAATATAAATTTCAAGCATTTGACAGTGGATTGATTTTCTATGAATACACAATGGTCTAAAGTGAGTGATAAGATTGCCATTCCTGTCTCTTCCACTTTTTCTCTTTTACAAACAAATATACTGTAGGCATAAAAACAGTAGAAAATCTCAGCGCAGGCATACAAAAATAATAAATAAATGCACTTGTAGTAACTCTTGATAAATACATGTACATGTTTAGGAGTAAAATTTGATTGGGTTTAATGATAATGTTATAATAAAAAGTGGTCTACCTACATGTATACACATGTACATTCATTGAATTCACAGTGTACATGTACATGCACATGTCAGTACACTTTTTTTCTTCTTCGGAATTAAATGTACAAATAGAATTTCATAGAAACAGATGTTATTTACATGTAGATCACTCTCTAATAACTGGGGTATAAGAAAACTATAACTGTTCCAAGTTCTGTATTTACTATTTTACTTCAGGTAATATATCAATGATGTAACATAACAAAATAATACAATCCAATACCACTCAAAAACACCCTGCATCAATGCAGACAAATGGTCAAAACAAATGGCAAATATTATGACCAAAAATGAGCATACATTTAAAGGACAAGTCCACTCGAAAAATAAATTACTTTCAATAAAAGCAGAAAAATCAGACAAACCAATCAAAAAAAGTTTGAGCAAAATCGGATAACTAATAAGAAAGTTATGAATTTTTGAAAAAGTATGTAAAACTATGGAACAATGAGAATCACGACACAAATTGCCAAGATGGTTATCAGTTTGTGACGTCATGTCCTCACAACTTATCCATTGCTTTATATAGTTTAATCCCATCAATTTCCCTTTTTATCCCCAAAAACTTTTATGAATTTTGAAGAATTGATACTATTTTCCGAATATTGTATTTCATAATTATTGATTTTTATATAAATAGTTTATCAAAATTCAATTTGTTATGATTTAACTGGACAAAAATTACTCTTAATTTGTGCATCCACACAAAAACATATTACTAACAATCCAACTTGGATGCTGGTGTGAAGAAATAAGATTCTTAGGGTGAAAATAGGAAATTTATATTATCAATATAAAGAAAATAATTAGTGGATAGTGAGGACCATACGTCACAGCCTCATGAGTGAGTTGCCAATTTGTGTAGTGATTTAAAAAGAATTCATGTCATTAAAAATTCATAACTTTCTTATTAGTCATCCGATTTTGCTCAAACTTTTTTTGATTGGTTTGTCTGATTTTTCTGGTTCTATTGAAAGTAAGTTTTTTTTGGAGTGGACTTGGGCTTTAAGCTCAGATAAACAACCCCGTCATTTATGGAATATTTCAGACAACAGACGGCATAAAATACTTTTAGGTAGCATCAATGACAACTGTACATATTGCACCACAAAGAAATAACTAAATCAATCAATTTAATCAAAGCATGGGGAAAATGCCCCAGTAAATTCACTGCAAGCCAGAGTTTACAGGGACATACATGAAAAATGAAATCAAATGGATTCAGAGATCGAGAGCAATTCATTTAAACCCCAATTCAAGCTCCAAAACCCTAAAAAGAGATTTGAGCCCATTTTCAAACAAATATAAATTGTTCATTGGGTACAATATAGCACAATAACACAGAATACAATTGCAAATTCAAATAAGGAATAAAAAAGCACTTTAATATATTTAATTTTATATCAACAACTGCAGTAACCTGAATGTAAGTTGTAACACATGTAAAAGTCAATCGGTTAAATGAATAAATCATTCATCTAAATAATACAACATCTGTACATTATCTGAGCGACTAAGGCCTCATTCAGATATGACGCTGCAAAACCGCCGCGTTTTCTTATGACATAAATTGTAACTGTGTGAATGTGATACACATCACATTTCTGTTTCTTATAACATACATGTAGAGCTCTATGAATATCTGCAGGCAAGGGCGTCGATCCGACTTGAGCATGGGAGGGACACAATGACTTTTTTTCCCCCCAATTCGTCAGGAAATATTTCAGCGGCAAATCAGCCAGCCAGCGAATAAGAGGGGGGGGGGGGGGGGAGGGGGTAAGAGGCACTAATTTTTGGCCAATTCGTGAGATTTTGTAAACAAAACCTTGCTCCTTGGTGGTCCCTCTTCTTTTCTGACAAAACATGGGGGACATTTGATATGATGTCCCTCCTAGGTAAAATTGCTGGGGGGACATGTCCCCCTGTCCCCCCCCCCCCCCATGTCCCTGATAATATAGTACATGCACATGTACTGCTGACGAAACCATACATTTTACATGGCTGACATGTACACTATAATCATTAAACAAATTTAAAAACATTGTTTTTCATACATATTGTGACTATAAATCCTGGACACTCTTCATCTTGTTTACTACACTGTATTCAACAATTAATCGCCAAACTGGAATCTTATCATTCATGCCGCCAATGTTTTTATTTCAAAAACATATTTGCAACACATGGCATGCAATGGTTCTCCAATACTTTCAATGCGTAGATGCCTTTGACAATTGCGTACATTTTCTTAGGAAATCACTTTCCTGTTTGCACTTAAAGTAAATCTTAATATAACTTTGTTCATTCCTTGCACTTTAGGCTATTTTGTTCATCACACTTCCACATTAACCACTGATGTGTTGAAGATACTTTATGATTCCCAGTTCCTGCAAATACATGAAGGGAAGTGACAAGCCCATTTGTATTTTGAACCATGGTCTACGACTATATAGCATATATTATATACATGTACATGTATCTATCTCTCTTTGCACCATGACACATTTGAAGATTGATGGCTTGAAAATCAGTAAAATCACAAATATTTCAAAATCAAATACCAAGCGGCAGTGTAACAATACATTCCTTATTTGCATTAGCACTCTGTGATGAAGTGATATAATTTACAAATTACAACTGCATAAATAAGAATGTCCAATATTGCCCAAGCACAGGTGTGTATCATGATTCATCTCCAGTGAACACTTTTACACCATACAGTGTACATGTGATATTTTGACCTTGTAAGTTCCTTATAGCATTCAGTTATGAAAAACTCTCACACTTACAATTACAAATGTATAAAACGTCCAGTGTTGCCCCAGCATGCTTGTATATCAACTAAACACTGTTCATACCAAGCGGGAGAAGTGCAGGTGTTTGAAAGATCTCACTCACAATTCACGCACAACATTTTCAGTTCCGGTATTGCCCAGCCCAGGGTGGGCTTATCATCTTGATGTTGTTCTTATCATATAGACTTCATGTATGCTTGATTGTGATTATTTTCTCACTCAGATACTCAGTGATGAACACATCTCATTCACAGAGGCAGATGAAATTTTAAGTTCCTGTGCGTAAATGCCCGGTATTGCCCAAGCATGGGTGAACATCACCAACATGCAGTTCTTGCTGTATAGAGACAATACTCAAATATCATCAGTTCCTCAAACGAGCAATCAGTGACGCGGAGATCTCACTCACAAATGCACAAGGTTTTTTAGCTCTTGTGCATACACGTCCGGTATTGCCCCAGCCTGGTCAAACATCATCAACATGCAGTTCTTGCTGTACAGAGAGTTAGAAACAATACTCAAATATCATCAGTTCCTCGAACAAGCAGTGACGCGGAGATCTCACTCACAGATGCACAAAGTTTTTCAGCTCCTGTGCATACACGTCCGGTATCGCCCCAGCATGGGTGTACATCATCTTGACGCTGTTCTTGCCATACAGTCGATGCTCGTACGTTATCAACTGCTTCCAGAACCCCGGATTGGGGCGTATAACCGGACGACGCGATTTAACGTGAACGTGAGCCTGTTTAAGCGTCAAGTGCTCGTACTTCATGAGGTACGCCATCACAGAAGACGCCGATCGACTGCGACCGGCGTAGCAATGCACCACGGTTTTCCCGCCGCCTTTCTTCACACTGTTGATCTTGTCTGCGATCCGATCAAAGTGCACACCGAGCTGCGCCGTCGGGATGTCATCCACGGCGATCCGGACAAATTCAATGTCGCGTAGTTTGGGTGTTGGCGTCTGAAACGATAGGGAGATGTTGATGATGCATGTTATTCCTTTGGCGCGCAGGGCCGTTGGGCTACTAGCCCCGTAAGCACTGGTGAGGTACAGGCTATTCGTAATCTCATTGATGAGGTGAAAGTGTGCATGTCCAGGAGATGCCATGTTGGCTCTTCAAGATTTTGAAATTGTCAGCTCTCTAAAACACTGGAACTAGAACCAGCATCTGCACATTTTCATAGCAGACATCGATATCCTGTTGTAATGGTCAACTCTTCTCTGGACACAGATAATAGTCTACATTCAAACTAGCGCCACGTTGTCATGTATCCAAATCTGGAAAGAGAAGAAAGAAATTGAACATTTATTTATTGGATTTTGCAGGACTCATTATCTTTGAATAAAAGTTGATCAAATAATTCAGTGTCAAACTTCATGGTTCTGTGCACATGAGATATGCTAAATTGGATAATGCAATTTGCCAAATGGGGTGGGAGTTTGAACAAAGGAAAGGTCCTATAAAGTTCGATCAAGCATACTGATATGTGCTTGCGAAGGATACACATGATGTAAAAGCAACGTAATCTGTATGAATCTGGGCATATAGCCCACATCCGGTGGTGACTAGAATCCAAGAATAAAATATTATTGCTCAAAAACACCTACGGTACATGAACAGGAATGGCTTCTGGATCCTACATGGGGGGGGGGGGGGGGAGGGAGCATGATTCTGAAAAGCAAAGTTTTTAGGTGTTTCAGTTGAATTTGTGGTAAAAAAAACATACATATACATGTAACTAACAAGGAGGACACAATAATTACGCAAACTTTGAATCACAAGTTCATCGCGTCCAGTCAGTGGATGCGTTTAAGATCATGTGAAGATGCACGATAAGGATGCGACCTTTTGTAGATTTGTCGTAGAGTTTTCACAAAGTATGTGTCAGGCAAATTGAACCATTGGCAAGACATTGATCTACATTTGCCACAATCAACCCAGGCGATGTAAATGGGTACCTGGCAGGAATTAATTCTTTGAAATGCAAGGGTGCCGTAATGGCAGCACAGCTAAAGCCGGAGTAATAATCTCCAAGTTTGGAATCGCTTAGTGATTGTAATAAGCGCTATATAAACACTGAGTATTATTATTATTATTATTAACCAGGCCATTCGTAAATTAGAGGGGTTCATTTTAATACAAACATTCCGTGAATAAAGGGGCATGTTTTTAAAAAGGGTCAGGTAATGCGCGACCACCCAATTACCTGAAGTGATGACCGGATGATTCAAAGTGAGCCAAAATTAGGGCAGGCACAATGTTCCTTCAAATAGATTTACATGTACATGAACATGCATGTCTGCCCCCAGGATTTTCAAGGGCAATTCAACCCTTTTAACCAACTTATTTTGTAAGAAAGCAGAAGAAAAAAGCGGAAACAGAATGGTGACATTTTGAATTAAATGGGAAATAAACAGCTGAGCTGTCAGCAAACTTTGAAAGAATTAGAACAAAATCAGGCTGAATTAAGCAGGATTTCAGAAAAGCAGGCCAAGCCCGGGGCAAGATTTTCAACTCAACTGTCACACTGTAACTGCATGCAGAGACGCCAAATTCAAACACGAGCTATGCGTGACATTTTCATGACTCGGCGCGCGAGCGCGGGCGAGGGTATAACTCACGTATGGCGTTTTCAGACCCTCGAAATGTGTGACACTTGGTAGCTCTGTAACTGCTTTACCGTTACATTCGAGCACATCCTAACTAGTGCTGTAACCAAACGTTTAACCGTCCGGTATCCGACCGTCCATGGCGGATTCCGTTTTCAATTGGACGGTTTCGTTTTCCCGTTTTTTTTTTTTTTTTTTTTTTTTATAATTTTTTTTTTTTTTTTTTTTTTTTTTTTTTTAAAGTTTCGATTTATGCCCCTCCACCTGGCACTATGCCTGGCAATGTCTCCCAGCTCAGTAATCTGTGTGTTGACTCACTACTCCAAAACTAGAACAACACTTGTCTGTCATCTAGGTTTGAAAGTAATCTTTGTAATAGATCTCAATATGAAGTTTATAATAATAATTCATCCAACTTTTACACACGGCGTACCACAAGGTTCTATCCTATAGGTCCTCTATTTTTTTGGATTTACATTAACCCGTTCAGCTCGGGAACCGAGATTTCTCGGGCCCCGTGGTACGTACTCACAAACGGGAACCGAGATTTCTCGGGTCCGAGCAAGGGCTACTTTTATTGCATAAAAGTACATCTATTCACCTTCTAAATACCATATAAATTACCTGTATACAAACCTTGAACCTTTGGCTACATGCATCTAATTTTTTACCGACTGTCGATGCGTATTTTTTGTTTTATTACAAGTTTAGCATGAGAATGCACGAGTCCTCTTTCAGGATATTCGTATAGAACACATGCAAGTCAGTTTACGTTATTTTCATAGATTTTCGGATTCGCTGCTGCTAGCTAGCTGGGTCTACTATAGTTAGGTCTGTGTAAGCCGGACATAATGATTTTACAAGCAGCGAATTCCACACTCGCTCTGGATGCTTTGTACACGGCACGCGCGGATACACCGTACAATACATGAGCCTTGGCCTTATATGGTCATATGGTCATATTTTCTATTCAGGGTAACGGGCCGATTATTAAAAAGCTTATAGTATATTACAGTCTCGCTCGACCTAGCGCTCTCAGTTCAGGTCACTCATGCGTACGTATACAGAGTACCGGGCCGACCTATTATTGGGGAGATTAGCTAGTCTCGATATAGTCCATCCCATTGTTTCGTTTTAAGGTTGTCGGCTATTATTTACTTATCGTGCTATAAAGTGTCGGAGTTTTACTATTTAGTACAGCTTCTTGATTTTCATGATAGTTGTTTGCACAAATTAGTTCTCAATTCTTTGCTTATAACTGCTCTTTATCTATGTAAGATAGTTTCTCAAAATGTCTCGTCATCGGAGAAAGGCTCTTTTTAGCGTTGAAGATGCTCGAGAAGCGATCCTTGACTCGGACTCAGAAAATGAATATGATAAAAACGACATTGACAAAGAGACGGACAGAAAGAGGGGAGAGAGAGAAAGGGGGAAAGAGAGAGAGAGAGAGAGAACGAGGGAGAGAGAGAGAGAGAGAGAAAGAGAGAAATGGGAGGGGGAAGGGGGGGGGGGAGAGATAGAAAGTTGGACGTAGTCCGTACTGTATTTATTTATATATTTGTCTCTCCGATCATCCCCCCCCCCCAGCTCCAATTTTTGTTTACCCTTTAGTCTGCCCTTTTTTTCTTCATCATATAGATATCTTTTCGCTGAAGTATAATGTCCGACGTATATAGTATTGTAAATATAGCATTATAAGCATTTTTTTATATCAATTTGATGCAACAATTTTCATTCAAAAGTTTTACTTTGGAAATATAATTATTGTACAGTAATATTCTTCGCATTTCGACATTATCAGCCGCTCGTTCTCTATTTCGTTTCCTATAATAAATATAAGGTATAATGTGTATATCATCAGGGATAATTACGTTATAATAATTAATCTCAAGGAAGAGATGATGTCGGCATACAAGCAAATGGCGAAATAGACAATATTATGAAAGATGAAGATGGAAAACGACATAGACAGAGAGACAGACGGACAGGGAGAAGATAGAAGGTTGGACGTAGTCTGTACTGTATTTATTATTATGATATTTTTCTCACCGACTCCCCCCCCCCCCCACCCCCCCACAGCTCCCATTTTTTCTTTCCATTTTTTCTGTTTTGTTTTGTTTATATCTTTGGGCTAAAGTATAATATCCGACGTATAATAGTACCGTCAATATAGCATAATAAACATTTTCTTTTATCAGTTTGATGCAACAGGGATTTACAATCAAAAGTTTTACTTGGTATAATTATTGTACAGTAATGTTCTTCTCATTTCGACATTATCAGCCGCTCGTTCTCTATTTCGTTTCCTATAATAAATATAAGATATAATGTGTACATCATCAGAGATAATTACGTTATAATAATTAATCTCAAGGAAGAGATGCTGCCGGCGTACAAGCAAATGGAGGAATAGAAAACATTATAAAAAAAGATGAAGATGGAAAACGACATTGCCAGATAGACAGAGAGACAGACATAGAGAGAGAGAGAGAGAGAGAGGGAAAGAGAGAGAGAGATAGATCGAGAGAGAGAGAAAGGGGAGGGGAAATGGGGCGGGAGAGATAGAAAGTTGGACGTAGTCCGTACTGTATTTATTTATATAATATTTGTCTCTCCGATCATCCCCCCCCCCCCCCCGAGCTCCGATTTTTTTCCCCCTTTAGTCTGTCCTTTTTTTTTAATCATATAGATATCTTTTCGCTGAAGTATAATGTTCGACGTATAATAGTATTGTCAATATAGCATAATAAACATTGTTTATATCAATTTGATGCAACAGAGATTTTCATTCAAAAGTTTTACTTTGGAAATATAATTATTGTACAGTAATATTCTTCGCATTTCGACATTATCAGCCGCTAGTTTTTTTACTTCGCTCCCTATAATAAATATAAGGTATAATAAATTGTGTACATCATCATTATTTTATAATAATTTATCTCAAAAAAGGAATGGTGCCGGCATACAAGCAAACGGCGGAACACAATTGGCAGATAGACAGAGAGACAGACAGACAGAGAAAGCGACCGAGTGAGAGATAGAGGGAGAGAGAGAGACACACATAAACAGAGAGAAAAAGAGAGATAAATTATTTCTTATAATCAAGTATTTGTCTGTGACATTTTATCTTATCACATATTCTTGTCCATTCCTTTATCGTGCATGATTTTTGTCTTTGAATGATTGTTTCAGATAGGGTAAAGTCTGGCTTTACGTTATATGATTTTTATTTATGAGAATGTCGGAACGTGATCCCATTTAAACAAATTAAAAACAGCAACGACAACTGCAAAAACAACAAGACCCTTCCTCCCCAAAAACAACATAAACCAGGGTTATACATGTATACAAAGTCAGTTCATTGTCATCCAATTATACCCTTACCTTACTTCCGCTCTTTGGAGTTTATAGCCATGACAACGACCGGTACCCTCCGCAACGTTCATTGTTCCTCTTACGTAACTCAGCCGTGGGAACATGCATGGGCCAAAGACAAAGACATAGCTCTTTTCGCACATTCTATATAGGACCCAAATACTTGCCGACATTTCTGTGTCGGTTTTATTTGTATGTACTTTGTCAATACATATACTTACAAGCTACAATTGTCAAAATTTTGCAATATAGTCATACATATTGATATTTATATAGCATAAACATGCTCAAAGCGCTTTACATTAGTAAATAAAACAAACTAATTATTTTGCTCTCCAAATACTTACACACTATTTCGTTTTCCCTATAATCTTTTTAGAGAGAGAGAGAGAAAG
Organism: Strongylocentrotus droebachiensis; assembly: GCA_035222895.1. Classification (NCBI taxonomy): domain Eukaryota; kingdom Metazoa; phylum Echinodermata; class Echinoidea; order Camarodonta; family Strongylocentrotidae; genus Strongylocentrotus; species Strongylocentrotus droebachiensis. The sequence continues at coordinate 145,267 of JAVYIG010000466.1, read as the reverse complement.
AGAGAGAAAGACAGACAGATAGACAGAGATATATAATATATATAGAGAGAAAGAGAGAGAAAGCTGGGTGCATCGTTATAGTCTGTACTGTATTTATTTATCATTATGCTATGTTGTCTCTCCTTTCACCCCCCCCCCCGTTCTGGATTCTTCTTTAGTTTCATTTTATCATGTTTATATCTTTTTGCTAAAGGATAATGTCCGACATATATTGTAACCGTCAATTTAGGCTGATAAACTATTTCATATTAATTTGATGCAACAGAGATTTACATACAAATCTTTTACTTTGTATAAATTATGTATTTTTCTCATAAAATTGAGTATCTAAATAAAAAGAGAAGAAGAAGAAAAAGAGGGGGAAGAAGAAGAAGAAGAAGAAGAAGAAGAAGAAGGGGGATTAAGAGTGAGAAGAAGAAAGACAAGATTCTCCGGAGAAAGAAGCCATGAACAATATAAACGAGAGAGAGAGAGATCTATATCTTTTCGCTAAAGTATAATGTCCGACATAATTATATTATAACCGTCATTTTAGGCTGATAAACTATTTCATATTAATTTGATGCAACAGAGATTTACATACAAAATCTTTTACTTTTTATAAATTGTCTATTTTTCTCATAAAATTGAGTATCTAAATAAAAAGAGATGAAGAGGAAGAAGAAGAGGGAGAAGAAGAAGACGAAGAAGAAGGGGGAATAGGAGTGAGAAGAAAAAAGAAAAGATGCGGAGGAGAAAGAAGAAGAACAAAATAAGAGAGAGAAAGACAGAGAGAGAAAGACAGACGGACAGAGAGAGAGAGAGAAAGAAAGAGAGAGAGAGAGAGAGAGAGAGAGAAAGTTGGGCGCATCGTGTTATAGTCTGTACTGTATTTATTTATTATTATGCTATTTTGTCTCTCCTTTCACCCCCCCCCCCCCCGTTCTGGATTATTCTTTAGTTTCATTTTATCATGTTTGTATATTTTCGCTAAAGTATAATGTCCGACATTATAACCGTCAATTTAGGCTGATATACTATTTCATATTAATTTGATGCAACATTGAAAGATTTACATTAAAATCTTTTATTTTTTTATAAATTGTGTATTTTTCTCATAAAATTGAGTATCTAAATAAAAAGAGATGAAGAAGAAGAAGAAGAAGGAGGAGAAGAAGAAGGGGGAATAGGAGTGAGAAGAAAAAAGAAAAGATGCGGAGGAGAAAGAGGAAGAACAAAATAAGAGAGAGAAAGACAGACGGACAGAGAGAGAGAGAGAGAAAGAAAGAGAGAGAGAGAGAGAGAAAAAGTTGGGCGCATCGTGTTATAGTCTGTACTGTATTTATTCATTATTATGCTATTTTGTCTCTCCTTTCACCCCCCCCCCCCCCCCCCCCCCGTTCTGGATTATTTTTTAGTTTCATTTTATCATGTTTGTATATTTTCGCTAAAGTATAATGTCCGACATTATAACCGTCAATTTAGGCTGATATACTATTTCATATTAATTTGATGCAACATTGAAAGATTTACATTCAAATCTTTTATTTTGTATAAATTGTGTATTTTTCTCATAAAATTGAGTATCTAAATAAAAAGAGATGAAGAAGAAGAAGAAGAAGGAGAAGAAGAAGAAGAAGAAGAAGGGGGATAGGAGTGAGAAGAAAAAAGAAAAGATGCGGAAGAGAAAGAAGAGAAACAAAATAAGAAGGAGGCGAAGAAGAAGAAGAAAAGATAACGAAGAAGAAAACCCTACGAAAGAGCTGAAAGAACTGAGAGGCTTGGAGCAGAGCAACGTGCTCTCGACGAGACAAAGCCAGATTGCCAAATGATCTGCGCATGCGCTAGGTTCCCGTTAGTCGAAGCCTCCTAGCCGGCCGCTTGAACGCACACGCATTGTGCCGCGCGCTGAGCGGTCTCAAGGTACGGCATGTTCGATTTTTAATCTCGTTTGTGAGGTGGCTATCAGGCTGAATAATTCCGAGCTGAACGGGTTAATGATCTTACACATTCTTTTAAAAACAACATTGTTACTATTATTTGTGACAAGTTAACAAGCACAAATCGGCCCCTTCAAATGCACCTCGCAGTTAAATGAAAGTCCTTCCCGCTTTTTCACACGGACCTGGCTTGCTGGATTTAAAAATAAAAAATAAAAAAAAAAAAACGATTTTTTTTTTTTTTTTTTTTTTTTTTTTTTTTTTTATTTATTTATTTTTTTTTTTTTTTTTTTTTTTTTTTTTTTATTTATTTATTTTTTTTTTTTTTAAATTAAATCGTTTAACCGAAAACCGTCCGGTTTTGACTGGCGGTTAAACGGAATTGGAGATATCCGTGATGTTACAGCACTAATCCTAACACATCACAGTGATCACACGTTTGATCAACGATTGCATGTTCGCTTGAGAATCTGAGATTATGTCTGGCTCCACTCACGTTCACACCTCTTTCTCTATCACTCAGTGTCTATTGACATTTGACAAATGTCTGAACATTTCCCATAGTCCATACCAAACTGTTATTTCTGTCTTGACTATGTAATCAATAGACTAGTCTATCTACATGTAGACTAATTGACCTAAATCAATAACACACATTTTTAGTTCAAGTCCAACGTCAACGAACGACAAATAAGACCTTTTTTTTTATCTGCATGTTCACCCATATTTACCCACTTAAACATTGCACTGCCACTGGATCTAGAGTATACTTACTTCGTACTCCTCCCTTGGCATATACTGTATAATTCTAAAACCAGAAGAAGAAGAAGAAGGGTTAGAAGAAAATTATCCACTTGGGCATTGGTATGGCTTGTTCATGGCCGTACGGACGTCATGCATGCATCACGAATACACTGTACTGTCGATCAATAACTCATGTACGTGTTTACTTACGTAACGCGCGCATCATGCGGAGGATCTAGCAAGTGCCTATCACGACCGCGCCCCCAACTCGTGCAATAAATTAACATGAAGATGGGAAATCCCCGATTCAAGCATTCAAACGATGATGATGATGATGAACTTGAAGATGATTGGCGATAATGATTCTGTAAATCACTGTAAGCATTTATTGATATTAATAATAATGTTATTATTATGAAAGATTTATGATGATGATAATCAGGCGCGTACGCAGGGGGGGGGGGGGGGGTTGTTTTGGGGGTAAAAAAAAAAAAACTCCATTTTTATACTCCTTACCTCCCCCCCCCCTCCCCCCCCCCCCCCCCCCCACTGAGCGAAATATCGATTGGCGCGATTTTCACATTTGCGGGGGGGAATTAATTCTCTCACTACCAGCCACCCCCCCCCCCCCCCCCGTTTGTTTATACTTTGTTTCTCTTTCTGTCTTTCTTTGTTATCCTAAGTTATTTTTTTTTTCCATTATTGTGAATGAATGAATCCTTTTTTTTTTTTCAGAAACATTAATTAATCATTTGAATATTTCATTATCAAATGAGCACATATAGCCATGCAAGGGGACGCTGAGGTGTTCACCCCCTCCAAAAAGAAAGAAAGGAGAGAGCTAGAGGGCGAGGAAATGGAGGAGGTTGGAAGAAAAAAATCACTTTCAAAATTACGGTACATGTACATCTTATAGTGAAAAGTAGACAAAAGTCAACAATGAAACAAGAGTTGTCGATGCAGACCTATATTTTTATATAAAAGGGGAAAAAATATTATTAGCATTTCTGTAAGATTGCTCATTTGCACTATCCTTTTTATGTACAACTTTATATATTGCATATTGCTAAATGTTTCTAGGAACCGCTCGCATGGTGTCCTCCAAAAGTGCAATAGCTAGGTTGCTTCTCAGGGAATCACATATTTACCTCGAAGCTGACCCCCCCCCCCCCCTCCATCATGCTTACAAATGATATTGATGTATCATATTAGCAAACTGCAGTTTCCACAGATGTAATCTCACACCCTTTCTGAAATCCCACCCCCCCCCCCAGCCCCCTTCATTCTCTGTCTAGCTGTCCTCCTCTCTTTCTTTCTCTCTCACCTCCATCACACTATTCTCTATTCTCTCGCTCACTGTGAACCTCTCTAACTTTTTTTTCTACCATGTTCCATTTTTTGTCGCACCTCTGTCATCCCCACCCCTCTCCCATTCTCTCGCTCTCTCTCTTTCTCTATCACCCTCTTTATTCCTCTCTCTCTCTCTTTATCAATCTATCACTGTTTTATTTCTGTCTCATGTTTTGTCTTTATTTATCATCCTCTTCCAATCTCTCTCTCATTCTCTCTCGATCTCTACCTGTTATCTTATTTGCTGTGCTAAATGAATGAATCACAACACTGAAATTTTTCAAAATCTCAAAAGTTTCTTTCTGCAAAACAAACATTAACAACTCTGTTGGGCAATCTTAGAAACTTTCCCTGAGTAATTATATAAAGCAGCATAGACTCTTACAATACAGATGCATCATATCTTCTGTTTGGAGCCAGAAGGGCATTAACCTCAAAGGATATGAGTTAGCGCCCTCCTGGCTCTCAAGAGACGATATTATATTCCGTACTAAACTGAAAGGTATGTCTAACATTTCTGAGGCTAAAACCATTTAAAGTATCAAATCTATTACACGACAGGTAGACAATCAAGAAACACATATGCTGAACAAATCTTTCCATGAGATCCAATTTGCAGGGTATTTGCATTTTTCATTTAAAGTGTAACAATAGCCTAAAAGAATACGTCAGGTTAAATGAAACTTTCGATATCAATGGTTTAAGGATTCCGTCATTCTTGGTAACATATCATAGGATAGCAAATGACCAAATACCCTGAACTTGCCTTATAAATTATTCTGTGTCACCTGTTTCTGGGAGGGTAACTGAATCACTATAACACTCTGTATCAGATCTTATTGCACATAGAGGTATATCCCAGTCAATATGGAGTAACTATAGATTAGATGATGCTGTTCATTTAAGATGATGTCCTAGTCGGTGTGTTCTAGGTCACTGAAAGCATCATATTCCATCAGAATGTTTAACAGTAACTTGCAGTAGAGATGATGTCTTCGAATCAAACACAAGTTCCTCATTTTGATCACAGAAGATAGGAGTACCGTGCTCATCCGTGGTTATCACAATATGCTGTTTGCTGAGCTGCGTTACTGGGATCTGACCGAACTGTTCTGCTGAGGGCACGACCTTCGCATCCACCGCAACAAACTTATCAGCATCGCTATTCGATACTTTTCCATGAACCATCTTCAGGTGACGACGAATGTGATGCCGCTTGCGGAAGCGGCGTTTGCACTCCAAGCAGATGAATTCCCCTGGGGAATTGTGCGACTCGATGTGTCCCTTGCACAGAGCCTCGCTTGTGAAACGCCACGTGCAGCCCTCTACGGTACAAGCAAAAGGCCGCGTTTCAGAATGTACCATCATGTGGCGCTTGAGGGCAGTCTTGCTTTTGAGTACTGTTCCACACACATGGCAAAGGATAAACTTGTTCGGGTGCAACTGTTGGTGATCGAAGATATCCATGCGGACATCAGACGTGAAATCACAGAGATCACAGCTGAAGGTTTTCGTCCGGTGGGATTTCCGGTGCTGGCTGAGATGGTAAGAAGCCCGAAATGCTTTCCCACAAACCTCACAAAGGTGATTCCTGGAGCGGCTGTGGACTCCAAGGATATGTGTCCTCAAGGCACTTTTCCTACACAGGACTTTACCACACTCTGGACATAAACATGGCACCCGATTCTCAACATATCTCTTCTTCTTTTCCAATGTCTCCCCATTACTGATAAACCCAAGGTGCCTTTTCTCTCGTACACCATCAGTCCTGGCAGTTCTCTTCTTATTACCACCCGACACATGCTTTTGCTCAAGATTTCTCCTGTGGTACTCGGACAACATCATAACTTCTTCTCCTGTTACATTTTCTGGGAAAACCCTATCAGCCGGCACTTCCCTTGAAAACTCTAGCATTGCACTCTCCAGTTCCAGGACTTCCTTATGTGTCCTTGTCATATGATTCACAAGTCCCGCTTCACTGTCTAGGAAATCACAATGAAGGCATATGAAGACCTGCATACCGATGTCCGTAACCAGATTGGAGTTAGCGATATGAATCTGTCGGTGCCTGAGTCCAGATATGAAACGGAAGTCTCCTTCCTCGTATTCTGGCATCATCTCAGCTATGTCCTCTTCCGAATGTGGAGTCTCTTCTTCATGATCATCATCAACATCACTGAAACTGCCTTCGAAATCATCTCCTGTCTCGAGGTGTATTTGCTCCATGAAAGTATTGCTATCATCATTTTCATCCAGATGATCAGAGTGTATTGAATCTAGAGCAGTGCTACCACCTTGTAACTCCTCAAAAGGACTGAGCCTTTCTTCCAGAGTGTCCTCCGTTACCTCTCTATTCTGTCCATCAGACTCTTCCTCTACATCCATCTCTTCTTCCAATTCCTCTATCTGACCCCTAGAATTTGTACTGTTGGACAACCCGTCGTCCCTGCAAGGACTCTGAGAGCCACTTTCCTCCAATTCACCTTCATTCTCCTCCTTGTCAATACTGCCCATTACTCCTATCTCAGCACTGCAAGACACCTCTTCCGCTTCCATGACTTTTTCATTTTTTGTTTCAACCACGGCTTTTATGCATCTTTCAGCATCCTGACCCTGTTCGTCACTAGTTCTTTTGATCACTGCCTCAGTACCGATGAGAGCATCACTTAAAATGCCCTCTCCTGCTTCAACTATTTCTGTCTTTTTCTCCTCTTTATCAATCACTGCCTCCTCTTCTTTTCCTTCATCAATTTCTGTCTCCTCTTCTTCTTCGCCTATTTCTGTTTTCTTCTCTCCAGATCCTCCTTCCCTGCGTGGGCCTTCTTCCTCATCATGTGAATCAACGTTTGCCTCTCCCTGGTCTCCATTTTCTGCCCTGGAGTAAGAGTGATCAACGTGTGTTTTCTGGTCCCTGTCTGGACTTTCTAGTAGCCCAGCAGTTGCTGCAAGTGCTTCAACGTTGTGGAAGTTTTCATAGTGATCTGTCAGGAGGATTTTTGTTGTAAAAGACCGTTTGCAAAGAAGACACTGTACCTCTCTCTGGACTTCATCTGTGGAGAAACAAAATGTAAAACATAAGTTTACAATCGAGTAAACATAAGTTTACAAACGAGTAAACAAGCTTTTCATTTAAACAGGTAGTCGGTAGTCCCCTCAGAAATAATCTTGGTTTTGATAATAGCAGAACAAATGAGAGAAACAAATCATTTAAAGTGTGAGCAATATGATCCAATTAGAAATAGGAAAGTTGTGAATTTCTGTAAATGTCATCAGTGAAACACAATTTTTAATGGGTCTACTAGGTACAAACGAGGTAGTCATTTTGTCATCCAAATTTTAATTTTTGGCAATACACTATCCCTACATTACATGAAATTATGCAAAACTTTTAAATTCCCTAGCTTTCTTAATATTTTGTCTGATTCTTATGAAACTTTCACCGTCTTCTTTGTTTCATTTTTCTGTATTTATTCAACATCTTTCAAATGGGTCAGACTTGCTCTTTAAAACCTATCTGCACTAGTGTGGCCAGGAGGAATTAGACCTCCCTGCATAGTCACTGGCAGTTGGTTATCTCATCAAATCAGCTCTCAATTAACATAAGAAAGGGGATCATGGGGGACCAACTGGTACCGCCTATCCATTGTTTGCTACATAGAGGGCGCAATTAGCTACAAGTAGTGCAGTCCCGCTTTAAAGGAATCTAGTGAATTGACTAGATTCTACAATTGGTGTCTGTCCAGGTAATAATACTTCTCCCCTGTACCCTGCCTCAACTTACGTTGTGAGTGGTGGCCGATGAACTTCAAAACATCATCAAACCAGAGATTGCAAGGCAAGCAAAGAACAATCTTGTGAGGATCATGCATCATCTGATTATCATCGTCACTGGGTGTTGATGTTACCATGGCAATTCTCTCTTCAGATTCCTCCATTGCAATATGATGACAGTGAGATGTTCCATCCACAACATGTGCCGTATCTGTGAGGCAAACATTTCCACAGTAAAAACAGGTATTAATGGACGGTATTGAATTTAAAATGTGGTAAATGGGTTAAGAAAAAACACTTGGAGCCTTAACTGTAGGCTTGCCCTTGGCGTAAATATTCATATATGAATGACACACGCAATAAAACTAAAACAACAACAATACCTTTGCATTGAGGGGATCAATCCCCCCCCCCCCCTCCCCTTCTTTTCTTTAAATTATTTAGAACAAAAAATTTTTTGGTTGTTGTTTCTTACCTGACAGTGACAGCTGAAGCCATTTTGTACTATTGAAGCTGTCCATATCCATTTTCCTTCAAATGTAGTACATGAACATTTTTCTAGTTTCTACCACAAACCATGTCAAGACAATGTCCATGGACTAGATTATATTTAGATTAAGTAACAGGTACATCAATTTCCCAACAAAAATCCGAGCATATGGGACCAAAGTAAAGTTGGTCGTGATGCCCTCCTTGATAACATCACATTTACAACGAATGGTACATTATATTTCCATTTTAATTAGTTTAATATTTTATTTCTAAAAGTTACATAAATAAAGGAAATATTTACCGTTCATTCAATGTGTCCATTAGTCCATTTATTTAACTTATAAGCTCAGTCTTCGAACTCGAAGCGAACTTATTGTTTTCACCTGTCTCATTACAGACAACAGAGGGCGCCTGACTAAACAACAATGTTTCTCAATCCCCAGATTTTCCAATCTAGATGGGAAGTTAAAGCCCCACTGTCCTACTTGTAGCTACTTGCTCCCTCTATATAGAAAACTTCCCCAATCGGTGCCTGTTGGTCCCCCATGATCCTCTATTTATTATGTTATTTGAGAGCTGAGTTGATGAGATCATAGCCACCTGTCAGTGACCTCGATGTGTGGTCTAATCCCTCCTAGGCACACGTAGTGTTGATAAGCTTTAAAGGAATTTCAGTACAAACTTTTACATAACATCGTATTTTGTAATGATAAACTAAATATTTTTGGATTAATATAGTCAAATTTATGTTCCTTTTGTAGAAAAGATGTAGAAACATATCGTCATATCTTCTATGAATGTATTGAAGTGTCCAGGATATGGATTCAGAAGCGGATCTAGAGGGGGGGTTGGGGGGGGTTGCAACCCCCCCCCCCCCTTGGGCGGCCCAAAAAAAAAAAAAAAAAAAAAAAAAGGAAAACAAAAAAAAAAAAAAAAAAAAAAGAAAGAAAAAAGAACGCACGCTGGAGAGAAACCCTTTCAAGTGCAAATATTGTGAGAAGATATTCAACTCATCTGGTAACTTAACCAAACACATGATAACTCTGGATATAACTATGTATTAAACTGTTACTTGATTTAAAAAGACGTTATCATGCACTGCTTTTTATGGTCTCCATTGTGTTAATAGATGCAAGGAAAACATCACTTACGGGGTTCAAATAAACACCCCAAAAAAAATCGGCTCGCCGCTTCGCGGCTCGTGGACGATGCTCCGCATCGTCATTATTTTGGGATTGAGTTGGGAAACAGTTTTAAAATGTTTCAGTTTCTAAATAATGCAGTGGATTGATGTGTTGCTTGGTTTCAGAGAAAATAGGAAAGATAATATATTGTTAAATCATAAATCGATTTTGGTCAAATATATATCATTTACAGTAACCGTAAAAATGGAAAGTTTCCAACAAGCAAAGAAATATGTTTTGCTGTAGAGAACTAAAAAAAAGGGTGAATATGAAAAAGCAAAAATAAAGGACAAATTGCCAATACATTATTTAAAAAAATGGAAAATGTTTACCACATAAAGCAGGGGGGATCTTTGTATATATATATATATATATTAATTTGTTAATTTTATTATTTCATTTAATTATTTGTTTAATTCCTGCTCACTCCCTCACTTTCTCATCGATCCTGGGTTGTTTTTTTCTTCTTTTTTTAACAGTAGGCTATAGTTACAAAACTGATCAAGACCCTCATATAATTATAATAAAATCTAGGAGTAAAACAAAAATGCACCATGCCATTTTATTTAAATATAACAAATTTGTTTATTATTGGTTATGAAGCAGCACCTTCGCCTTATACTTTTTTTATATAAGAAAATCTTTATTCAGATTGCTTAATTTATATTGAAGTAATTCATTTGCATAGAAGATATGTTTATACTGTAAAAAGTGTTCCTTTTTAGAATATTGTATCCGAAAATATAAAAATGAAGTATTACCGTCACCTTTTCCTTCTTTTATATTGGAAAATATTTTTAAAATATGTATGTGTTTATAATGTATGATACAATGTACTATGTTTATACTGTAAGAACAATTATGTTCCTCTTTATCATTTTGTATAATTATAAAAATCTGAATAAAGGCAAAAGAGCTTCTTTTTTTAAATAAATAAATAAATGGAGCTCGAGAGGAGGAGGCAATGTAATACTTTTAGAAGGGGGAGAAGAAGAAGAAGAAGAAGAAGAAGAAGAAGAAGAAGAAGAAGAAGAAGAAGAAGAAGAAGAAGAAGAAGAAGAAGAAGAAGAAGAAGAAGAAGAAGAAGAAGAAGAAGAAGAAGAAGAAGAAGGAGGAGAAGGAGAACAATTAAGGAAAAGGAAAAGAAGGAAGATGAAGGGGTTTTGATCGAGGCTAAAATAAAGGAGAAGGAGAAAATAACACTTCAAATGGAATACTACTGTCGATTTTTTTTTCTGATATTAATGTAAATTTATAAAGTTAGCCTATTTTCCAAAGGCATCGTAGATGATGATTTAAAAAAAATATATAATGAATTTAAATCACATTGGCGCTGGCATAATACTGCTGTTTACATAATACACCAATTATTCACATATTGAAGCAAGCGACCATAAATATGTCAAAATATTATGGTATCCTTGATGGTATATGACCACAAAAAAGACTATATGAGCTGAGGCACTGTTCTGCTTAGCGTTTGGAACTTAATTGTGTTAATATTTATTTTAAAAAGAGCCTAAGGCAGATTTTCATTTAAATGTGAATGAGTTACAGCCGATGGTTAGAGCCCATTTTGATCCGTTATCTTCAAATCCAACATGATAACAGAGGGGGAGTGTCTCATATAGTTTAATGATATTTAATTATTTATCTTCTGTATTTTGATAATTTCCCTTGGCAGCGATTTAAAAAAACATGGTTTAGCCATTGGATAAAAGATGTCAAATTTCATGACACTGTGGGCCTTATAGTTATACTAACATTTTGTTAATTGTAAATTGTAAGTAATCTATGTTAGCAGGTAGGCCTATAATGTTCCCTGTATTTGTTATTGTTTTGTGTAATTTTGTTTTTCATCATTAATTAACGATCATAATATGAATATTTAGGTATATCAGTTCTGATGTCCTGTGGAGACTGTAAGCACATACAGGCGCGTACGCAGGATTTTTTCTAGGGGGGGGGGGTTAAAATGTGAACATCACGCCGAAAATTTGGCAACGCCGGCCGCTGAATAAGCGGGGGGGGGGGGGATTAAGAGGACATTAATTTATTTTGTGGTCCCAAAAATTTGGCAAGGACTCAGCCAGCCGCTGAATAAGCAGGGGGGGGGGGGGGTTAAGAGGACATTTTTTTTTATTTAAACAAAAACCAAAGGGGGCGGGTTTTCCTCCAAAACACACGCGTACACAAGTTAAAGGGGGGGTTCAACCCCCTACCCCCCCCCCCCCCCCTCCTCCCCCTGCGTACGCGCCCGAGCGCATAATGCATAATTTTTATGTTTGCAATATTATTTTAATTCCTATGCTTTTAAAGTATTATAGGGCCTACTTGACAATGGTCGTCATAAACAACTTTCCAGATGGGCCAATATGAGAAGATTTTCCACATCTAATGGAGGATACCAATAACGTGATTTCCTCAATAATTTGAAGATGACCTCAAGCGCTACTCAACCGACCATTCTAACATTGCTCAAAGTAAAAGGCCTGTCTTCTTTTATTAAGTTAAAGTCATAGGCTCACAACGTCAATAAATTAATAGAAATTACAATTAAATCTATTTGAAACAATTATACTATCGAGAGCAGAGGACCTATAATCAATGAGACTTGTTGTGCTATTTATTTCTCATTTATCTTTCCCCGCTATAGATCTTTCTCGCAAAAGGATCATTTCACAAAGTTCACTTTTGTTTGTCTGATGATTTTGTCACCTTTCTATGATTGGTGCATCAACTCAATATTCAAGATTCAAGAATAGATACACATTGGTCCGTCCATGCAAACATTGCATATAAATCAGTGCTTCCAATGGCATTTTTGACCGTCAACATACATGATAGAAAATACAATACAAAATGTCAACAATAGAAAACGATGTACATAAATATGGATAATTATTTACTTAATTTCATATTGCCTACAATTACCATGCGTCATAAATTACCATATTTTCCTTCAGCTTTCCCCTGTGTGAGAATTAAACGTCATATCTGATACACTAAAATCAATCAAATGCTGTATTGTGCCTTGTCATGATAAGAACGGAGTACGGCCATTGAAAAGAACGCCTAGGTATAATTAAAAAAATCCATTAAAATCGAATTGATTGATTGTCAAAAGTTATTTTCGTAATTTTAGTAAATAGCACTAAATTGTTTGCGGCGAACTAGCCAGGGGGGAGGGGGAGTTAAGGGCATTTTTTTTTTCTAAGGTGGAATTGTGGTTTCCATCTCCCCCCCCCTTTTTTTTTTGCCAGGGGGTGGGGGCCCGTATTTTTTTTATTTTTTTGTTGGCAACGGGCAGCCGGGCCCGTCGCCCCCCCCCCCCCCCCCCCCGGTGGATCCGCGACTGGTAGTACCAGATAAATAGGGAAAGGGGAAACCAAGAGAAGACTAGTCAGTCCGGTTCGCGATATACCACGCCCATTTTATTGATGAACATCCAGATCAAGTATAACTTGTAGGGCAAACATTTGAAGTTGCCCGAAAATGAATTGCGTTAAAAGTTAAAGATCAATCATAATTTATTTTAAATCAACAGAAACAAAAATCAAGAAGACCTCGACCTTACATTGGGACATTGGCACATGGAGCTGGATTAAAATAAAACCGTGTTTGTTTCATCATGCATGCAGCATGTGATAAATCAGTCGATAACTTCAGTTAGTTGAAAGTCGATCAGGGGCCCGTTCCTAGAAACCGTCATAAGTCTAACTTCTTGACTATCCCATTGAAACGCGTGTTAATTCTATAACACACGTTTCAATGGGATAGTCAAGAAGTTAGACTTATGACGGTTTCTAGGAACGGGCCCCAGCAAAATATTTTTCTTGCCACTGTACTGGGAGCAAAATTGCAGAGGTATGACAGACTATTTCAAGTTATTTTTTAATCTTTGATTTTAGTACATCATAAGTAGACTTTCACAACTTTTTAGTTTTAATTTGAATTGACAATTTTCAGGCAAAACCGTACAATTTGGGAGTTAATAAACGAGAGAGCGGTTGTTGACTTCAATCTCAAAGTTTACTTCGGTCCCGTACGTTATTTTCTACGTAGTCTTAAAGAACCTTTTAATAAATATAAAATTATTGTCGCAATGATTGACATTGTTATTGACACGGCGTGACGGCTGAATCGCTCATACTAGGAGCAATACTATAGTTTGTGTGGAGTTAATCAAAGAAATCAAGACATCCTATTCTCAAAACTCTCTAACTCAACGTTCAACTGAACTAAACTCAACAAAATTCACCAAACAAGACAAAATCGGGTTTAGACTTTAACTTTGCCTTCGCAGTAAGATCCGCACAAAATAGGGCGCTAGTTCAAAACAGAAGCCTATCCAAAATTGAGCCGTAACTCTGACGTGGAGATACCCCACTAAAACATAGGTCTACCCAAAATGAAGTAAATATTCATGAGTTAAAATTTGTTACATTTATTACCTGTTTCGTGTCAACTTTCTTGTTATTTTTGGAGTATTTTTCAGAAAAACATTGATATTAGTATACACTTTTTCACAGGTTTCACAGCAAACTGCTGCACAATACAAGTGCATACCGATAGTGGGTTTCAGGCGGGCACGCGCCTGTGTGAAGTGATCTACCGTAATGTCTCAGATCCTCATGATCATTCGGTAGATAACTTCACACAACTAGGCGTGTGCCTAGTGTACATACTAATATCAACGTTTCTCCGAAAAATACTCCAAAAATAACAAGAAAATTGACACAAAACAGGTAATAAACATAACAAATTTTAACTCATGATCTTTGTTTAAACATTTGATGAATATTTACTTGGGTATGTTTGAGTGGGGTATCTCCACGCCGGAGTTACGGGTCAAATTTTAACTAGCGCCCAAACTAGGAGGAATGTCTTCGTAAACGCATACAGATGCGTCCGCAAAAATAAGGATAGTTCGCATTTTCACTAACTATTCTGAATTCTGATCAGCGCGTTGGCAATGCGAAAAAACAGATTCTGCGATGATATTCTTGATACGTTTTACATTGACTATGTACAGAGACTTTCACGTTATGAGCAATAAATAGGTACGTTACAATCCCGGCGCTGAGCGGTGATCAAAATCTGACTTCTTGCGTGCGCGCCCAAATGCGAACGGTGTGGGGGACTCCCCTTAAAACACCATTTTCGTAGCTGTTATAGGGGTTTGATATTTCGGATACTAGTTTTATCATATTCGTTAAACTTTCCTCTTTAATTTGGTATCCACTTCATATGGAGATTTTTCATCACAACGATCACCAGAGAGCAAACAAAATGAGAGTTAACTTCCACCGTCTTTTACTTAAGGATCGAGTCGGTAGGACTTCAAAAAAAGTAAGCAGACCGATAGCTTACCTATTTATCTGTGCTCTTGTGAAATTTTATCGAAATCCTACGACTCGAAATGTGTATTTTTAGGCCCGGAATTGATGGATGTCATGTCATGTTTTGCAACTTCGAACGGCAGTCACCGAGTGAGAGTGCACAGCGCTGTGAGGGTGCTACAGCGCATGCGTGTGTACGTGACTTGTTGTGTGTGGTGATCGTGCGATTGATGCAAACGATGCGAAGAAAATACCGTTTTCTACCCCAGTTTTTATATGAAAATACTGATTATGAGTATGAAATCATGTAAAATATCGATAATTTATACATCATTCGTACATAATATGAAAAGAAACCATTCATTTTGGCCAGGATTAAGACAATGAATGTGGATTTTATAAACATAACAGGAATGAAAAGTTGTGAAAATCGAGTGACTTTCTCCAGACAGATCTTTGTTTTATTGTTATGGAACGTATGCTCGGTCAGATTGACCTTGTTTTTATCGTTTTTTGCAAATATTAAAAATTATAAACAAATATAAACATTGAAATACCTGCATGGATCCTAGCAGGGAAAAAATTAATATTTATTTTTCGGGGGCTACTTTTCAAGCTTGCCTGCATGAAAATAACACTCTAAAATTTGTGTTGCATTGAACTCTAGATCTATGCAAATTTACTGGGGCTCTTTTCTGATTTTTGGGGGCTCTTTTGGGCATTTCGGGGGCAAATTCGCCCTGAGCCCCCGTGTATTTTTTTCACTGGATCCTAGGTGTGGGGGGGGGGGGGGGTGTTGTTAAGCCCAGTATTTAATTATTGATTGATTGATTGATTTATTTATTTATTTATTTTTTTTTTTTTTTTTGGGGGGGGGGGAGGGGGGGGTCGTTAATGTTAAGCCGAGCATATAATTATTGATTTAAAAAATAATAACAAATCGGGGGGGGGGGGGGGGGGGGAGGGGGAGGAGGTCGTTAATGTTAAGCCCAGCATAATAATTATTGATTTTTTTTTTTTTTTTTTTTTTTTATTTTATTTTTTTATGGGGGGGGGGAGGGGGATGGGGTGTCTTCTGCTGATCTGCTGCACATGGATCTTGTGCTTTGCTAAAGTTCTTACATGTTCTCTCAGTCCTGTTCAATGAAAAAAGAAAATTGAGGTAAGCAATTTTATTAAGTAGATAATCTGTTTCCAATAATAATAATAACAAAGTGTATCATCATCTAATGATCAACACAGTTTCATAGAGGTAAGATCAAGATAAACATTGTGTACCAATCAATGACTTTGCTAATTAATTAACCAATTAATTGAGTCAAGTCAAGATGAAAAGTTCTTTTCTTTTTCCAAATGCTTAAATCTATAAGTAGTGAAAATTTCACTGAGTTCTGATGAGGTTCAAGAAAGATACAGAGTTTCACATTGTTGAATGACTTGTATTTGGTTGTTCCTCGATCACAGCTTTTTTCTTAAGTCAATAGTAAGTGAATGGGGAGCGACAGCTTAATTTTCCATGTAAAAAATGACCGTAACTTCCTTAATACTGAAGGTAAGGAAGTGAATTAGGTATCAAATGAAAGGTCTTCTGATGCTTTATCTGCTAAGGTATATCACAGGTAAAGTATACAAAATCTCAAAATTTTGTAACATCCCTACAATAAATCCTCGGGAAGACGGCCAACCCATAGAAGTCGACGGTGAAGTGGTATTTCATCACGCAGAATCTGTTTTTTGCATCACCAGCGCGGGAACCCGAAACCCGCAGAGCGCGGAAGAAAAAAAAACGTCTGTGAAAATGCAAGCCTCAGTAAAAGTTCCCCTCACCCCCCCCCCCCCCCCCCCCCCCCCCCCAGGTTTATCTTAATCTTTATACATGATGTACAGTGTATGTGTATACTGTTTGAGTGTGTCGTGCAGTTATGAAGATGATTTTTATCAATTCATATTTTGGGAGTGATTGGTCCACGACTCCACTTTGTTATGATACTTATTATTTGCTTGTCATTGCAGGTTTGCATAGCATGAACCCAAAGATGAGTCTTTCCCCGCCGCAGCAGCAGCAGCAGTTCCCTGCCATGAACTCACCACAGAGGGCAGGCGGCTCCTCCTCGCTGTCCGTTCCGAGTGGGTCCTCTAGTCGCATCAAGGCTGCTCTGAAGCCTGGCCGGTCCCTGATGGACTGGGTCCGGCTGGGCAAGCAGCAGGGCAAGAAGCTGAATGGCGTCCAGGGCCAGAAGATGGACGTCTCGGAAGAAGAGCTGGCCAAGCATAACAAGATAGATGATGGCTGGCTGGCAATCAGAGGTGAGTTCTCCTTCTGCTCCTTCTTCTTCTCTTCCTCGTCCTTGTCCTCCTTCTTCTTCTTCTTCTTCTCCTCCTCTTCCTCCTTCTCCTCCTCTTCCTCCTTCTTCTTCTCCTTCTTCTTCTTCTTCTCCTTCTCCTTCTCCTTCTTCTCCTCTTACTCTTCCTCCTCTTTCTCATTTTTCTCTTCTCCCTCCTTTTCCTCTTCTCCCTCTCATCCTCCTCCTTCTTCTTTTTCTTCTTCTTCTTTTTCTTTTTCTTCTTCTTCTTCTTTTCCTCCTTTTCCTCTTCTTCCTATTCTTCCTCTTCTCCTGCTCTTCTCCTGCTCTTCCTTCTCCTTTGCCTTCTCTAACCCTAATAAGGCCGGGGGGGGGGCCATTATGGTTTTCCACGATTTTTCTGATTGTTCAAGAACGCATATGGATGGCGCCTCGCCGCTCGCTGACTTTTTTCTTTAGAGTCTTGCGCATCTTTAAAAAAAAAAAAAAAAAAAAAATCGGACCTATAGTTACAAGGTCACGTGACCTTTTGTCTTTGCATGTCAGCCCGAAAATCGCTCATTTTTGTGATTTGTGTACAAAACATATGGAAATGTCATTTTTCCTAAAAATAGATCAAACATTGGTTATTGGGTCTTGTTTAAATAGTTAAATTGTAGGAAGAAATGAAAAAAAAAAAAAAAATAACATAAATAAGTTAAAAAAACAATGAAATAGATAAGAAATTATCAAAACAAGAGATAACATAAGGAATAAGCTGGCTCTTCCAATTTTTTTTGTCGTATTATTGTTCCAAATGGTCTAATGAATATATGTAGCGAAAAATAATGCTTAAATATGAATAATATAGGATTTATGGGTAAAAATGTGATTTTATGACGTTATTTGCATAAATTACCATATATATGCAAATGAGGGATTTTTTTCAAAAAATTGAAATTATCATATTGTTCTATACACTTCACTTGACATGCGTGCAAATTTTCGCGGAGATCGGCCGTTTCACGGCCGAGATCTTAGGGGGGGCCATAATGGCCCCCCCCCCCCCCCCCGGCCGTAGTAAGACTTCAAATAGCCCGGCCTTATTAGGGTTAATGTATCTCAATTTCTTCTGCCTCCTTCAATCTTGAAGATTTTTGCACCTTTAACTTGCATGTATGGTGTATCCATCAGAGGAAATATATATTGCTTGGATATTTTACAGACCTCTTGGTGTAAGTTTGCAGGAAAAAGAAATCTTTTAGTAGCTGTGTCTTGGTAGAGTAGTTTTAACTTTTTATCCGCTATGGATTTAAATCCTAGGTTCAAGCAATTGTATTTAGTACATGTAGTTTTTACATTTTGTGTGTGTGAGAAAAGTCTACTGGGGTGGTCCAGTGTCCATAAGTCAACCAAGGCAGATAAAGAGTTGAACACTTGGCTGGATGTACAAATATTGCGAGTTCCAACCATAGCACAGCACCAGTGATCTATCGATACAGTGTACAAATCCCAGCCCAACACCAACTTTCCTTTGGCAAGATGTTAAATCTACATTTGCCACTCTCTACCCAGGTGTCAAATAGGTTCCCAGCAGGATGTGAACATAGACTGTAAGATCATGGCGCCTGGCTAAGAATGTACATTACAAACATTGTCTATGTGCAAGCCTGAATCCGATGACCAGGTTAAAAATATACAATGTACATATATCTGTAAAGAACTTAGAGACAAATGTTATCTACGCCTGGATACCACAGATATGAACATGGAATATTAATATTATTATACATGTAATCTACATTTATTTATTTCATTTTCATGTACAGTACATGTATAAACAAAATAGAAATGACAACACAGAGCCTATAACATGAAAGAGTTACAAGACAGTGAAAATGCCACCAGCAGACGCCTGAGGATTACCTAAAAGAATATCCATTCTGTCAGGAGGTTCTCCACTTCCGCTGGTGTTACATGTGAATAGATGTAAGAAGTAATGGTAAAATAACATAACATAACAGAATCCAAGTACATCCATCAAGCATAATAACTTTATGAAAGATTGCATGTATGTTGAACTTTGTGGCATGAAGAAAATAACAATCATACGGCATGTGAACAAACACAAAGCGCAACATCAATATATGAATACATTTGCCAACGTTTAATGGCATAATGTAACTCAAGGAATAATGCCATTAAACCTGGACCCAGGTGCAGTACAGGTTTAATGGCATTATTCTTTGAGTTACATTGTACACTGACTGTAGTTGCCGAAGCTAAAGCCAGGATAAAATTCCAATACACTTTGAAAGTAGGAAATACATTTAGGGACATAACGCGATGGTAATGCAATCATAATGCAATCATACTACTACCCTAATGCAATATTTGCTATGAGATTACAACATTACGTGTACGTGCAGGTATGAGTCTGGTGGCACAGACTCCAACACAAGCAAAATAGTAAAGTCCAGAAGGGAGTTTCAATAGTTGCCATGTCAATAAAGGAGTACAAGTTTTAGATACCATGTCACATATTTTTGTTTTTGTTTCCAAAGAATAAAAGACAAAGAAAACAAGCATTTTTAGTCAAGCTGAATTGAGCTTCACAATTGTACAGTTTGTTAAAGTGTTAGTCAACATCCCTGATTCTTCAAGTGTGTACAAGACTAACTAAAAAAGTAACTATATATAATTGCAAACTAACAGAACAAAGCATAAGGCAAACAAAACGGGCATAAGGCAAGAACTGTTTTGGCCGAGTCAAGCTATGCTGATGGCTATCAGCTTGAGAAAGTCATTGGTATATATACATGTGTATGTAATAGTGAAATCTTAAATGCATTGATAAAGAAAATTGTAACAAAAGGTTGTTTCCCATACTTTGCAAAGCATTTTTTAGATTGTATTGTGAAATCATGAACATAAATTGACATAAAGTATCATTTGATTTGATTTTTTTTCTGAGTCAAGCTATGCTATTGCTATTAGCTTGATGTTTAGAGAGGTCCTCAAGGCTTATTGTAACAAAAGGTTGTGAAGGGTGAAAATTGCACAATCCATTGATTCATATGAGTCACATTAACTTTTTTTTGCGGAGTCACTCTACTCCAATTCAGGCTTCAGATTGAATTTGTTGAGAACCAGAAGAAGCTTTGAGTTACTTTGTCGCAAAACGTTATGCCTTTGTTGCTAAAAACTGATAATAATGTATGTTGTGGCTCAGACAGTATGTGATATATTTGGCTCTGAATGTTTTAGTTTTCATGTTGATATGTTAACTGTATGCTAGTAAGCCAGGGCTGTTTCACAAAGATCCTAAGAGAAACTTAAAGTTGGACTTAAACATTATGGAGAGTCATTTCTAGCCTCAAAATAAAAATATATTCAATAGCAAAAATTCAAGTATTTTAGCCTTTTTGTAGATTCCACATCAAGAACATGAAATATCCTTGACAATAGAAAATATGAATGAATCAACATTTTACATGTACCGGTATGCCTTTTATTTTAAAATAACTTTTAAAAAATATTTTCACAGATGCCAACGGTTTTCCATAATTGTTAAGTTCAACTTCGGATCTTTGAGAAACACCCCCTGTACTATTTGATCAAAATGCAGTCTTTAGAAATTGCATGTTTACATCATCTGTAAATGAAGGTGAAAACAACTCATGGGCAGAGAGAGGTTGACACACCTGTGCTCAAGTTTGACTTTGTTTCTATGTGTAGGGTTTTACGTGTAAATAATCTTTGAAGGCTTCAATGGTAATGAGCAAGGTTTGCGGTTGCACCACGTATTCTTTGGACAGGGTTAGTTGGCCCTGAAAAAGAGATACATGTAGAGCGTGAGAGGGCCCCTTTCAGGGCCAACTAACTCTATTGAAAGAATACGTGTCTGTATGTTTTCCTTTATATTCTTCATGAACGCTCTGTAATTGTTAAACAAAGTTCAGTTCAGGGACCTGTTTCACAAAGCCTTTTTTTAATGACAAATGACATTTAAATCAGGCCCACTAACTCTGTCGAAAGAAATTTACGTGGTGTAACCGCAAACCTTGCTCAAAAGTGTATGTTATCCTTTATGTTTTTCATGAATGCTCGTACTTAATTGTTATACAAAGTTCAGTTCAGGGACCTGTTTCCAAAAGCCTTTTTTGAATGACAACTAAATGACATTTAAATCAGTGACAAATCTGCTGATAGTGAATAAACCAATCAGAAGCAAGGATTTCACCAGCTTTGAACAAAAACTGTCATTTGTCACTGATGATAAGTTTTGTGAAACTGCAATAGGCCTGGTTTCACTTTCTCAAAATTGCCAAATATCCAGCTATTTGAACTATCCCGATCGCAAACTATCCAGCTAATTTGCATCTTCATCAGACCGAAGTAGCAATTAGCGGGATATTTGGTCGGGATTGTCATCCCAAGATATCTTGGGATAGTTTGCAAAATATCCCACTATTTGGCAAAATATCCAGCTATTTGTCCTGTGCGTTTTCACCAGACCGAAGACTCGCCCTATGCGCCAACGCTGAGCAAACTATCTCGAGCTAATTTCTCAAAGTCAAGTTTCAAGTTTCGAGGTCGAATCTCGAGTTGATGAAGATGCGATTTGTAACTTAGGGATTATTTTCCAAATCAGAAATAGCAGGCTATTTGGCAATCTCGAGATGATGAAGACGCGCCTATTGTGTCTCTGTGGGTAATTGGATCCCTTGATACAGCCAATTTTATTGAGTTACACTTACAGATCACTGTATGCCACACTCTTCTACATGTACATGTACTAACCCATCGGCACCACCCAGCCCCTTCACACACAACAACTGTACAATGCTTGTTTCTTGCCTGTAGGGGTTGCTATAGAGCCCACCACTCCACAAATTGCATTAATGAATAGATGGAAGGAGTTCCAGAGCACCAATTTTATTAATGGAGCTCTAAATAGATCTCTGTGAAACAGGGCTGCATTTCCTTTTTTTTAAAGGTATACCTTGACATTTTGCTTTGTGTAAAAAGATAAGAGGCTTGGTTTGTGGCTGCATGGATATGAAATATTTTAACCTTTACAACATGTATAGCTTTAGATATCATTTCATAATCCTGGACAATTATAAGTTTGTCTTTTTTTTGTCTTTTTTTTGTTTTGTTTGTATTTGTATTTTTTTTTAGTGTGTGTATTGAAATGAGAAATGAAAAATATAAAATAAGAAGCATGTTTGAATGAACCTGTAAATCAGCTGTTTAAACCTAATAAAAGGAATATTCCATATACATGTACATACATGTACATGTACAGTATGTAGACAAAGCAAAAATTATGAGCCATATAGAATATTTTGCTCTTCATCAATATAATCAACGAGTTAGAGATTAGTAATACTGTCTTTCGGTTAAATCCTGTAGTGTAACCCTCGGTGTGAAACTCTGTCAATACATGTCCCCCATGGATATCTAAAACATATTTGTTATTAAATTGTCTATGTCCGTAATCTTTCTTGCAGCACAATCATATTTGAATTTCAGATTTGACTATTGTGTTTTTCTTGCGCTCATATTTCAATATGGACAGAGTATAATCCTAGTAAACTACAGATTGGAAAATTGCCCAGAATTGCAGCACTTGTGGATATTTGCCCCCTTGTCAATATTTGTTCAGTTGTCCACCTTTTGTGAATTTGCGAAGAGGTGTTTATTTTATCGGGTGAATCATTCCTTCCTTTTTGATAAAATGTAGATAAAGAGCAGTTTCCGGAGTATTTCTTAATTTTCTTTTTATCTTTTCAAGATTGCTGTGTCATATACTTGTGTAGCCATTTCATTCCTAAAATAGGACAAGTTTACAAATTATGCTGTTCAAGTTTATATTGAAGTTCTTTTTAGAGGGCATCGATTAGAAAAGAATGTCATGGGGAAAAATTATGAAGTCATCCCAAGAGCAAACAATATAGAGAAAAATTTAGGGTCACCCAGAAAGAAATAAGTCTGGTGTTATTAAATTCACTTTGTACACGTATTGAACACATTCATAACATACACTGCATCTGCGCCAAAAAAAAACAGGAGCGCCGATCAACTTACATGTAGCTTTCAAAAGCTTTAAAAGAGCTCTGGTGAAAAACAATGATTTAATTAAATATCACTTTGAGAAAATCGCAGTTATACAATACCGAATCCTAAAAGAGCTGCTGTAAACAGAAAAGTATATTTTACGCTGATGCTCTCGCGACAACTGAATGCCAAACTTTCAAGTCTGGACCAAACAATACCTACATGTACATGTAACCTTAAACTCTGAGGCATGTTAAAACATACTGTAACCTACTGTAAATCCAGTTGTAACCCGGCCTACATGTAGCTTTTTTTCTAATACTGTTCACAGAATAAAGCTGTGAGCAACATTGATGTCGCTGAGGCAAAGTTAGGGTCACTAGACACTCGGACAATGCATGTGTGCATCCTCTACATGTACATGTAGTACAAATGTACATACAACTATTGATTTAGAGATCTTTTACGTAACATTCTAAGAAAAGTCTACACTCCTCTATTTTCACTGTGTCTGGTAACAGCATGGGAAAAATTTAAGGTCTATATTTAGACATGACTACATTCTGTGTTAAAGTCCAAGTCAGCTTTTGTATTCTCATGAGCACTGAAATAACAGGCTAGTATTTTGCGATTTTGCGGTTGAACAGAAGGGAGAACTGCACGTGAAGGCTCTTGACTTGTGCAAGAAATCTGGAGTTTGATCCTTGTTTATGCTTGCATCGTGGGACAACCTGTTTTGTGATCTATTTTCTTTCCACAGAAAGCTATTGATTGTACTTTATTTTGTGTTATTAAAGGGACTTGGTAACATTGTTCAGATGAGAGAAAATGGTGCTAAGGTAGTGACTTCAATGCTAGGTGTACAATTAAAGATAATCTGAAAGGTTGAGTGAAAACGGACCATTATTAATAATAACAATTGGGGGAAAACTGATCTGATCGATTCCATAATTCTCCCAACTATATTATTACGATTTAATTACATTTTAGGTGAATGTAAATCGTCACAAAGCAATGAATTGGCTCTTTAAAATCCTGTCTTACGTCTGATTTTCATGGAAAAAACTGTTGGGAAAATTCAAAAATGGTTGGGAGACTTTGTGTTTTGAGAATTTTGTAAGGATTTTTTGCATGTTAGAGGGTAAGTACAGTAAAAGGAATAGCATTTTTTTCATCAACCTTGAACAAAGTTACTGAGTCACTTTAGGAGTATTTCTGGTTGATGTAGACATTTTGATGTTGCAATAATCAGTGGTAATTTTCAAAGTAGGTAATTAATTCATTCAACTTCTTATTGCAAGGTACTGCATCCAAATCCGACCGTTTGTGTTCCAGAATTTTGAACCTTTGGGAAAATGAGTCCTTCCTTTTTATCCCGCATAGGATTTTCACAGTCAAATAATACTTTACTCTTTTACCTTTTCTAACCTTTGACATTTGACAGGTCAAGTGTACAATGTGACCCCATACATGGAGTATCACCCAGGTGGTGCAGAGGAGTTAATGAAAGGACTTGGCATAGATGCAACAGATCTCTTTAATGAGGTAATTATTGATGCAACTACGATTGTTATTATTATCATCATTTAGTGATTTTTTTTAAATTTCTTTCGGCCGGTTACCTTTTTTATGTTAACAAATCATTTAGCTTTTCCGTTACTTCGTACCTTCAAATATCATTTTATGTTTTTCTCCCTACCCCTAATCTTCTCTTTCTCCTTCTGTCTTTGAACTCACTTCCTTCACTTTTTAATACTGCGCTAAACAAAAAAATGTTATGTTTGAATAAATTATCTCCTTCCTTTTTGCTACTTCCTCTCTTCCTCTCTTCCTCTCCCCTCCCCTCCTTGCCCCCATACCCCTCCCCCTTCCAATCCTACCTGTTTCTTCTCTGCCTTCCCCCTTCTTACCTCCCATTTGTTACATGTCTCTATCCCCTTCTTCTTTCTCACCCTTCTCTCATGTTTCCACCTCTCTTCTCTTCACCTTTTTTATGTTCCCCTCCCCACCCCCCCCCCCCTCTCTCTCTCTCTCTCTCTCTCTCCCTCTCTCTCTCTCAATTTCTCTCTCTCTCTCTCACTCTCTGTCTCCCTCCTTCCCTCCCTCTCTCTTTGTCTGTCTGTTTGTCTGTCAACCCCTCTCTCTCTCTCTCTTTCACTCTCACAGGTACATAGATGGGTGAATGTAGAATCTATGCTAGAGAAGTGTCACATTGGACCCCTGCAGAAAGGAGACCCTCTGGCATTCTTCAAAGTACCAGGTTAGTCAATGTAGGACTCACTTATATTAAAAGGGGAAAGAGCACAATGCCTCCCCCTCCACAATTTTAGCCCAAAAACCCCAAATTTCACATTTTTACAGGGACCCAATGCACAAAAACCCTGTAAAGGCCTCTACAAACGTTATGTGAAGAAAACAAAATCTAATTTTGAGCCCGGGGCAAATTGATCCATATTTGTCACTAAAGACAAGTGCACACAATATACATTAGTTGGGACTTGGGAACTACACAATGGACATTTATTTATTGTATACAATTTAGCCTGGCTTCAGGCAGAGTGAGGTTTATTCCTTCGTAGTGACAAATAAATGTAAGTGCGTACATGGAGAATTAAATACCCTCTGCATGACATCTTTTTGCAATAATTGGATAGAGAGAGGTGAGAAAGAGAAGAGGAGAGGGGGAAGGAGAGAGCCCAGCAAGAGCAAGAAGGAAGAGAAAGTGAGGGCACATTTCTTGACATATAAAGTAATAACATGCATGTAAGTCCTTGGAAATTTGTCATATTATCCCTAATGATACAAGTATGTATATCAGAGAGAGAAGGTGGAAAGATAGAGAGTGAAAGAGAAATGGAGAGAGAGAGAGAGCAGGGGAGAAAAGAAGGGAAGAGGATGGAGAGAGGAGTGGGAAAAGAAAGAGAGGCACATTTCTTGAAATATAAAGTAATAGCATCGGGTAAGTCCTTGGAAAATTTGTCATTTTATTCCTAATGATACAATTATGTTTATCAGAGAGAAAAGGGGAAGGGGAGAGAGGGAGAGAACAGAGGAAGAGCAAGAGAGAGAGAGACGAAGGGAAGAGGATGGAGAGAGGAGAGAGCCCAGCAAGAGCAAGGGAGGGAAGAGGGAAGATGATGGAGTGTGTAGATGAGAAGGAGAGGACACAGTTCTTGACATATAAAGTAATAACATACACGATCATGTATTAGTCCTTGGAAAATTTGTCATTTTATTTTTAAGGATATCCATGGAGTTCGTGATTACATGGACATATCTTTAAAATCTACATGTATAACTTGCATTCCATTTCCAGTGCATTGAATCTGAAAGAGAATCAGACAATCTGTGATGTACGTATATTGTCAGTGCTACAAATTGGCAATGACCAATAATAAAAGCTGTCTGTTCAGAATCCATTACAGAGGTGCAGCCTTTTGTAACAAATTCTGCCGTCGGTATGCCACAATTCTAAAGAAGCCATTTCCCAGCTGCAAAACAAATTCTGTGCACTATTTACAAGCAGAACATCAACTCTTTGAAAAGCAATGCATAGTTTAAAGGCCGGCTGTAGTAGTTCAGCCAGAGGGGATTAGACCACCCAGCGAGGTCACCGACGGGTGGCTATCTCATTTTACTCAGCTCTCAATTAACATAAGAAAAAGATGATCATGGGGGACCAACAGGCACTGATAGAGGGAGCAAGTAGTACAGTGGGGCTTTAATAAACTTCACAAATCAAGTTAATCTGCTTGCCTTTTCATGGGGTTCAAGTTTAGGCAATCTTACACAATGACCCTTTTTTACAAAGCTGTATTTTTAGGTGAAATACAGCTATTCCTTTCAGACTTCTATTCAAATATTTTTATTCTAGCAGACCCCTTTGTAGTCATGCATGAGTGAAATTCTAACAGTTAATTTGTTCAGACGGAAGTGAAATGCTCCATCTCGTTTCTCATAATTTTGTGGGCAATTTGTATGTATTGTAATGTTTATGGTTAGTTCAATGCCCTGGAGGGAGGGGGGGGGGGGGTACTCACATATTAAGAAATACGGGGTGTGCCACTCTAATGGGTCACTTTTCACACAAATCCCTAAACATGGGTCCATTTTTTCGAAAATTGTGAAAATGGGCCTTTATTCAGAGAAAAATCCCCAAGGGGGTAGGGGGTCTGTGGCTTGAGCTGCACACCCCCATCCAAACCAATCTGAGGTGAAATCTTTGGGTAAAATTACTTGCAGTTTAAAGATTTGTCAGTGGGGCTTAGAATAGAAGCAAAAATATGTAAAAATCTTGAGGTAAATTATCAATATTTAGTGAGAGAAATATGTGTTTCATTTAAATGAGAATAATAAAAACAATTCATACCATGGCATGGTAAGAATAATCCTAGAATTTTTGTTTTCAACAGAAGTAATTAAAAAGGATTTCCGTACCATTGTCACTAACTATACAATATTGCTTCCCATTAAATTTTGAACTGATTTGTTTTTCAAAAGTTGAACAGCTATGAATGGTTTGTCAGTATCCATTTTTACAATACAAATTACATGTATGTAAAAGCCTGGGGCAAATGTCTGATCCCCCTTTATTGTCGAGTCTCATCTCAACCTTTCACACACATATTTTTAAAGCATATTTCCATAACAACTAGAGTCCCCAGGTGCAACTATGTATTATTAAAGGAAACAGTAATGACACGCACATTATACATCTGTGTGAAGGATACTTTTAAAAAATGCATTGAGGCACAATTTATAGATTAATAAAATATGAAGGCCTTGGCCTGTTTCTTGCCTTGTTGTTAATTAGAACATGGAATCATTCATCGACGAACAACCTCATTGTTGCTTTGTTCAACTGAGTGATGTTTGCAATTCATTATGGAAGAGGATCATTCGGTACGTTCTATGTGCTCTGTGAATTTTTGGAGCGCAGAATTGTGAGACTCCTTTGATGAAAATAGAACTTTGGTCATGCAGGATTTTACGGTTAAGTGATTGAAATGAACAAGAAATTTGAAGCTACAATGCAGCTGGCTTGAATTAAAGGGAAAGCAGAAGAAAAATTATCCCTGAAAGCATTATTTAAAGGCCCACTGCACTATGTATAGCTACTTGCGCCCTCTATACAGCACACAATGCCTAATCGGTGACCACTGGTCCCCCATGATCCTCTTTTTCTTATGTTAAGTTGAGAGCTAATTTGATTAGATAACCACCTGTCATGTGACCATGCAGGGTGGTCTAATCCCTCCTGTGCACTAGTACAGATGGGCTTTAAACCAACTTAATATCAGGGTGGACTTCCCTTTTGAGGGCATACAATGATTTATCTAAAGGTTGTCTGAACCTTTTGCCAATGTCAGTCTCATGGGATGTTGGTCTTTAATATGGACTTTATCTCCCACTTTATCATTATTTTATTATTTTCAAAATCTTTCTTTTAGACAAGAAATCCTCTCCTTCCAAGATGGATCAGGCGGGCAGCTATACCATCAAATGGCCAGACACGGTGGAGAAAATTCCCTGGTACATGTGTAAGCTAAGAGGCAGAGACAACAAAGTCAAAGCCAAGTAAGTCAATTGTATCTAGGCCTGTCCTAATCAGCTCGAGTTTGCCAAATAACCCGCTATTTTCAGACTCATGATATTATTCGAGGCCCCGTCTTACAAAGAGTTGCAATTTATCTAAATCAATGGCAAGTCCTTCAATCAATCGCAAGTTTGCAGTCTCCTATCTCTTATGTACATAGTTGCGATTGATATCAACTCTTTGTAAGACAGGGCCCAGAAGCTCGAAATTGCAACTTCGCCAGACCAATACGCTCATCACAAACTAGCTCGGACTGGCGCAAATTAGCCTGCTATTTCCCAAATAGTGGGAGATTTTGGAAACAAGACCAAGATTTCTTGGGATATTTTCTTGACTAAATATCCCGCTAATTGCAACTGCAGGCTGATGACGACGCATATTAGCTGGTTAATTTGCAATCGGATAGTTAAAATAGCGGGTTATTCGGCAAACTCAAGCTGATGAGGACAGGCCTTCTGTTATCCTCATTATTGATTTGGTTTAGTTTAAACACGGTTCCCACGGTCATTGGGAAAACCTGGTTAGTCATTGAGAAAAATATAGTCTTCTGGAATGTCATGGAAAATGAGAAAACAAATCTCCCAAAGTCATGGAAAGTCTTGGAAATGGATTCTGGGTGTGGGCCATGTGTTGCTATGCAAGCCTTTCAGTTTGAACTGACAATGGGTGTGGTATTTGTACGCCGATTGGATGCAGTAACCCATACCATACCCCTTTAATATGGATTGCTTTCAACAATTTTTTGGACTAAAATTGAAAGCAACCTAAATGTAATGCATATCCCCCCCCCCCCCCATAACCCTGATATTAAGTTGGTTTTAATAAAAGCAGAAAAATGAGAGAGACAGGTCAGTGAAATTTGAGCAATATCCAATCAAGAATAAGAAAGTTATGACCTGTTTCACAAAACCTTTTTTCAATGACAAATCACACAAAACAGTGACAAATCTGCTGATAACCAATCAGAAGCAAGGATTTCAGTAGCTTATAAAAAAAACTGTAATTTTTCACTGATGACAAGTTTTATGAAATGCCCCCCAGTACTATCGCATTTCAGTTGTGAAAGGCGCCATTCATGTATGTGTATGGTTGTTCACACTGGTTATGGACCTAACATTTTGTCTCACTTTCCCTTTTTTTCAGACATGACTGGTATCAAATGGGCGATCAGGTGGTCGTATCAATTTATGTTAAGTGTCATGTAAGTGCAGCCTTTTGAAATTTGTACATTCAATAATAATATCGATTCATTCATTTCATTTATTGCATTCTCTATAAAAAACATTAAAACAAACAAACATGATATATACATGTAGATAAAAGATCGATTACAAGAAAAATACAGAGGAAATTTTATGGGAATGTGGGGTTAACAAAAAAGGCAATTATCCTCATGAACGTTATCCCGATTGATGGATTCCTGCCAAACTTTGGTCATATATGTATCTTGCAGAGCCAATGAACTGATTAGATTTTGGGGTCACGAGGTCAAAGGTCAAAGGCCACGGCTCATTATGTATGCAAAAACAGCTCGTGATCGCGTTATCTCAAGAACCGATTAATGGATTCCTGCCAAACTTAGGTCATGTATGTTACTTGCAGAGCCGATGAACTGATTAGATTTTTGGGTCACGAGGTCAAAGGTCACAGCGCACATTATGTATGCAAAAACAGCTCGTGATCGCGTTATCTCAAGAACCGATTGATGGATTCCTGCCAAACTTGGATCATTTATGTATCTTGCAGAGCCAATGAACTGGGTAGATTCTTGGTTCATAAGGTCAAAGGTCATGGGCTCATTGTGTATGCAAAAATAGCTTGTGAACGCATTCTCATTAGAACTGACAGATGGATTACTATTTAAACTCAGGACATCTTGCAGAGCCAATGAACTGAGTAGATTTTAGGGTCATGAGGTCAAAGATCACAGGGTCATATATGTATATGAGATATTGCTTGTAATCACGATATTCTGAGAACCTGTTAGTGGATTATAATTGAACTTGAATTTGAAAAATTTCTTCTGTTTTGGTTTGTAAAATTGCTCTATGACGGAGGCATCATTTTTTACTGCGCGCAGTCGAAGTTCCATCTAGTTTTCTTTTAAATTGCATTTTATTTTGTATTAGTACAATTTGGATGTTCTGAATGACTTTAACCTCTTACACATGCAATGTGGCTATTTCTTTATCCTTTCCAGTACTTCACCACAGACTATGTCATAGTGGATCTGAAAGAAAAGACCCTGAAAGTCACTCTCTACCTTGACAGCCAGTACTTCACACTCCATCTTGGTAAGCCCTAATGCAATTGATCATACTCCATCTTGCTTCCCCCAAATAGAGAACGATACATTTGGTCAGTGTATGGTTGTGCAACAAATACTTTGTCCTCCATCTTGGTAAGCCCAAATGAAATTCTTCATACCCCATCTTGCTTCCCCCAAATAGAGAACGATACATTTGGTCAGTGTATAGTTGCGCAACAGATACTTTGTCCTCCATCTTGGGGAGCCCAAGTGGAGAATGATATAAAATCTTTTTGTTTAAACTCACTCTATATTTAAAGTAATCATTCTACACTTGCAGTAATTAGTAATTCATATTCCATCTTAGTTTAAACAGAGAGGGGATGTACTTTATGTACGTTTTGATATTCTGTCATGAATACGATTTGTTTTCAAAGATGCATGGATGTTCATCAATTTTATCAAAATGTTTTTCATTGTACACAGAGCTTCCAGAGGAGGTACACCCGAACATAAAAGGTATGAAGGATATTGATTCTCGAAAGCGTTTGATAAACAGAAACACTTGTACTTTACAAGTTGCTATGTAAACTTTTTTTTTAATGAAATTGTGTTTCAGTTATCTTTAAGTTTTTTGATTTATTTAGAACTTATCACTTTCCTAAACATTAAATTCTGAATCAAGTTTGATCTTTTTTTTTTTTTTACGGGGGTTGGGGGTACAACATGCCTGTGTGCCCATGCCCCTTTTAAAACTCAATTGTCCATATTTTAGACACAAAAGATGCCTGAATTTTTTTTTTTTTTTTAAATAGATAACCAAGGTATCAATTAGTAATTTAGGTCTCTTTTTAG
The DNA here is from genome assembly GCA_035222895.1 of Strongylocentrotus droebachiensis. Lineage (NCBI taxonomy): Eukaryota > Metazoa > Echinodermata > Echinoidea > Camarodonta > Strongylocentrotidae > Strongylocentrotus > Strongylocentrotus droebachiensis. Next base: position 113,421 of record JAVYIG010000466.1, on the reverse strand, counting down.
ACTGTTTTTCAATGTATGTTCTTTCTATTTCATAATGTCAATGTTTATTTAGATTATTGGACATAGATTTTGTATTTTTATGGCATCAAATATCTTCTAAATGATGTAATAAAATAAACAGAATTGTGTGAAAATTAACGTGTGTACAATTTCCATATACAAAGTACTTGTACATGCAAGTTTAAATGCACAGAAGAGCTTTCTATAATTGAAGAGTTTAATTCCAAAAGGTGCTAAATCCCTTTCTTTTTTAACTTCAGAGGAAAACAAAGTTGTTTACCAGATTTTGTACAGGCGTCTATGGAAAAGTGATATTAGAAGGTGCATTTTTTCATAATTGCTCCCAAAATTTAGGTCAATAATTTTGTTGAAAGACGGGTACTTATTAAATAAAGTGAACAACGTTCTGATATCAATAACTCAATTTTCATCAAAAGTGGATTTAGCTCCTTTTGGAATTAAGCTCTTTAATTCATCATTTATCACAAACAAGGTCATGCAGGCTTCAGATACGTCTGCACATGTCTCATTGAACATGTCCATGCTCCATTAAGCGTCATTCTCTTTTGACAAAGTAAACTGCCTGGAAAAAAAGACACTAATAAAGTATCAATATATTTTAAGTGTTAATGGATGGCATATAGAGATGAGAAATGTGCTATGCATGATGAACGCCTTTGTGAGTACTTACCGCTGCTTAACCCTATGTGCTATGAGATGTAAAGTAGACCATGCTTCAGTTATTTCATTTTGCGGCTGCTTCTTTTTCTTCAGGTGATATTGTGTAGTGCACAATAATTCTGAAATTGTTGTAATTGCAGTCTGAATTTTGAAGCAAGATATCATGAACTGCAAACAAACATGTTCTCTTTACCATACTTGTATCTATGATAGCTAGTGCAAGAGTCTTGTTAAAGATAAAGACCAGTTATGGTCATGTGATTGCCTTGTGAAAGAAACGTTGTGGAATCGATCAGAAAAGGTTGATCATCTATAGCAGGCCTTCTCAACTAGTTTATTAGAAGTGCCAAAACAAAAATGTATTGAGGTTGAAGTGCCAAGCTGTATGTTTGGTGACTGTGTTGCGAGGGAGCGTAGCGACCGAGCTGATACCAGGTGGGTTCCAGGGGTGAAGCCCCCGGAAGCTAGTGGATTTTAGGGCTTTTTTAAGGCCCAGATGTGGCATTTTTAACACCTTTTTGTTCCATAAAACATCAATCATAATTTCATATTGATGTGAAATAATTAGTACAATTCCTGGCTAAAATCTACACTGGAAGTTAATTTATATGTAGTCATTTTGGTGCAATAAACACGGGAAATGTCAAAATCAAACATACAAAATGGCTTGCTAACATTTTGGGCTAAACTTCGACTTTTTGATTTTGGTAATTTTTAAATTTATTTTAAAATATATATTTTTGTAATTTTTAATTTTAATTTATTTTTTATTAATTTTTTGGAACAGCCGCGCGCCACTCCGACTGATCAAAAGCGCCACAAGTGGCGCGCGCGCCGCCAGTTGAGAAGGCCTGATCTATAGCATATAAGTATTGGTGTGTACTGCAAGGTTCTGGAATCACCAAAATGATAAGAAATTTGGCCCAGTCTTGGTAAAGTTACAAGCACTGTACACAGAAAGATGTATATGGGACTACGCACACGTGTGCGACAGGTGTGTTATATCTATCAGGTCCAAATGGATATAATAATTTACCAAATATATCAATTAGTAGGCGGTTTCTCTGCAAAATTTGTATGATTACGTATTAGTCAAAACATATTCTTTCACACGATTGGTATTTATAAGAGCTTCCATTTAATTTTTTTGAGAGGGGGGCGTTTCCAAAACTGGTCTTTACCTTTAATCCATCAAATATACTCTCGATGAATTAGCAGTTATTTCTATTCCTATGACAGTTTGAAGGAGAAAAATCAATTCTCAATTACTGAATGAAAACTTGCTCACAAACATCAGTCATAATTTAAGAATGTGAACTTACAATGTATTCATCTTTTGAAAATACTGTAATGAAGATGAAAATGTATTTGGAAAGTGCAGGCTTCAACATTTGCCATAACAATACTATGCCCATTCTCTTCATTTACTCACTCTACAGTGACACAGCGCAAGGGTAATATGCCAATGAGATGTGACCTTTGGCTGAAGAAGAAGAACCCAAACATCAAATGGACAACGTTAGGGCTCCCTCTAGATGACCACAAGAAGACAGCTCCTAAATCCGATTATGGTGAGTGTTAGATTACAAATACTGATTGACACAAAACACACACTTTGAAGAAACAAGCATTTGTATGTACATTACAAGGGCCATTAATAGGTGCTTATTTTCTTCATTGTAATGTTTACTTTTTGTCTCGCCTGCATATCAAAATCGAGACATAGGCGCCGCTTTTCCAGCATCAACATAACAAATTAAGGTTAAGTTTTCGAAAGTATAAATTCTTATTCGATGGATAACCCTAAATAGTCAGGTGGCTTAGCGTCAAATTTGTCGATTATCGTTACTTGCCGGATAAAAGCACCATTTTTGGTACAGGGCTCCCTTAGGACCTACTAAACGATATTTGGATAGGAGCCCCCGGCAAAAATTTCAATTTAAGGGTGTGGGGGCGGGGGCGTTTTTTGGAGCCCCCAAATAATTTTATAACATTGATTTGTAGATGTACAAATGCCATTTTTGGTACAGGGCTTCCCTAGGATCTACTGAACGATATTAGGGTGGGAGCCCCCAGCAAAAATATCATATAAGGGTGTGGGGCGGGGGCGTGGCCTCGTAGCCCCCAAATAATTTAGAAGGTAATATAACATTTATTTGTTGTTGTATAAATGCCATTTTTGGTACAGAGCTTCCTTAGGACATACTAAACGATATAAGGGTAGGAGCCCCCGGCAAGAATATCATATATGGGTGTGGGGCGGGGGCATCGCCTCGTAGCCCCCAAATAATTTAGAGTGTAATTTAACATTTATTTGTTGTTGTTACAATTGCCACTTTTGGTACAGGGCTTCCTTAGGACCTACTGAATGATATCAGGGTAGGAGCCCCCGGCAAGAATATCATATAAGGGCGTGGGACAGGTGCGTCGCCTCGTAGTCCACAAATAATGTGTAAGGTAATATAACATTGATTTGTTGTTGTACAAACGCCATGGGCCCCCAATCACCCGTATATGAATATGTATGCCGGGGGCTCCTACCTTACCATCATTCAGCAGGTCCGAATGAAGCCCTGTACCAAAAATGGCGTTTGTACAACAACAAATCAATGTTTTATTACATTACAAATTATTTGTGGACTACGAGGCGACGCACCTGTCTCACACCTTATATGATATTCTTGCCAAGGGCTCCTACCCTGATATCGTTCAGTAGGTCCTAAGGAAGCCCTGTACCAAAAATGACATTTGTACAACAACAAATAAATGTTATATTACCTTCTAAATTATTTGGGGGCTACGAAGCGACGCCCCCGCCCTACACCCTAATATGATATTCCTGCCGGGGGCTCCTACCCTAAAATCATTCAGTAGGTCCTAAGTAAGCCCTGTACCAAAAATGGCTTATGTACAACAACATATAAATGTTATATTACCTTCTAAATTATTTGGGGGCTACGAGGCAACACCCCCGCCCCACGCCGTTATATGATATTTTTGTCGGGGGCTCCTACCCTAATATTGTTCAGTAGGTCCTAAGGATGCCCTGTACCAAAAATGGCATTTGTACAATAACAAATCAATGTTATATATTTATTTGGGGGCTCCAAAAAACGCCCCCGCCCCCACACCCTTAAATTGAAATTTTTGCCGGGGGCTCCTATCCTAATATCGTTTAGTAGGTCCTAAGGGAGCCATGTACCAAAAATGGTGCTTTTATCCGGCAAGTAACGATAATTTCACTAAGCCACCTGACTAAAAGGGTTATCAAGTATTCCCAATCATGTGAGTAGAAATTTGAGGTCACTAAGTCAAGGTCAAAGGTAATTTCAGGTCAACAAACTTAGACTATGTTGTGGCATCAACATCAAGATTTTGAATTTTTAGCATGTCTGTACTTTTAAGAAAGCAACCAGTGGACCAAAAAATGTATGCCTATTTTCTTATGATTTACTTTCTTCCAATTTATAATTTTATTACAAAAATTCTCACCTGTGGCTCACAAATCAATCCTCCCACTTTAAGATTGCTCTGGTGATTAATGTTCCAAGGTTATATCTAACACTTACCAACTAGTATACCTAGCCTGAACCCTAACCCTATTCCTTTCTCTAAAAATTGAACAATTTTAGAGAAATCCAACATTGCCCCAGTCATATTTTAAAGATCTCGCCACATCAAATATCGCATCACCAATGTGAAAGCTGGTATATCTAATACAATTTGTATATGTTTTTTATCCATAACAGAGCCTGCCTTCAGAACCTGTACACTGAGTAAACGGACGCCTGTCACGCACGACACGTATGTGATGACCTTTGACCTTCCAGAGGGCACGCAGTTCAAAGTTCCTGTCGGAAATCATGTCTATCTCAAAGCAAACGTCAATGGTAAGCAACTTTTTATTACTTGTTTGATTCTGAGGATTGGGACATTCCAGTAGACCAACAGCGTCGGTCTTGTGAGCATAGAAAAAGTTAAAGTGACTCTATAGCATTGCCTCAGATTCTGAAAGAAAATCCTGGATGTAGGTCATGCTGCAATCATAATTATAATCCTTTAGGTCAGTCAGGAATCCTATGACTTTTACAAGCCAATCGCCTGTCTGATTATCCAGATATTTATGATTGGAAATCGAAATTTCATTTTTTTGTTTTGCTAACGGTTTTTTATAACACTACAGTCTATTGGGGAAAATGAGTATGGTAAAACCGGCCACTCAAAGATTTTTACTTTTTTGAGGCACTTCATGATCATTTTGAAGCGCAATTTTTTTAGGGCTTTAATATTACACCATATCACAGACATTGATACACGTAGGGCCAGGCATGTCAGATTTAACATTGTTAAACGATGCCTTTAATAGAAGGCGTACAAGACCGACATATTGGTCTTTTGAATCTTCAGAAATTGTCCAGAAGGACCATTAGACTGGCATTGTTGGTCTCGTGGGGTGTCGGTCTCGTGAGCTGTAGCCCCAGCGGATTTCACACAAATCTTGGATAAGTTGGCAACATGAACTCCTCTGGTATTCCTTGACAATAAGGGCAATTATGCATAGAGGTGGTCGAGTTGATTTTTTCAACGGACCGTGGATCACAAGGTCCGTGGTTCAAGTCCTGCCGCGACACTAATGTCATTTGGCAAGACATTGATCTCCATTTGCCACTCTCCACCCAGGTGTTAAATGGGTACCCAGTAGGATGCGAAACAAGTGTGCGCTTGTAAAAATGATGCCTGGTTGGAATGTTCCCCAGGGAGTGTAGAATGTGCATACAATGTGTGCGGGTAAGCCTGAATCCGATGACCGGGTAATAATATATATATATCTGTAAAGCACTTTGAGAGGACCTGCGGTCCTTTTAAAGCGCTATATAAGAACAAATTATTATTATTAACATTGAAAAGGATATGTATTCTTTGTGACATGTGACCATATACTCGGTTATCAATGTGAGTACAACACATGTGACATATGTTCTATTGCAGGGGAAGAAGTGAGCAGACCATATACACCGGTCTGCCCAAGTCTACTCAAGGATGGTGAGGATGAGGAGACGGACGGACCCAATTCCAGGAACAGCATTCACCTCATGCTCAAGGTATATCCACAGGGGCAGTTCACCCAACACCTAGCAACTCTCAAGGAAGGTAAGCAATTCAATTCAATTCAATTCATTTCCACTTTAAAACAATTTACCAATCAATAACATATACATATGTATAATAGTGGCGGGATCATGAAAAGTACTAACTGGCTTACTGAAAATGACCCCTTGACAAGTATACACATAACAGAGAGACAGAGATAGACAGCAGAGAATGTATTCAGAGAAAGAGAGAGAGAGAGAAGTTGATGATGATGAAGTTAAAGGTCCTGGGGATATGATTATGATGGTGATGATGATGATTATGATGATGATAATGATGATTATGATGATGATTATTATTGTGATCACGATGGTTAAGATGATGAAAGAATGTATGAGATACAGACAGGGAGAAACAGAGATATACAGACAGACTGATACAGACAGACGGAAAGATAGACAGGCAAACAGAGAGTGAAACTGGGCGAAATAGACATAGGGAGGGAAATAAATAGATAAGGATGAAATGAGAAGGAAATAAAAAATACAATCATTTTTAGCCAAAGTAAAATTAAAGTGAGCACAAGACAATGGGATTTTCATGAAGAGATTGACAGAGAGAGAGGGGGGGGGGGGATGAGGGGGATAAGGTTGTCAAAGTGCAGTACATGTATGCTTAGATATCTAGTGTCACATTATATTGATACCATTTACCTCACCATGCTTCTTCCAGGTATACAAGTATGTTCAAATATTGCAATTTTAGCCCCACTGCACTACTTGTACATAGCTACTTGCTCCCTCTATATAGAAAACAATGCCTAAGCGGTGCCCGTTTGGTCCCTCATGATCCTCTTTTTCAACGGTTAATTGAGAGCTGAGTCGATGAGCTAACCACCTGTCAGTGACTACGCTGGGTGGTCTAATCCCTCCTGGCCAAACAAGAATGTACGGGCTTTAAATTGTGAATCTTTTCTCTTGATTTTCTCTCCTCTAAAAGGTGACAAGATAGAGATGAGCAACCACAGTGGTACCTTCGATCACGAGTGTACTTACAAGCAGCTCACGGTTGTCTATTTCATCGCAGCAGGCACGGGCTTCACGCCCATGGTTAAACTCATGCAGATGGGCCTGGCTGAAGATGCAAAATGGTATAATGACAAAATCCACACCTTCATTAGTAACAGTTTTACACTTGAAATTTCATTTAGAAATTTCATTTCTTGAAACAAATATGTGGTGAAGTTATAGTGTGTCTATTCCAGATGGCATTTGTAAACTTTTTCAGATACATTTGTCATCCCTTCTGTTTTTCTAACCCTGATTTAACCCCATTAACACCTACGAAGGACTGTGCTATATGGGGTTAAAAATAGGTATTACTAAAAAAGATGCATTACTAAAAAAGACGCGAATTGACACACGTATTATGAAGACGACCCCATTTTTTTTATTCCTTCCTTCCACCTCTTCCTTTCTTTATCTCCTTCTTTCTTTCTTTCTCTTTGTCTCTCTCTCTCTCATCTCTTCTATTCTATTGTTCGCTTCTTTTAATTTTCACCATGCCATCGAGGAGCATGCGCCCCCGCCATCTCATATCTATAGTTTACCAATGCAAGAAGCTAAAATTACTACTGTTGTTTGATTTATTTTGTTTCATGATTTTGTGTTCTTTCCCCTTTTTTGTGTGAATGAAAATGCAGCAAATTAAAACTCCTGTTCTTCAACAAGACTCAGAAGGATATTGTATGGAGGGAACACTTGGACGAGTGTGCAGAGCAAAGCAAAGGAAGGTGAGATCTGTCAGAAATAATTCTACTTGAATACTGTAAACACAGAAATATTTGCGGTACATTAATTTTCACGGATTTCGCGCTAAAGTCGGTGTCCGCGAATTTTTAGAACCCGCAAAATATAAACATGAGATCTTATGCGTGTTCTAAACAGGCTGAATTTGGTGCAACGCGAATTTAAGAACCAGCGAATATGTTTTGTGGTCACTCATCATTTTGATGATTCCAGAACCTTGCAGTACACACCAATACTTACATGCTAGATGATCAACCTTTTCTGATTGATTCCACACTGTTTCTTTCACAATGCAATCGCATGACCATAACTGGTCTTTATCTGTAATGTAATAGCATGATCAGATCTTAACTACATGTTAATTATTTTCACAATATCTGCTACTTTCTATTCCTCAGGTTTGAAGTCACGCACATCCTGTCTGCTGAAAGTGCGCCCTCATGGTCCGGTCTCACGGGTCGCATCAGTAAAGACCTGCTGGGCAAGATGATACCCAAGCATGGACCCAAAGAAATGCCTGTCTTTGCCATTTGTGGACCTACCCCATTCATGAACACGGCTTACCAGTATGTCAAATTTTTCTCATTTATTTATTTGTTTATTTGCTTGTTATTTCATATACCGGTATTCATTATTCATTTACTCATTGATACATTTAGTTAGTTAGTTAGTTAGTTAGTCAATAAGTTGGTTATCTGTTTGTTTATTTAGTTAATACGATTATTTATTCATTCATTTATTCATTGATTCATTCATTAATTTGTTTGTTTTGTTTGCTCATCTTTTGATACTTCAGTCATTCATTTAATTTCTTCATTTATATATTCAATTAATCAATTCTTATGATTAGACAGGACAACTCATTTCACCTTTAAAGCTGGTTTTCCCATGAGGCCCTGTTAAAAATATGAATAAAAATTAAATCCATAAACAAATATTACTAAGATTTATTACATAGTTAAATTATGATAATAGGATCATATTGGAAGCTTGATATACAACAAGTTCCTGTATTATCCAAAATCATTTTTACAAAATCAAATAGATTGATGAAGATAAACAAATGTGCAGGTGTTTATCTTGTACTGGGCTATTTCAATCTGCTATTCTTGTGTTTAGGGTTAACCCTAACCATAAAATAACCCTAACCTTAACACTAATATTAACGCTGTTCCAGAAATGGATTGTAGTACATTCATTGAATATTTTACAATGAACAGGTACATGTAAGATTGCCACATTTTGTTGTTGTGAAGAAATCCAAAATTCAATTGCACTGAAATCCACAAAATCTACATCTTTTCAAACAAATATGTGACACAAGTTATTTTTATCTGGTTTTTACATTTTATTTCTATATTTATTCTATACAGACTACTTCTTGATGCTGGCAATAAGGAGAAATGCATCTGCATGTTTGCTGGGTGATCACGAGAAGAAACGTTGGACGAAGAAAATAGACTTTTGATGAAAACATTTTACTATAGACTGGATTAGTTTTTAAAGTACATCTCAGTGCTTTCCCATCCAACCATGAATATTTCAGACCTGTTATGACTTGTTACGACCGCCCTAGCCTTACGACACATCGACCTACATGTAGCGATATTATGTAGGTATGGAGATGCTTTTGGACGGGATCTTTACATTTGAGTGTTGCTCATCCACTAGGCCATACCATCGTCCTATGAATATTTCAGACCTGTTCTGAGAACTTTCAATCTGTGACTGCCCTGCCATCGACCTTCATGTAGTAGTGGTACATGTGTATGAAGATATTTACGGCCAAACAGAGCCCTCGGAAAGAGCAAAAGATGCGTACATGAGTATCACTGTTTATAGAAATCTGTCTACAAAGACCACTTTTTGTGTTTCCCTTGGGCGGTTGCTAGCCCTTGCAAGACTTGTTGTTTGTAACATTTTGTATATCATTTGATCTCAATCAGTACTGTTACCCCATCCGACATGCTTGGTCTGTATAGTGACCCCTGAAATAATGTAGAATTTAACCAGTTGAAATTTCTCATTCCCATAGGCTTACACTGTAAAACAGGAGCAACCCAGTTCCAATAGGTAATGGATTGGATGGACAGAGATAAAGTCCAGGGGGGTGTTTCACAAAAACTAAGATCGACTTGAAGTTGGACTCAACTATGGCAGGCCGCTCATGCCACTTTTTGCTCTCACCATTTACTGGCATTGGTCTCTCAAGGGACATACATGTACAAATTACAGTCACAAATCTACAGAATTTACTTTTTTTGATAATTCATTATTATAGGAAAAAATATTATCTAAAGATCATAATGGTGAGAGCAAACTATGGCATGAAAGGCCTGCCATAGTTAAGTCCAACTTAAAGTCGATCTTAGTCTTTGTGAAACACTCCCCTGCATAATAGATCTATATAAATAGATACGACCTATGAAGTAGTTTGGATATTGAAGATTCATGTATGGACATATAATGTATATAGTGTACATACCAATTTTAAACGAATCCAAATTCAAATTGTATTTAGATTTGTAGATATTAGATGTTTCAGATACGTGTATTTGGACTCATAGTACTGTTGGACATACATGGATTATGTTGTTTTATACGAGGGTTTAATATTCATATACTTCTTTTTTAGGTGTATTTTTATAGGAATATATAGTGTAACATGGTTTGGAGATACATAATGCATATTTTTACTTAACCCTCTTCTCCTAAACAGAATATAGACTGAATGATACATTGCTCTTTTATATACGTATGTGTGTATTTTTTTTTCATGAGTACATACTTATTTTACCCTTTGGTATTCTGCACCTCGCTGTCATTTCATTCCGTACTGAATTTTGTTTAAAAATATATGTATTGTATTAAACTGGGGCATTTCCAGCAACATAATGTTTCCTTGTACACTGTGGTTTTCCAGAATCTAAGGACATTTCTAAAGGTTCATTAAATCTCTAAAGTTGTGTAATGTTTTAGCCTTTTCTGAAATACTACCAATCTTTATTATGCTGTAAATGATTAAACTCATTTTACATATCATATTAAAACTTATAATATACATGTCTGTGTATTGTTTAAAAAAAATTATGTGGATGTTGAGATTTAACTAAATGTTAAATGTATGTGGATCTCATATTGGCATAGTGGTCCTTTCACTGACACCATTTTGGACCACTCTTCCATTTGTAGTAACGCGAAATACTATAAAGCATGTGGAACTGTATACAGAATGTATTATTGATTGGAAGTTGTGGCAGGTCCTCTACAGAAAGAATTGATTCTGCTAGGTTATTTTGTATGTAAGAACAAGTGGGAAAATTGTCCAATACTACAACACAGCGACCATACCAATTCACCTTCACTCCAATCCAGCCTGTAGTACTGATATATATACATGTATAGTGATTTCAACTTCAACAAATTCAGATCTTCTATATTTTGTATACAAATTTGTTTGTAATCGGTAGCTCCAATTTGGGTGATTTCCTTCAAAACAAACTTTGCTATCAATGCGTGGTTGCCCTTAAATGATATGTTATATATTTGCAAATCTGCACAAATGTTGTTTAATAGCATCAGCACTATGAACCTCTTTTCATTATGAGCTTCTTGTAATAAAAGGGAACTATTACTGACATTTTTAAATGAACCAATGCTGGCATTGGTTCCCATTTTTCATGTGATTCCTTGAATCAGGATATGATTAAAACAAGTACCCGGTATTTCTTGGATATCACTCCATTTCATAATTTAAAAGGCAGGCATTTTACTGACGTCACTTTCACTACTCTTATGTATTTTCAATTGCACCATTTTTCGGTGAAAGCCTACATGGATCAATTTCCTGGTCGTGTACCTAAGCATCATCATGCTCGTGCATGCAATTGGTGATTGTGGGACATTGTGGGATATCAGGACATTGTAAGCAGTATACGTAAATCTGAAGTGGTGTTGGTAGAATACCCTGCCTTTAAAGGGGCATGTTCCCCCGTATTCCAGATGGCATGTTCCAATAACTACAGCGGCGGGAATGTGCCCCTTTAAGACGGAGGTTAGGAGAATTGAATGGTATTATTTTAGTGGCAGGGGTATTGATACATCAGGAATGCCAGTTTTCAGGCAATAGCCTAAATTCAGGCCCTGGCAAGTTATTTTCAGACCATAGTTTAGGCTTTTTTGTGTGCAAAATAGCTTATTCGAGTTGATTTTCAGGCCCTCTGAAAAATTCTAACTGGCATCTCTGATACTTGTTTTTCCAGGTATTTGGGGGATGTTTCTTGTGTAATATATTCAGTACAGCAGACATAGGAACATTTCTTGTGTTCCGAAGGATTCCAGGCTCGACCTTTTTCTACCCCTTACATGAAAGGGGTGTTAATCAATCTCTTTTAATAGGCACCAAAGTTCAAGTTGGTGCATAAATATCTCATAATAATTGTTATTATATACTTGGCATTTTTTATATATCTTTCCTTAGCCATTGTACATTTATCTATCGGGACTGTTTGTATAATAATTTGTATTCAACATGTATGATTTATATGACAACGATTCCTTGCATGGAAAAAACAAACATTGACACTACACTGTATTTGCATAGTGCTTGTATGTTGTACTGTTTACATAAAGATAAAGCTAATGTCTTTGTATTTCTTATGAAATAGAGGAAAATGTCTGAGTTTGTGCATGTAGTGGAGATGAAATAGTATATTTAGATATAGATACATGTATATTTATATAATGATATGTTTTGTACAAAATGTACTAGGATCGCTGCTATTAATAGAATATTATCACTATTTACTTGGGGATAAGAGGTATTATCTTGACAAAAATAGCAGCAGGTATTCTCAACTAGTTGGCAAGAAGTTGTGAAAATTGATTTGTACATTGATAAAATGCTGCAGAAATCCTGGTGGTGTCAATTCATATTGACATTGTATAAGCATGATAGTTAGAAATTCCGTGAAAATTGATTAATTGAAAATTGATTAATTTTCACTACAATCGCACGCATTTCAGTGTTTGCAGATGTTAAGGAAATAGATTTTAAAAGGGGCAATTTTTTTTGTATAAAGAACAGGAAAATCATTTTAATACAGAAAGGGTCATATATCTCAAGATGGAACCTGCGACTCCAATTTCCTTCAAAATGGGATACTCTTTGTGAATGTTTACTTGATAAGCCCAAAATATGATTATTTCTAGAGCACTTTCTGAACCTGGCTGGTTTTAGGCAAGAGGGGTCACATTCCATGGAAAATATTCTTGATAGTTTGCAAAAAGGGGGTCATTTTCTACTCCACTCACGATGATGTGCCAATCCCCTCTTTGAATTTAAAATGACACCCCAGGGGAACAAATCATATGATTACTAAAGGTTTAATAAAGACTAGCTAATGATAACATGAAGTCTATTTTTGTTTTTAATGTTTGCTATACCACTGCTTTCTTAGTTATCTAGAAACCCACCTTGCATTTTTTTTTAACAGTGTTTAACTGGCAATGTATTAAGCATGGTAGTTTAAACATTGTGCTCCTTGTGCAGGGAAATGAAGTGTTTGCATCTGTACACTTGAGTTGGACACATATTATATATAAAATGGACAAAGTAAAGAAAAAGAGAGCCCCTCTGTCTCCTTGTATGTTTTGATCAGTAGGTGCTAATTAAAGATGATTATGTTACCAGATTACCGTTCATTTGTTTTCATATATTTGTTGTGATATCACAATAAAAAAATTGAGATTATACATTAAAAAATGAAAAATGGAATCTTGGATTAAACTGTGTAGGTACAAATGATATCAAAAAGGCGAACAGCAGTGTTGTGTGAACAAAAGAATAGATAGATCGAGAGAATAAGATGGGGAAAGAGAGGGATAAAGCGAGACAGAGAGAGGGGGAGAGAGAGAGGGAGGGAGGGAGGGAGGGAAGGTAATATAACGAGTACATTATATCATGATAATCCTGGAGTTCATTTAATATCCTCTTTGAATCAGGCAAACAAATCGTCAATTACCGTCAATCGATCTTTGACTTGTCAGTGGTCCAAAGTTTTGTGTCAAAGGTCAGTCTAATCTCTGACAATCTTTACTAGTTTTGTTTAAACAGGCTTTTCTGGAATTCAATATTTCGAGTCCATGCGGCTCGTTATATTTAAACGACCAGATTCTTTACATAATTTTGTGGCGTCAGCTGTTTCTGGAGAACGCTAAATCACTCCACCAAGAGTTCTTTTACTTTTGATTATTCGGTTTCACCGCAACGAAATACACTGCATATCAACCATCATGTCTGATCCAGTTGTCATCGTTTCTGCCGTTCGCACTGCAATTGGTAAGTGAATAAAGAGTGAAATATTATTCATATTTCATGCTACCCTTTATGTGATATTATAATTTTATCTTTAAATTCTGGTATTGTTCCGAAAATTTAAGGTTATTCCCATTTATAAAAATAGATCCACAAAAAAATTATTAATTTATAGGCCCATATCTATTCCACCTATTTTCAAAGTTTTTAGAGAAATGTGTATATATATAGTCGTGTATATAATTTCTTGGACAAGAGCAATATCTATACTATACAATTTGGTTTTCGAGCGGGACACTCTACATCTTCTGCCATCACCGAGTTTACTCATACGGTTACAAATGTCACTGATAACAAAGAAATAATGATTGGCATGTTTTTAGATCTTGGCAAGGCTTTTGGCTTTCTTGATCACACAATTTTTATTAAACAAATTGGAATATCATGGTTTTAGAGCAATTATATTGGAATGGTTTTAAGAGTTATATAAATAATCGAAAACACTATGCTGTACTAGCAAAAATGTGAATCGCAAACGATGGCAGTAAGATGTGGAGTGCCCCAGGGTTCAATTCTAGGACCATTATTATTTCTTTTATATGTTAGTTATATTTGGCTCCAAGTGCAGTGGGGTCCCTTGCCCGCGCTTGGGGGAAGTGGATGTCAACCTTTAGAAATGGAGTTTTGTATTTGTCCGACTTCGGACAGAAACTGCCACGATGGGGTTTCCTGCAAACACATGCGTTCTTAATTTAATTAATTATTTTAAAAAATTGGGTTGTAAATGTGACATTTGATCGTTGACCATTCCTCAGTCATAATCAACCAGTTAAAACTATATGGGTAAAAATGTTTATCTATATACTATATATAACTATATAGGAACTCACAATTCATTAGGATTATGAACATGTATAGATTTATTGCACGTATAAAATAAAAGGCTGAAAATAAAAGAATCATTTAAATACTTTCTCAGGAATTTAACTCACTAAAATCACATTATACCTTTTTACATAATATTAGAAAGAACGTCTGATATTTACAGTTATCATCCAAGGTCGAAATCGTGTCCAAAGACAAAGAAATCTGCACTTGACAGATATTGATTTTTTTTTTCTTCATTTGGGTCAATAAGTCAAAAGGCACATACAAAGCGATGTTTCAATGGTCATACCCATTCTTGCTTTGTAGAGGTGTTGTGGCCTAGTGGATAGGTCATCACCAGACTGCAGATTACTGGGCACTGTTCAAATCACAGCCCAACTATCCACCAAGTGTTAAATGGGTACCCGATATGATGCGCAAGTCACTGTAGTTTGCTCAGCATTGTGAGACGGTAAAATAGGGCGTGGTTAGAATGCTCCCCAGGAAGTGGAAAAAGTGCATATATTGTGTGCGGGCAAGCCTGAATCCGATGACGAAACGCTTTATAAACGCAGAGTATAGTATTATCATTGCTTTCTGAATATGTAAATGCATGGTGTTTTATCGTTGCTTCTATATTGTGAATAGGCAGTCTGAATGGAGTACTGTCGACTATTCCAGCTCATGATCTGGGAACCATAGTCATCAAGGAAGCCCTGCAGAGGTCAAAGGTCAGAAGCAGTGATGTGTCAGAGGTCATCATGGGTCAGGTGTACACAGCAGGTCAAGGCCAGAACCCTGCCAGACAGGCCAGTTTGAATGCAGGGATACCAGTCGAGGTGATAATAATGATTGGGAACATTGGGTAGAGGTCATTTGAAAGGTCAGGGGTCATTAATGAGTCAAGAGGTCATCGTGGGTCACGTGTATTCAGCCACTATACGGTCAAAAGGGGTTTTAATCGACGAATCAAACAATTAAATAATATGTAAACCATCACAGCTTCAAAGCTAAATTGCAATAGTTCTGAGCACTGAAGTGGAGAACATTTTAAATCTTAGTAAAAAACCTGTCTTGAAATGGAACCACATACTACAATAATGTTTTGTATGTGTGCTGGAAATAGATCAAATAACAAAGGAACCATTCCTCCTCCTCTTAAAATGTGGATAAGGAGCCAGTCCATTCTAATTTATTCTTCAACATGTATTTCTATATGTTAACATAATAGTACTTTATAGCAATAAAATAAAATATGGGATATAAGTGTATTGCATGTTATTGTTGATTATTTGGAATTTGATGACATCCTTTTTTGATACCTCCCTGTCGTTTGCAGGTACCAGCATATAACCTGAACTTGCTGTGTGGTTCTGGCCTGAAGACAATTATTCTAGGGGCACAGGCAATCATGTGTGGGGAATCTTTCATTGTTATTGCAGGGGGTCAGGAAAGCATGAGCCAGGTGGGTTTGTATCAATATCACTTTATTAACATTCATGATTATTAACAAAAATAGTATATACAATTGTATAGATACTATCAGATCTGTTGGTAGGTTTCAGGAAGGAAAGGGGCAAGAGAGCAAAAACTAAGTGTGTAGAAACTCAAAAGTTCATTTAATATTTTGGTTGCAAGATATTATGAAAGCAAGAGTCAGTTTGGTATTTAATGTTCACATTTAATCTATCACCCCAGCTACGGAGTTTCATTGTTTGAGTTTTAAGGGGATCATTAAAACAAAAAACACGAGAGTTTATTAGTTGGTTTATTAAAAGCTTTAAAGGAGTCAGAGAGTGCAGCGTTTTATTAGACTAATGAAAATGCAAAAATCTTCTCGCTCGGTCGCTACGCTCCCTCGCACAATATCCTACAAAATAAACAAGCAAAATATTGTAGAAAATCTGTATCCCTTTGGTTTCACGTAACTCACTTATGCCTAGGTCACATATAAACCGGGCCCCGTACGATTTTCCCTACCCGGCGGCTTGCCATTGATTTAAAGACCGTACGGGAACCTTCCGATTTTCTTTTCTACGGCATGTGTGGTCACATATTCTGCGGCGCCCGGGAGGTGCCCGGTGAAAATTGGTCGAGTGAAATGCAAGGCGCCCGTAAGGATGCCGGCCGGTAAGCTTACGTGCTCCGTCCGATGAGCAGGTGCACTCGTGGCTCCCGGAAGGTGCCCTGCCGGGACCCGGCCGGGGTCCTCAAGGTGCCCTGCCGGGGACCGGCCGGGGTCCTTAAGGCGCCCGGCCGGGTCCCGTGCGGTGCACTGAACTATGTGTCCTCTGAAATCCGCACCTCAAGGTTCCCGTAAAGATTTTTCATGAGAATTGACCCAAAAAATCGTGAGGGGCCGTCCGGACACCGTCCGGAGCCCGCACGGGACCCGTAAGGTGCCCTGCGGGCCCTTCACGGGCTCTCTACGACCTAACGGTCAGATAAAAACGCCGGGAGAATTGGGAGCAGCCGACTCAGCACCACGGCGCCCGTACGGCTTCAAAAACTGTCCCGGCGCCCGTAGGATCTTTACGGTAGCCGGCCGGACACCGGCCGAAAAATTCCCAAAATGTCTGTTTTTACTCGCCGTACGGGCCCCGGAGTGTATATGTGAAAGCCCCATTACGTCACTTTTGCCCCTCTCGTTCACTATGCTCCTTCGTCCCTTGCATATTCCCCCCCCCCCCCCCCCGTCCATTAAAAGAAATCGCCGCCCCTGCTAACAACACATAATATATGCAGTTTTTATTCTGACTATTGAAATACAGGTACATGTATTTGTGACATTTAAATGACATAATTTGTATCGAGGCCCTTCACAAAAACGTATGCATTGAATTGTGTAACGTTACAAGAATGGCCTATTGTGGCCGAAGCAAATATCATAGATCCATTTTTAAGTTTGTATTTCATTGTTTGGACTCCTACAGGTGCCCCATGCAGTCCATCTTCGTAGTGGTCTATCCGGCGTCAGTGACAAGCCTTTGGTTGATCTGATAGTACACGATGGCCTGATGGATGCATTCAATAACTACCACATGGGAATTACAGGTACATTGGTACAATAAAGACCCTATCTAGGGAGAGTGTTATGGATGGAGATACTGTCCAAGAGGCCCCTTAGAAGTCATCCGAGGCACCGCGCGTCTTTTGTTTCCCCTGCTCTATCCGATGAAAATGCAACTTTATATCGATGGATAGCTGCACGAAAGTAAATTACAAATGTAAAGGAACTAAACAAATATGTTCCCTTTCATCATTTCATACAAATATATTAAAACCTCGATATCCGCAACCTTCCAAATAAATATCAATAGGGGATTTTGCCGCAGTTACGATGGCGACATAAAACATGTTTACCCGATCGGCTCACCTGAGCCGTGCTAAATTAATAAAAAAGTAATTGTGAATAAATATATATACTAATGCGTTACTATTTTTTTTTTAAGACACGTGAAGCAACAGTTTCTGTAGATCTTTACGACCATTTTTAAAGGTGTCTGGACTATGGAGCATCCTAATATCTGGTAATAATTTCTTTAATCTAGCCGTGACTTACTTTTAGCTTTCTCATCTCTATTTTTATTATTACAGCATATAGATTTATTGGTTTGCTTGTTTTTATAAGGTATGTTTGAATGTTTGCCAATGGAATGTTTACCTTAGTTGGAATGATAATTAAAACAGAGCTTTTTTATGTACTTTGTTATCAATAAAGTTATTTCTTGGGTTGTTCTGTCATATCATGTCATTTATTTTGTGAATTTAAATGTTCCATAAAATGAATTTTCGGGTACTTACAGTAAGTTTATTCAAGATTTAATGTATGCTGTTCAAATGACAAGGTGTTAAAGAAAAAACTCTTCCAAACTTCTAACAGAGCCACATGTACCTTGCATAAATGAAACAAAAAGTGGAATACAAATATAAGAACAAATATAATTTTACAAAAAATGAGCTTTCAACTACTTCTCTTTGGGAGAAATTATTCATTTTTAAGATCGCCTTCAAACCAGTGTTATGAACCCTATACTCTTCTCCTTGTCTGCAAATTGTAATATATTCCTCATTTTGTCCTAAGAGGCTCTTAATTTTTGCCTTGCACGGTTGGCACTGGCAGGTATGGAATTTTAAATTCGTGAAAATTATTGATTTTGACAGCTGAAAACCTGGCCAAGAAATGGGAAATTACGCGTGAACAGCAGGACCAGTTCGCTCTGGAGTCGCAGCTCAAGGCCGAGAAGGCCCAGACAGAAGGCGTCTTCGCTACGGAGATCGTCACCGTGCCGACCAAGAGCCGCAAGCGGAAGGCCACGGTCGAGTACGACGTCGATGAGTACCCAAGGAAGGGGTCAACCCTCGAGGGAATGACTAAACTCAGATCATGCTTCATCGAGGATGCGACAGGAACAGTTACTGCGGGAAATTCATGTGGTAAGTTCGCGTTGCTCTTAACCCTCTTGGCCTTTGCTACCACTATCCTAACCCCTCCATTGTCGCTGTTGGGAAATCTGACCCAAGAGTGCAAGTTTTTTACTCATCAACTATAAAGGGAACCTGGTGGCTACTCTAAGGCTACGTGAATAAGAAAATTCAGTTGCCAACATGATGTTTTGTCTTTACATAGAGTTGCTGCATTTTTCTTCCTAAAATAGATTTATGAAGTTTGTTCCCATTTGAGATGTTTTGTATCCGTTTCTAACCCATTTCATTAAAACATTGCAATGGATAAGACACAATTAACTGTTGTTAAACGTGTTTTACTATAGTTCTAAACTTCAGTTGCCTTTACCTACAAACTGACTTTGTCTGAACCCGGTTGAAACTGAGTCGAAGATCAGCCCAAGATGTGAAGGTATAGATCTGATAGATAAAAACCTGTGAAGCCACAATTGGCCAACATTATACACGCGCACACAATCATTTCAGAACTGTTAACAACACTGTTTAGTAACACAATCAATATTAGCACCTGCTACTGAAGATTTACTACTTCTTCTACTTTGCCTCTCGCCCAGGTATGAATGACGGAGCAGCAGCAGTGGTTCTCATGAAGCAGTCCGAGGCTCAGAAAAGGGGCGTGGCACCGTTAGCAAGGATAATCTCATGGGGCCAGGCCGGGGTGGATCCAGCTATCATGGGGTCTGGTCCTATTCCTGCTATCAAAAAAGCTGTAAGTAGATGAGGCAGGCCACTTGAGGACATCCCAGTTTTCACTGTTCAAGACAGTATTATCTAAGATCATGTTTCTGGTTCTTAATTTTATTGTCATACGAGTAATAAACTCTGTGAAAGTGCGACCTCACAAATCTAAAAACTTTTGCTGGCCCATGAATATTCAGACCAGGGGCGTAGACAACGGGGGGGGGGGGGGGGGGGTGAGGGGGATGGCATGTACAATCATCCCCCCCAGGTTTTGGGGAATGATATTTGCTTACTTAATAAGTCATAATGATGATAATAATAGTAATAATAATAATGATAACAATTATAATATTAATAATAATAATAATTATGATGATGATAATAATAATCCTCATCATTATTGTAATATATTGTGTTAATTGTTATTAGCCGCATTCACACGGTGAAAGCCAATTCAGACGGTAAAAAAAAGAAAATCTTACAAGTATTTTGTGGTTATCTTGTGGTTTGGAAACCACAAGATAACCACAAGATTAAACAGGCGCGGATCTACGGGGGGGGGTTAGGGGGTTTAAACCCCCCCCCCCCCTTGGGCGGCCCAAAAAAAAAAAAAAAAGGAAAAAAAGGAAAAAAAAAACCCTTTCAAGTGCAAATATTGTGAGAAGATATTCAACTCATCTGGTAACTTAACCAAACACATGATAACTCTGGATATAACTGTGTATTTAACTGTTACTTGATTTAAAAAGACGTTATCATGCACTGCTTTTTATGGTCTCCATTGTGTTAATAGATGCCAGGAAAACATCACTTACGGGGTTCAAATAAACACCAAAAAAAAAATCGGCTCGCCGCTTCGCGGCTCGTGGACGATGCTCCGCATCGTCATTATTTTGGTCAACCCCCCCCCCCTTAGCAAAAAGCTAGATCCGCCCCTGAGTCATCCCCCCCAGGTGTACGAACCTGTCTACGCCACTGATTCAGACTATCACACCTAGAAGTTTTCAAAAAAGGGGGATTCTATTTAATGGTCATACAAAAGTGTGAAAGTTCAGGGTGTTCTGGGTCCTCGTGGGACAGAGAAAAGAGGACAAATCGGATATCAGTAAGTTGTTGAGCATTTATAATTATGTCAAGTAAAAACACCGTGATTTGCACCAAACTACAATGTTAGGATTTTATCGTTCATAGAACTAGTCAGGACATCAATCAGAAATAAGCTGCTATATAATATCAACTAGTATGCAAGAGTCTGTGTTATGCATGTTTGCCAGCAAAAGTGTTGCAAAAGAACAAGAAGATGGCGCTATATGTTCCCAACTATATAGTGCCTGTCTGGAAGTTAAGTTGCTATTTATTAAAAAGGACAGAATGCATCACTCATTATCTTAAAGGGGGTGTAGCATGACGAGACTACGTGTCTTTCCCGTTGCCTGACTCGCGGCCTATCATGATTTCGGACGACGCGACCGCAGTTATTCACGTGCGTGCAACATACGCGAAACCGAAGCGTGAGAAGAACTTCGGTCTGTTTCGCGAACGCTATAGCGCGCGCAGACCAATAAAAAAAGTCCATTCGTTTACGTGCAGTTGTTCAAAAGAAGTCGTAGATGGCGTTAACTAGTATTTACCATGCTACAACCCCTTTAACTCTTCTGTTTTTTATTCTTTTCCTTTCATAGCTTGAGAAAGCAGGCTGGAGTATTGGTGATGTTGATCTGTTTGAACTGAATGAGGTATTTGCAGCACAGGCTCTCACAGTCACCAAGGAGCTTGGTATTGACATGTCAAAGGTAATTTTGAATAATTTTATGTTAAAAAAATAATAATTCAGTGGCAACTGACATGCTGTTAGCTGTATGCAAGGCTTTTGCAGTATATTTTACAGAATATAATCTCATCTAAGTAGACCGAAATACACATGAGAGCAGAGCTTATAACGTACATAACATGGAGAACCTTTACTTATTAGTCGGTGAAATACTCTTCTTACGACCAGAGTTTTATCATAAACTTGAAATGAAATCTGAGTTTTGTTTTATACGACTCATCGATCGTCTATATTTCTCTCTCTCTCTCTCTCTCTCTCTCCTTCTATAATTCCATTTTTCGACGTCATTTCTCTGTCACTATTTCCTTGATGGACTTTATATTTCTCCCTTTCATAATTTTCTTTTATTTATCCCCTTTGGGTTTATCTTTCTCTTTTTTCCTCTCTCTTCTCTCGTTTTTCCATCTCCTCCTCCTCTCTCTCTCTCTCTCTCTCTCTCTCTCTCTCTCTCTCTTGACCCCTCTCCCTCCCTCCCTCTCTCTCTCTCTCTCTCTGTGTCTCTCTCTCTCTCTCTCTCTCTCTTGCCCCCCTCTCTCTCTCTCTCTCTCTCTCTGCAGGTCAATATCTACGGAGGAGCCATAGCCCTGGGTCACCCTCTAGCCATGTCAGGCACCCGCATCGTGGTGACCCTACTCAACGCCATGAAAAGGACCAATGTCAAGAAGGGCTTGGCTGCTATCTGCGTAGGGGGAGGGATGGGCATTGCCCTGTGTGTAGAAGCATTATAGTGAGACAGATAGCATTCTGATTCATTAAATCAGTTTAAAAAAAATTGGCCCTCCTTTTGTTGGGATAAATTCCCAAGTTGCAAAGTGTTTAAAGGTAGTATCGGCCATTTGCAGCCCATAAATGTAGACAGGTGCCCATTTTCCATTTTCATAAGTGACCTTATTTATCTCTAATGAGTGCCTCTTTTCAGTTGCAAGAAATTCCCAATTTCATATCTGATATTTTTACCCTTTTTTAACTTTGACTCATGCCCCTCATCTTCCTATTTAAAACGTGCACTTTTTCCTTCTCATAAATGCCCTATTCTCTTTGTAATTAAAAAAAACCCTCCCCTTTCTCTTAAATGCCACTTTTCACCTCTGAAAAGCGCCCCTTTTATTTTGACACGTGCCTCTCTTCCTTTCTAATAAGTAACCCTACCATATTTCCTTCGGAAAAGTGTCCCTTTTACTTTTTATATGAGCCCCTTTATTTTTCAAAATGCCCCTTTTTACATCGGATAAATGCCCCTAATAAAATCTGAGAGGTGCCCTTTTCCTTCAACAGATTCCCCATTTCCATTCCCACAAGTGCCTTTTTTCATTTTTTCATCTCTGTTTCAGAGTGTCCTTTTTCAGGTGCAAGAAGTTTCCCATTTTCACCTCTGACAATTGCCCTTTTTACTTTGATACGTGCACCTTGTCTTTTTTAATAAACTGTCCTTTTTTTGGGGTGAAAAATGCCTACTTTTCCTTTCTCCGTAACATGCACAATCAAAGCGAATTAGAGCCCCTTTTTCTTTAATTGTCCCTAGAGCTCGCTCGCTACGCATTTATAGTTGTTGAAATTATACTTATAAAAGAACTTTTCAGTCTTTATTCATTAGATTGTGCTTAAAACTTTATAGGGTTTGTTTTTTGTCCTCTTTATAAGATGTAAGTTTTCGCACTGCGACCTCACAAATCTTTAAATTTTTGCTCGCTCACTCGAAAATTAATTTTCAGACCATCGTACCCAACTGCAAAGTATGTTGCAGTATCTAGTACCACGTAAAGAGAGAAACAAATATTGATGTCATCCCTGGTAGTGTAATCACAATCATGACGATGGGCGTCAATCCAAATCAGACCGTGGGGGGGGGGGACACAAGTTCAGACAGGGCGGCGCCAGGTTATTTTGTAAGGGGGGGCGAATGGGCGCATGACGCATGGGGGGATGTGCCCCCTCAGAAGTTGAATACTTTTTTTAAATTGATGCATAAATGGCTCAATTTGGTGCATTTTTTTGCCAAATTAGAAGAAAAAAAACAGTAGAACGCAGGGGGTGTGTGAGGGGGGTGGGGTGTGCCCCCCTCAGAAGTTGAAGATTTTTGTTTAAATTGATGGATAGATGGCTTGATTTGGGGCATACTTTTTGCCAAATTAAAAAGAAAACAGTAGAACAAAGGGGGTGTCTGAGGGGGGAAGTGCCCCCCTCAGAAGTTGAAGATTTTTGTTTAAATTGATGGATAGATGGCTTGATTTTGGGCCTAATTTTTGCCAAATAAAAAAGAAAACAGTCTTAAGTTCAACTAACAGGAACAAGAACGCAACGGGGGGGGGTGATAGATAGATGAATTTGTCGTTTTCATTATCAGCCATAAAGTTTGGAAGATACAAGGGATTAATTTGATTTTTTTTTTTTCAGTTGGTGAAAGGATTTTCATCGTAAACCAATGTTTGAACTTCCGGTAATGTGAATGTAATATTAATGACGCTTGTAGTTCTATTAATAAAATCTGATCGCCTGATTTGGCTTGATTTTTCTCAACACAGAGAGAAAGAGAGGAAGAAAGAAAAAAAAGAAAGAAGATTTTAACCCCGAATCATGGGGGGGGGGGACATTTCGCCACCTGAAAATTCTATCAATGTCCAAAAATGGCGTATGTGTTTTGTTATGACATGGTTAATATTTTGTACTCTGGTGATGATTGTGAATACTCCCTCCAAAAAAATGTATATCTGTATCGAACATGTTTGGAGAGACTCATTTTGTATTAAAGTATAGATTTACCACGTGACAAACATGTATAATATATATTTATTTTTTTGTAGCATTGTTTTATTGTATACATTCAGTACAAAATATATACAAAAAAACAAAAAAACATACAGCTTCATTGATTTACATAACATATCAAAATATAAAGAAAAATTGTACATCCCTCAAAAAATACATAAGATAGTTTAATACACAGTGCATAATGTTTTCAAATTAATTATACTGAACGAATATTAAAAATCAAAGAGTTACGCACAGACAGACAGACACACCACACACGCTCACATACTCAGACACACATACAAACTTACATATCCCCCTCCACTTCATTCCTCAACAAATCCCCCCTCCCTTCCCGAGCATTCACATCTACACATTTGTTGGAAATCCTGTCTCTTCCTTTTCCTTAAGACCAAATTATATATTTTTTAAATGTCTGAGTCTGAGAAAGAAGTATTTGCCTAGCAGTCCTGAACTGTGGAAGTTGTCCCATTTTCTGAAGTGACGTGTTAAAGTGCCCCTCTCCCCCGCTAATTCCTTTTCTTCTTGCCAATTTTCTATAATTCTTTTTTTTAATTTCTTGAGGAATTGGGGGTCCATTTTTAGTTGAACTATATTTAAAAATCGTATGCCTACTTTTCCATGATCACATATTTGCATACAAAACTAAACATTTGCATACGAAATGAAACTCCTGTATTCGAGAAAAACTGTAATTCATGAGTCCCTGAGCAGCCATTCTCATAGAGTTATAGTTTAATAGGTTTATATTTTTTTTAATTTATTATACGATTGCATCCAAATAAGTTGATTACATATAATATGTTAACACTCAAATTCTTCATGCGTTTGTGGTGATATCATAAACATCTTTACAGTTATATACAGTGTTTATACAAACATAATAACAATAATAAAATATTTGAAAAGAAAAAAAAATGATACTTTAATTGAACTTTTTTGGAACAAACATTGCCAATAGAGAGAGAGAGAGAGAGAGAGAGAGATGCTAGAGGGGGTTATCTAATTATCAAGTACGGTAATATCACGAGTACATATCATTTTATATCATCGTAATCCCAGAGTTCTTTTTTAATCCACCTCGAAACAGACAGATAACGATAACAAGTATATTTACCGGAGTCTATTCCTGTCCATCTATCTTTGGCTTGAGTGGTCCAAAGTTTTGTGTCAAAGGTCAGTCTCGGACGATCTTTACTAGATTTTTTCAACAGGCTTTTCTTGAATTCATTCATTTTCCCTATGTAAGTCAACACGGCTTACTTTTATTCAAACGACTGGATTCTTTTGTGGCGTCAGCTGTGTCTGAAGAACGTGAAATCTCTCCTCAAAGAGTGCTTTTTACTTTAGATAATCGGTTTCACCGCAACGAAATATATCAGCCATCATGTCTGATCCAGTTGTCATCGTTTCTGCCGTTCGCACTGCAATTGGTAAGTGAATAAAGAGCGAATTCCGCCCATTAATTTGTCACGATTCGCCGCCCGCCCGTGTACGGTCCCACTCGCGAAGAATTGTGTGTTGTAACTGTAAAATCCACGCCCACTAGTCTCTGTTGGCTGGCCAGGGCTGGTCTAACTCTATGGTTCATGCTCGGCTTCGATTGCGGGTCCCCAGCCAGCGCCCAACTGAGCTGCGACTGTATTTAGGGGAAGTGGATGTCAACCTTTAGAAACGGAGCTTGGTATTAATTTTGACTAACTTCAGACGGGACTTGTCATGAGAAAACAAATTGTCATGATTGTGGGGTGTCCAACAAATTTTGTAAATTTGTTGCACACATTTTTTATTTGATTAAAGAAAATAGAATTGTGAATGTGATATTTGATTGATGACCTTCCTCAGTCATGATCACATATGAAAATGTTAAATATGATATTAATATCACCAAGTCTTAATGCTTCCGAACTCATCCTTCCTGCACCCAACAAACATTGCACACTGTCACTAGTGGACTCTTTCTTCTCATACAAAGCACTTTGAGATTGGTCAAATAATTGAAATAAATTATGAGATTTTGATATCGGAGTGATACTGATTTGCTTACCTTCCACGTGTTCCTGATGATATTGATAATTTGTAAAGGTGCGATTTATATTACAAAAACGATAACCTCTTAGTCTTACGAGAGTTCGCGATTTGATTCCGGTTGAAATGCAAAGACATGCAGTATACACATAAAAAAACGATTATTGCTTTGCTAATTTGATACTTGCTTTACGATAATAGCGATTTGTGTTTAAAGGAGCGCGCGCAGGAAGTTCGCTAATTTCAGAGAAATCTGTGCGTGCGTCTTTGTATTCTGAATCGGTATTATCGTAAATAACTTTCACATGTTGTTTCTCCCAGCGATAGTCTCAGTAATCACCTCTGTCCAAAAAAGATAAATCACAAAAAATCCTAGCCTGGAACTAATGCCCTTGTAACAGACATTAATCTATGTGTGCCCGTCTCAACAGAGGTGTTACATACATGTAGGTACCAGTTAGGATGCAAAAGTCATTGTAGTTCGCTCTGCATTGTAAGAGTCTGTAAAAGGGGGCGTGGTTGGAATGCTCTCCAGGGAATTTAAAATGTGCATACTTTGTGTGCGGGCATGCCTGAATCCGATAACCGGTGTAATTATACATGTATTTCTGTAAAGTGCTCAGAGACATCGTCGGTGAATAAATGCTATATGTTTTATCATTGCTTCTATTGTTTATAGGTAGTCTGAATGGAGTACTGTCAACTGTAGCAGCCCATGATCTGGGAACCATAGTCATCAAGGAAGCCCTGCAGAGGTCAGGGGTCAGTAGCAGTGATGTGTCAGAGGTCATCATGGGTCAGGTGTACACGGCAGGTCAAGGCCAGAACCCAGCCAGGCAAGCCAGTGTGAATGCAGGGATACCAGTTGAGGTGAATAATGATTAGGAACATTGGGTAGAGGTCATTCAAAAGGTCAGGGGTCATTGATGAGTCAAGTGGTCATCATGGGTCACGCCTTGGCCCCCATTGCATAAAACTTATCCCTGATGGAAAATTTGCCATCAATATCAGATACCATTGCAACATCACTCTACAGCCAATTAAAATAAGGTATCCATGGTAGTTACCAGTAAATGGAACAGTAACCATAAATGCTAAGTTTAATGCAACGGGCCCAGGTCGGGTCAATTTTTGTTGAAGAATCAACCAATCAAATACATATGCATGCCATCATGGCTTCATGGGCTGAATTGCAATTGTTCTGAGCATCTGTAGTGGGGGACAATTTAAATTTGGATAAGAAATCTGTCTTGATATTGACTGCATACTATGTGTGCAGGAAAATATAAATTTACATGGGTACCCGTCCTCTCATATTTTGAAAGAAAAAATGGATAATGAGCTGAAATTGAAATTTAAATAGCTGATCCCTTTAAACAATTCTTCTGTATGTCTAAATGCTGACTTACACCTTTGATGTAACAGTATCTTTTAGCAATGAAATAAAATATTGGCTAGTCAATAGTTTGGGATATAAATAAATGTATTTCATGGCCGAATTATCAACTATTGGAATTTAATTACAATGTCTTGGTATCTTCCTATCATTTGCAGGTACCAGCGACTAACGTCAACATGCTGTGTGGTTCCGGCCTGAGGACAATAGTACTAGGAGCACAGGCAATCATGTGTGGGGACTCTTCCATTGTGGTTGCAGGGGGTCAGGAAAGCATGAGCCAGGTTGGTAATACGTTCATGAATCAATTCTGTTCCATGAAGACCCACTTATCGTTATCTTTGAAAGCTAATTTGTTCTGCTTCAGGGAGGAGGGGGCAAGGAAGCGAAACAAAAGTGTGTAGAAGCATCCTGGAATAATTCATTAAATATTTTAGTTGCATGTTATCAGTCAGTTTTTTATGAAATGTGCATACTTTTCTATTACCACTATGGAGGCTCACTAATTGTGTTTAAAAAAGATTGTATAAACATGAGAGTTTATTAGATTTTGATTGTGAAGAGTCAGAAAGTATGAAGGTTTAAAGCCATTTGAGACTACATAGTATTATTGTGTATATACAGAAGAAATTCTTCTATTGTGGTGGGAGGGGTCAGGAAAGTAAGAGTCAGGTGGGTAATAATTTATGTCTATATAAATAAATTCAGTTTCATACAGACCCACGTATCGCTATCTTTGAAAGCTCATACATCAAGTCAAGGTTGGGGTCATGAACCATGTTCACCGTGAAAAACATTGAGTTCATTTAATTTGTTGCAACTACATGTAGCCAGGAAATTAGAATGTTAAGGTGCTTTTTAAAGCCCCGCTGAACTACTTGTAGCTACTTGCTCCCTCTATATAGAAAACAATGCCTAAGCAGTGCCCTTTGGTCCCCCATGATCCCTTTTTCTTATGTTAATTGAGAGCTGAGTTGATGAGATAACCACCTGTCAGTGACCACGCTGGGTGGTCTAATCCCTCCTGACCAAACTAGTGCAGATGGGCTTTAAAAGGTCTTTTTTTTATTTTACTGTGTGTGTAGAAGAGACTCTTTGCCCTAGGCTTTATTTTGTTTAAGATATAGGTGAGGATTTGGTTTAGTGTTGGGTCCAAGTTGACTGATGTTAGGAATTCAGTTAGCCTAACTCTATGAAGTCCACCACGACGCCTTTGTCGATGAAGAATATGTCATAGATCCATTCATATATATTTTATTGTCTGTTATCCCTCAGGCGCCCCATGCAGCCCATCTTCGTAGCGGTCTGTCCTTCGGTGACAAGCCTCTGGTGGATTTGTTAGTAAACGATGGCTTGATGGATGCATTCACTAATATTCACATGGGAATTACAGGTATATAATTGGTACTTAAAGATAAACTCCAGTTCTGGTAAAAAAAAGAAAATTAATTCTCACAGAATCAAACGAAACTGTACACTGAATGTTCAAGATTACAAATAAATGACATGTGCCAAACAATTTTGGAAGAAAATGTATACTGGCTGAATAATGAGCATAGAAAGACAAGGAAATCAAGGTAGTACTAGCCCCGACACCATGTGTGTTGTCCCATATATAGCTTTCTGTGTACAGTGCTTGTTACTAATTTACCAAGACTCTGCCAAATTTATCATGATTTTGATGACTCCAGAACCTTGCAGTGCACACCAATACTTACATGCTACATGATCAATGAAAATACAACTTTATATCAATAGAAAGCAGAATGAATGTAGAATACAAATATAAATGAATAAAAGATATGTTCCCTTTCAGTATTGCATAAAAGAAACTTACAGTTGACAAGCGACAACATAACATGTGAACCTGATCGGCTCGCCTATGTAGCTAGCTTTCCGTTGATGTATAATGCATCTATTTCATTTTTTCGCTTTCGACAGGGTCTTTAATTGTTCCATCAAGTGAATGTTCATGTAATCATGGTGAATTCACTCAAGATCTACTGTATCTTCTTCAATTGATAAGGTGTTGAAGGAAAAACCCTTCAAATTTCTTACAGAGCTTCATGAACCTTGCATAAATGAAACCTATTATGGAATACAAAAAGAATTTAAAAAGCTGCAAACCATTCCTATTTAGGAGAAATTATTCATATTTTTCTACCTTAATCAAGATTCTGTATTCTGTATTCTTCATCTTGTCTGAAACATCTGTATTCAAAAGCTTGCCAAATGCAATATATTCCTTATTCTGTCCTTGGAAAATCCTCATTATGCCTCAGAAAGTTGGCATGTATGGAATAACATTATTTTGTGAAAATTACCAATTTTGACAGCTGAAAATCTGGCCAAGAAATGGGAAATCACACGTGAACAGCAGGACCAGTTCGCTCTGGAGTCGCAGCTCAAGGCCGAGAAGGCCCAGACAGGAGGCATCTTCGCTACCGAGATCGTCACTGTGCCGATTAAGAGCCGCAAGGCCACGGTAGAGGTCAACGTTGATGAGTACCCACGGAAGGGGTCAACCATCGAGGGAATGACTAAACTCAGATCGTGCTTTATCACGGATGCAACGGGAACGGTTACTGCAGGCAATGCATCTGGTAAGCCCACGTTGGTCTTGACCCTCCTGCTACTGCAATGCTTGACCCTTCCATGCCATCGGCAGCAAATATGACCCAAACGCACGCATTTAATGAAGTGTTATTATAAAGAAGGCCTACATTAATCTTCCTGACTAAGGTTCGTATTCATGGGAAATGTGTCATACCAATTTTAGTGGGAGAAGCCACAATCATTCAAATTAACTTCAGTTACTGTTATCGACAAACTGACTTTGTCCCCTTTGGACCCTGGTTTGAAACTGAGTTAAATATCGGTCCCCAGATGTAAATAATTACATGTCTCATTGCTTGATCTTGCTTAACCTTTAAGCCTTTTCAGTTTCATGTATCTATTTCAGGTCTTTTTCAGGCAAAATGATGAGAAAATCTGCAGGGCTCAATATTTTTCAGATTTTTTTTCAGATTCAATGAGTAAAACCAACTGGTATCTGTGCTGTCTGTAAAAACCTGATTACAATTACTCACACTTGACTTTAAGAAATGCAGACAACCCTGTTTCAACAATACAGAATTAGCATCTGCCAGAGTATATTTACTACTTCCTTGAAGAGGCTCATCTGATTGGTAGTAATTCTATAAGAAAAATTGTCGTTGTTTCACAATCAAAAAGGTTGATTTACTTGTGGGACTTTCACCTACTCGTTGCTGCAGGCATCATCAATACTGATGTTTTATCGCCACTAGATGGGGTAGTACGACAGTCCAAGAGAATGGGAACGTACAGTCATGATAGGTTAAACTGGCCTATGTTGCAGTTCATGACATCTTTCTGGATATGCACCGCCTCCCTGATCCATCTTTTATACTACAGTCAAACCTGTCTATAGCGACCACCCAAGGGAAACACAAAAAGTGATCTTTGTAGACAGGTTCCTTTTAATAGTACATGTTTCAAAAAGAAACCATTTTCAAGGGAAACAACAAATGTGGTCTTTATAGACAGGTAGTCTTTGTAGACAGGTGGTCACTAAAGCAGGTTTGACTGTATTTCTACTATTCCTCTTGTCTAGGTATCAACGACGGAGCAGCAGCAGTGGTTCTCATGAAGCTGTCCGAGGCTCAGAAGAGGGGCGTGGCACCTCTAGCGAGGATAGTCTCATGGGGCCAGGCCGGGGTGGATCCAGCTATCATGGGGTCTGGTCCTATTCCTGCTATCAAGAAAGCTGTAAGTAGATCCATCCCAGATTTTTATCTGGTGAGGGGGGGGGGGGGGTGGAGAGAAGATTTCTTACTGCTCAAAGCGTTATCATCTAGGATCATATATGTTGTCCCAAATGTCCACACGAATTGTAATATTGAAGGTGCAGGGTGTTAGATGCCTTCTGGGCCCCGTTGCACAAAACTTACCATTGATGGTAACTTTGCCATCAATGGCCACTACCATGGAAACCTTGATTTTTATTGGCTGTTGAGCCCTGTTACCATGGTAGTTGCCATATTGATGGCAAAGTTACCATAAATGGTAAGTTTTATGCAACGGGCCCAGGTTGGAAAAGGAGCTCTATCAAATATCAGTTTTGGAGCAGATTGCAGGGGCCCTTGGGGAGAACAGTATTTGATTTGATTTAGTTATTTCTGTTTGATTTTCTTTTTCTTTTGCAGTTGACAAATATATAACAAACTAAATTTAACAAATCAAAATCATTGCAAATTTTAAACATGATGAGGTTACCCTTGATGAACAAAGCATATTATTACTATTTACACCTACTCAGACCCTTTTTGTTGTTGATAATATTGGTCATGTGGTCATTCAGGACCTCATTTGGATAGAAGCTAGTCAGTGCCTGTCTTGATGTAAGTAAGATGGGCCTGCAGCTAAAGTCAGGCCTGATAAGTACCGGATTTAAATCGGTTTCTCAATTTGAAAAATGATTTTAAAATTTTCCCAATTTTTCCCTTATTTCCACATTTTCAGATTTTCCCCAATTTTTTCCCAATTTTTAACTCAAAAGGGAGGGAATGTTAAAATGCCATTTTTTCCCCTGAATCCTTTTATTTATTTTTTTACTCAAGGGGGGGGGGTGATTGAGGGAAAAATAATGCATCAAAGAGAATGCATTATCTTTACACTTCTGTTTTTGTTTGTTTCCTTTCATAGCTTGAGAAAGCAGGCTGGAGCCTTGGTGATGTTGATCTGTTTGAACTGAATGAGGCGTTTGCAGCACAG
The DNA here is from genome assembly GCA_035222895.1 of Strongylocentrotus droebachiensis. NCBI lineage: Eukaryota > Metazoa > Echinodermata > Echinoidea > Camarodonta > Strongylocentrotidae > Strongylocentrotus > Strongylocentrotus droebachiensis. The sequence continues at coordinate 80,692 of JAVYIG010000466.1, read as the reverse complement.
TCTCTCACAGTTACGAAGGAGCTTGGTATTGATACCTCAAAGGTAAATAAAAAAAAGGTTGTGCAAATTTTGTTTTTATGGGTTGACATGCTGTACACTGTATGCAAGACTTTTGCAGTATATTTACAGAATAATTAAGCTTATCTGAATAGACCAAAATGCACTTATGAGAGCCCGGCATATAATGGACCATCCTACTACATGTAATAGGTGAAGAATACCCTTTTTGTTAGACCAAGGTTTTATCATAAACTTGAAGGGAATTCTGATTTTGTACATAACTCATCGATTGTATCTCTTATCTTTTTCTTTCTGTCCCTCTCACCCTCTTTCCTCTTGTGTGTTTTTTTTTCTGTCCTCGTTCTATTATGAACTTTACATTTCTCTCTTTTATAATGTATCACCTTTTGCCTTTTTTCCTCTCTCTCTCTCTCCCCCTCCCCCATGCACACATCCCTCCTCCCCTTCTCTCCCCCCCCCCCCCCCCCCCCCCCCGTCTCCCTCTCTCTCTCTGTTTGTGTAGGTCAATATCTACGGAGGAGCCATAGCCCTGGGCCACCCCTTAGCCGTGTCAGGCACGCGCATCGTCGTCACCCTGCTCAACGCCATGAAAAGGACCAATGCCAAGAAGGGCTTGGCTGCACTCTGTATCGGGGGAGGGATGGGCATTGCCATGTGTGTAGAAACTTTATAGTCGGGCAAATAACAGTCTCATTCAATAAATCAATTTTTAAAAATTGGTCCTTCTTTTGTGAGAATAAATTCCCAAGTTGCAAAGTGTTTAAAGGTAGTATCAGCCATTTGCAACCTATGAATTGACGGTAAGAGAAATTTAGTTGAGATGATTAATTAGCCTGAAAGTAACCTCCACTCAAAAGATTTCTTGAAGAAATTAATTTGTAGGAATTGGTAGGCATTTTCAGAATGAGCTTTCTCAAATATACCAAGCAGCTGAAACTAGATATAAAGACCACTCAGACGAGACAAGAGAAACGGTCCTTATGAACAGGTAGTCTATATATAGAGGTTTCGGTAAAACATGCCTCAATGCGAAACACTCCCAAGCAAAACCAAAAAAAAGCCAATCTTTTGAAATGCTGCACTGTCATTGAATTCATAGATGTGATAATTCAAGCTCAACATTTTTAAAATCTTTTTCATGAGGAAATGTTCATATAAACCTTCCCCCTTTTTACAGAGGGTGAATAATAGTCTTTGATTTCGAACCAAACATAGGGTTAGAACATGAGTATATATATTAAAAAGGGCATGTACATATTCTTTTTATCACTGAAAGGAACTGTTATGTGGGACTCCCTTTGATGAAGTCTATTACACTTTTTTTTCCTGTCGATATATAATGTACTTTATCATGATTTTAATGACAACTCACTGAAAATGTTCTGTTGAAGTATCTGATTTTGTTTGTAAATTATGAATTTTCCAAAAATAATAGATTGTAAATGCTAGAAGATTAGTCAGCATTATATATTTTTTCTACTTTTGTTGAACAATTTGTCTTTTGTTGTTGTGGTTGGGTCAAGTTTGTTGGCTCTATCCATCAATTTCGATGATTTCTTGCTCTCTCTTCTGCAGCTCTACTTAATTTTGATTTCATGCCAACACTTTATGCTCTCAGTATGGGGACCAGCGTACAAAATTTTGCTGTATTACTACATTTGTGAAAATGTACCTCTGTTTATCTGTGTATGTCTGTATGAAAAATAACGTGTATTGAAAATTAAAACTGATGAAGAGCTAATTGAAAATATGGCTGGCAGAAAACAAAATATATTCATGATTTATAATAATTTCTTCCTTATTCAAGAGGAATAAATGGATTAATTTAGCTGGCTTCCTGTCGTATCCAGGTTCTGAAATTATCTTTGACCCAAAGTGCTATTGTGGTTATGACTGCAGTGTGTATCAATTATCAATTAGTTGTACATATCACTGCATGAACCACATATACGAACAGGGTAAAGGAGAACAACCATGATGTTGTTATGAAGGACACCATTTTAACAGCATAGTAGAACCTCTTTATTGTAGTGAAGTCACATTGTTACAAAGTAGTTTTGCTAGTCCCATTTCCTCGTACCAGTATTCTATTGTTTCCGAACCTTGATTTAACAAAGTTTCGTATTGCAAGCTACTTACCCTTGAACCTAGGAGTTTGCTTTTACGCAGTTCCACTGTATCTCATTTAAACAGGGTAATTTTGCTAGGGTCAATTTGTTAGTATCCCTTTGTTTTTTTATCTCGGTTATAACAAGGTCTTGATTATAAAAAACTAATTCCTTGCTCGCAAGGATTTTGCTGTAATGAAGGTCCACTGTATCTCATTATAACAAGGTACGGTATCTTTGCTTGTCCTACTATTGTTAGTCCCTTGTTTTTATCTCTGATAAAACAAGGTTTTAATTTGAAAAATGTTTAAGCTCATTGCTTGATCGCTAGGAGTTTGCTATAACCAGGTTACAGTGTATCTTATTTTAGCTTGCTTGTTCCACTTTGTTTGTATTCCTTTGGTTTTATATCTGATATAACAAGGCTTTGATAAAACAAGATCATTCCTTGATCCCAAGGAGTCAATTTAATGAGATTCTACTGTAATTTTGTGGTAGCTGTGATACTACCTATTGAATTATTTGAAAATAATGACACAAAGGAGATACATTAAACAAAATTACCAATGTGCAATGATTAGACAAAGCCAAATATAATTGCACAATAAATTGGATTTTATATTATGAACAGTTCTCTGTGTATTGTTTTTAAGAGATATTTCACCCCAACTCAGGGCAGGAGAAAGATTTTTTCAATTCAGTTATGAAAGTATTTGAAGTTGAATTTAGAGCTCATATCAGGCCTCTATATGATGATTATCTGTGGCGGACGTATTCGCTTTACTAAATATTTATCTTTGTATGAAATTTCTACTTGTAATTATGTATTTGTCAATTTACAGAGCATTTCATGTCATTTGGTGTATGGTAATTATTAGTACTTGAATAAAATTCATGCTTTCTCATACTTCAGTTGATAAATTGTGTATTGTAAAGTGTTCTCAATAAACCAATATGAACAGAAGTGCCGTAGTCAAGTGGTTTAAGCACTCGATTTGAAATTTGAGGGTTGTGGTTCGATCCCCGACAGGGCACTTTTGTCCTTTGGCAAGGTTTTAATCTTCATTTGCCATGCTCGACCTAGTGAGGTAAATGGGTACCTGGCAGGAATTAATTCCTTGAAATGATGGAGCGCTGTAATAGCGGCTGCTAGGCTAAAGCCGGTGCTATAGAAATGCCCATTATTATTAATATTGTACAATGTTTTAAAGTTTCTTGAATACAAAGAAAGACATGTAATGCATCCAAAGGATATTAGCTAGCACTACACATGAATAGAACTAAAACTAAGAAATAAAGAAAGACAAGATGCAGTTTTTAGTAATTTATAATACAAAGATTTATTTACAAGTAGATGCTCACAACTACCATCCTCAACATTGGGAGACACAGAAATTTAAAGTATTAAAAAGTGACTATACAAACAAGGACTAAAAGAAAAAGTGATTTACATTTTAATAGTGAAAATGCCAAGGCATATTAAAACAATTTTAAAACAATGTTAAACCTTCTGAATGTGGTTAACTTCTTGTAATAAAAAAAAAAATCACAAATAAAGACCATCAGATAATTAGCATGCCAAGTATACTCTTTTTGTCATGTACTTTAGTTCTGGCAAGCCGAACTATGGATCTAGTTGGCTTGCATCAGAGAATAAGACATTCTAGGGATGAGATACATGTTCATGATAAATTTCTGAGACCAGAATATAACATTACTTTAAAAGCCACATAGCCACACATGACCTAGTTTATTTCAAATGCAGAATGATGCAATGAAATTTATTTCAAAATATCCTACGTTAACTTATGCACTGGCATACAAGGTAAAAATTATAAACATCCTTGCCCAATTATGAACTGTTAAAAACTCTAAATCTTGGAACTAGAACAACTTTTGTACACCTCACTGTCTACTATACTAAAAATAATCACTAAAATGAAATGTGTGGAGTCATGAAATTTACTGATTGAATAGCTGGTACACATATCAAACACAAATACAGAGGAATGGAAAGTAAAAATCTTTTTAAAACATGAACCATTTGGTAAACCAACCAAAAATGAATCATAGCTGCTTCAAATTTATTCCAAGATACTTATGTTTGAAGACACTTTGTTACACTAGTATATGGTTTTTCATTCTGAAATAATATACTCTAGAATGAACCAATATTAGCGATTGTCTACAGCAGCCAAGACTCAAATCTTCATACGATCATTATGTAAAATTCAGAATTCTGTAACCAGCAATAAAAAGTATTGTCACCTAGAACCAATTCATGTCTTTGCAAAGAGATTTTATCTTCTGTGAATAATACATCTCTTCACTTTTCTTCCAAAGTATTATACCATGTACAAATGTATATGCCATCGCTAAAAGCTAAGGTCTTACAATACATTCTATCCTGCTTGTTCCATTCACATAACATCCTCAATCCTTCCCTTTTGTAGAATTTAAAAAGAATCATGCTTACTTCTGTACCCGAGAACTACTATTAAAATATTTTTCTAAAATTTCTATTACCCTTGACTGAGAAAGGATATCATTTCTTGAGAGCTAGAGAGGCGTTAACTCTGAAGAAAAGTATGATTTTCAATGCCATAGGCCTTCCGTCTCTTGACAGAAGATTTGTGTGTGATTTTTGCCATGACCATGAGTCACTGTCAATGTTTTCAACTTCCTTCACACCGTCTCCTCGTCTTCCCAACCTCAATCTCCCCAAACTCCTCCCACCCACGTCGTCTTGTCCCCATCCCACGAGTCTACCTCTTCCTTTTGACCCACTACCTACTACTCATACCACTGCATCCATCACCGCCCCCAACCACCTCTCCTCCCCATCCCCATTCCTCCGCCTCCCATCCTTCCTCCACCTCCCATCCCTCCTCCTCCCATCCCTCCCCCTCCCATCCCTCCCCCTTCACCTCCTCCGAGCCCACCCCTGGGGGGCAAGGTGATGGCGATATCAATATAATCACCGATGGTGAAGCTCTGAGATCCAAGGGTGACGGAATCGTCCGGTCCCTTGCGCCCGGAGCACGTCATCCCGATCTCTCTCATCTGGTAGGCCTGATTGCGTCTGGGATGAGGGTGGACGATGGCAAAGTCAAAGTACGTGCCTCGCCGCCGAGCGTCCGGGTTGACCTCCTTCACGAGGCTGGATAACTCTTTTAATGTAGCATCCATCCTAGGAAGAAAACGGAACAAATACACACAATAGAATGTAAGGCAATAATAATAACAATAATAATAATATTAAGTTTTTGTATAGCGCATAATACATAATGAATTCACAGATCTATGCGCTTCCAAAGATCTTTGGAAATTATGACCCTAGCTTTAGCTCCAGCTTCCGTTATCAGCGCACAGTGCATTTCAAGGAATGATCCTACCTACTAGGTACCTGGGTCGAGTGTGGCAAATGTAGATTAATGCCTTGCCAAAGGACATTAGTGCCGTGGCGTGACGGGACTCGAACCATGAACCTTGTGATCCAAAGTCCAGTGACATATCCTCCCAACCAGGAAGAGATAAAACTCCTGAATCCAACACATAGTAGGGCCTACCTGGCTTCTCATCACAGCATCAAAGTCTGCTTAAAATTATCTGTAGAGTCTGATTTCATGAGCTATTGCCCCTAATGTGAGGGTACTGAATATTGCTATACTTCATGCCAATTTTCTCAAGTACATATTTACCCACTACCATGGAAAATCATTATTTCTCAAGAAAGTAACGTACGTGTACCGGTATGTTTAATTGTTACTGTTTTGCTGCAAGAGGTTTATGTGAGAAATTTACCAGCTCACTGTGTCTGCTATTAAAAAGTCTAAAACCATTCACAGGGTTTTTCCTTTATATCATGAAAAGTGACCCCATACCGGTAAGTATTGGTTTCCAAAATATTCTGAACAATAAAAAGGCTGAAAAGGCCTGAAACAGCTACAGAATGGCTACAGTCTGTCAAAAGCTTTAAAAAACTGGCACCTCTGCATTAAGCAAAACTGTTACAATACCCAACTTACTGTGTCTGCCAGATAGTCATAAGGACCGCTATTTATAAAAGACTGCTATTCATTTGGTCACACGTTATGAATAGCGGTCCTTATGAATAGTGGTCCTTATGAATAGCAGTCCTTATGGATAGCGAGCTTGACCCCAACTTACCATGTGTAGATCTGCAGTTCGTTGGCTGGGACTGTGCCTCTAGAGAACTCATGTTCCTGGTGATGACGATTGTTACTACAGAACACCCTCAATAAGAGTGGGCATGTCTGTGGAAGAGATGAATGAAACAAAATACAGACAATCAATACAACTGACTTGAACTGAGTGATATAGTTTGCCTAGATTGACACCTACATTAGTACATGTAATTTGCGTGTGTGTGTGTGTGTGTGTGTAATTGGGGTTTTCACAGACGTGCGTCAATCAGATAGGATTATTTACGTCTGGGGACCGACTTTTAACGTCACCATCTGAAAGACGTGACTCAGTTTCAAACCTGCATCCTCGGCTGAATCAGTTTGTTATTGTAACTTCCATTGATAGCTGGATTATGGGTGCACGCCACAACGCCCTGTGGAACACTGGTTCTTATTTAAACTATTGTATCTAATTCATTTCATTTCCAAGAAGTTGTTTATTAAATTCTCGATCATGACATCATTTGTATTTCACTCAAGTCATAGCATGTAGACACTAGAGAATAGGAAATTATAAAAATGATCAAAAATATTAAAATTTTATTCAGAAGTAATTGAGTGGCCCTGGACTGCTGGTGGAATTCAACAAAAAAAAAGACATAGACTATAGGTCATAGAGCTTCCAAATTTCATTATTTGTGGCATGCAGATTTCATTATTTGTGGCATGCAGATTTCAGTAAACCAATTCGAAAGAAAAATCTACAAGGCACAAATCAACATGTCTACCTAAGTTAAGAGAGTCCTCAATTTGTTTATTTTTTTGTGTCATGACATAAAAAACTGGCAATAATTTGATTTGAGTAAGAGTACTTGTAAATAGGCCCTACGGTACATTACTACTAAATGAATACACACACATACACACATATTCTCATGTACACTCGTACAATCTTAAATATTAATTGCGAGTGGAGAAAGAGGCGGAGTATCGACCCTTTTTTATGGCCCGTGATTGGTACAGGGTTATGGTACATGAAAGACAACATATGGGACTACAATATAAAATGTTTTTAAAAGCTAAACCCTTTACCAATACTTGGGGGCTTTTTGCGTCCAAAATTTGCTATGTATTTCCGCCAAACGTTCATAATAATTTTCAGATTAATCATACGATGCATTTTTAGCTTACCTTTTCACGATCTATCGGGTTTTCTGGCGCTGGAGGCTTGTTATCGACCTCTGTGATCCGTGATACCACGTGAGACGCCATCTTTGTCAAGATTGTAATTATGGTTCCAGAATCAGAATCTCTCTAGCTTTAAAAACAATTTTCAAAAATAAGCTTTATACTTTCTTTCATTCTTCCTTCCGGCTTAACTTTAGAATACCTCACCTGCCCAATAGGGTTTATGTTCATGAATGTCCAACACCTATAGGGTAGAGTCAGGGGCGGAGCCAGCCGGGCGCAAGGGAGGGCCGCCAAAGAGGGGGCCCAATTTGTGAGTAAAATATTTAGCGAAACAGCCAGTCGGTGAATAAGCGGGGGGGGGGGGAGAATGGGGTGGGAGGAGGCGGAGGGGTCGGTTAAAGGAGCACTATTTTTTGCCCCCGAAAAATTGAAATTCGCAACGGTAAAGGGGCCGCTACACAACTCTTATTTTGCCCTTCATTTGGCTTCAGCTCATACCAACTCGATTGTGCTTGTATTTGGACTCTACTCATGGACAGAGGCGGCGGTCCTGGGCCCGATAGGGGGACACGTCCCCCAGGAAATTTAGAAATATAGCTAGAAAGAAATATAGCGGAAAGAACGTATATTGGGCTTAGGGATTTTCTAGAATGCATAATTTCAGCATTCAACATTGCAAAATCTTGCTAGGTCACTAGCTACGCCCCTCGCCCAATAACACAGAACTATGATATGACGCCCCCGGCCGTGATTTATCCATGGTTGGTGTAATAGATTTTTTTTTCTTCATTTATACTAACCTAATTGTGTGCTATCGCAATCATGATTGTTTCATTTTCCCTTTAAAGCAGGCGCATAGCCATGGACGGTAGGGGCAGTAAGAGGACATAGGAAGATAAAGGAGCAGACAAAGAAACATTTTTGAAAATTCTGACAAGTCGAGAACGGTACAACGAATCGTCTTCTTTCTCTAATAATTTAATGAAATGTCAAAGCTTCCGCGCTTCGCTCGGGAGGGAGACAACTTAATTCAGACAAGGATTAACATCGAGAATGGAACAACGAATCATCTTCTTTTTCTAATAATTTCATTTAACTATGAAAGGTCAAAGCTTCGCGCGAGAGGGGGGGGGGGGGACGGAATTCAGTCAATATGGTAGTGGTAATGGTAATGGTTTATACAAAAATTCATTTGCAGCCAGATGGTTGAATTGCAAAAAATATTACATTGTAAAAACATAAATATTTATACAAACATAAAACGTATTAAGACATATCACGCAGTGAATGAATTAAAAAATCAGTGTTATATACAAATTAATACAATTCATAAAATTCGCTTAACATTCTATTCTACAATCATCATAGGGCTGGAGGGAAATATAGAAGAGAGGTAGGGAGGATAGTGCAGACAGCACGGGAGATCCAGGAAAAGTGTGATCGAGATAGAGACAGACAGAGAGGGAGAGAAAGACAGAAAGGGAGAGAGGGAGAGAGAAAGAGAGACAAAGCGAGAGATAGAGATATATATAAAAGATAATGCTGAGGATGAGAGTGTATAATTATCAGACATATCGAAAATAAGGTAAAAAGTACATTTTCGACAGAGAGAATACTGGTTGTAAAAATTAATAAATTACATTTTACATTTTCATTGGTGAGTTATGGATAACATTATATTGTAAATTGATCGGTAGGTATGCAATCAGATGAGAGACATGAAATATGGTAATTTTGAGATTTTTCTTGTAATAAATAAATATGTGGCAAGTATGTTTCAATCATTACATAAGTTAACAATGGTAATCTTGATTTACCGTATTATATTATCATTTTCATTAATCAATTATCAAGGTTGTACAATCGTCTAAAGCCCCTTTCACACCGGATCTGCGTAGAGTTGCGTAGTGTTGCGTACCGACTACGCCGAAGTTAAGCTGCGTACTCATGAACAAATTGATGCTTCGGCGTAGTCCCTGCGTAGGTTTTGCGTAGGCTTGCGTATAGTTACGTACCCTGTGCGTAGGCACCGCGTACCTACGGCGTAGGCAATTGGCGTAGGGTTACGTACGCTTGCGTAGGCCTGGCGTAGGGTTGCCAAAAGTGGCATTTGGTACACGGTTTTGACCGTTATATGTTCAATTTTTTAGTAGGTATTAACAACTGCTGAGGCTATTTTGCAGTAATGTTAATTTGTTCAACATATTATTTTCCAAAAAATGCAGACATTTTTGTGGATGTACTACATTTTTATACTCATTCACAAGGGTAATAAATGAACTTTCTGTTGATGTACATTGCAAGGTCACGTGATGTGATTCGATACCTCAAAACGCCAACAAAAGAGCGCTTATTTTGATTTGTGAATAAATGTGGACATAAGTCTGATATTTGTTGACCATATCCCTTTTTTTCACTTATTTGTAAATATCATTCCATAACAGTTTCCTGAAAGTTTGAAGACGATAGCTGTTGTCCTTTGTCCGTAGCGTATATGTGTGTGACAATGTAATGATATAAATGTAAGTCATTTATTACTTCTGACATACACACTCACTCAGTCTCACTAACAGAGTGAGGCAAAATTATTTCTTTGCTCATTTCAATTAAACAAAATTATTTTACAAGCATACAAACAGGGCCATAAACGTACACACAAGCAAACAAACAGACACAAATACATACAGATTTCCACAAAACATAATAACATTTCGCAAGAGGCATCAGTTTGTGAGTCTTATCTCTGTTTATTATATCAACAGCCTGAGATGTCAACAACACAAATTGAATAAACCATAACAAGCACTGGGCAAAACATGTCAGTCTGAAAATTCTTGTAGTAGTATAACAGAATGACAAGCAAGAATACAAAATAAAGTCAAAGAAACACTATTTCTTCATGAACAGAATAAATGTGAGAACGCACACAAAGTCATGTAAACAAAAATAGCATTTCCCTTCAAAATAATGATCAATACCTGCCAAGTTTACATCCAGGTATATACAACAAAAAATCTTTATACGTTTTTAATGCTTCGTCGGACTGGCGTAGGGTAGCGTATTGTTGCGTAGGCTTGGCGTACAGTTGCGTAGGCTTGGCGTACAGTTGCGTAGGATTGGCGTACAGTTGCGCAGGCTTGGCGTACAGTTGCGTAGTTTCTGCGTAAAAAGTCTACGCCGAAGGTACGCGAAAAAAATTAAACATGTTTAATTTGTTGCGTTCATCTCGCGTACCCATTTGCGTCCCTCCGCGTACAGTTGCGTAGGGTTGCGTACGATCGGCGTAGTCGCTACGCAACTCTACGCAACTCTACGCAAAGCCCGGTGTGAAAGCCCCTTTAGTTAAAAAGTTATATACTATTTCACATAAAATAAAATAATTCTACAGCACCTCTACCTCATCACTATATATGGGGATTAGTTTACATGTTATACAAAATAATGTGGACAAAGTGCATGATCACTACTATGAATTTAGCAAGTCAATAAGGTATGGAACTGGACTGTTACGAAATCGTTTGGTTTTACATTTTAACTGTTCTCTGGTATTTGATTTGCGTAGGCTTCTAATGTTCTTACAAGGTGGTATGAGGTAATTAGA